>OY744540.1:72281491-72388991 GCA_963556195.1 Sepiola atlantica | reverse complement strand
AATCACAGTAGCCCCTTACGTCTCAACGGCAATATGTCTTCTTTGAGGTGAACAAAAGTTTTTTAAAATAAACAGATATGTCGGGGACGTATACAACGCAAACACCCCCATGTCATGAGGTTTACTGATAAAGAGGAAAGACTCGAAACAATAGACGAATCCTTTTGTTAAAATATGTTAAAACGGAATTGTGTTAAAATTTTTGATTACGCCAATTGTCAGACGGAGAAACAGATTGGTTTATGAAAATTGAACATAAATAAAATTCAAAAATGTAACGATGTAAAAAGTTAGAAATAACAGCCACTGTATACACCCGGTGATCCTTATTATTTCTTTTAAAAAATAATGGTGCTTGTATAGGAGAGTACTTATATCGATGCGGTTTCCGATTGTGATTTATGTAACAAACCAGAAATGGCCAAAACAGTTTACAATTTGAAAGATGCAAAAAAATGTAAAAAGGTAGTCGACACTAAAGCATACAAATGCAAAACCAGGTTAGGTAAGGGTTAGGTAAAGGGTTAGGGTTAGGGTTTGGTAAGGGTTAGGTAAAGGGTTAGGTAAGGGTTAGAGTTAGGTAAAGGTTAGGTAAAGGGTTAGGTAAAGGGTTAGGGTTAGGTAAAGGGTTAGGTAAAGGGTTAGGGTTTGGTAAATGTTAGGTAAAGGGTTAGGTAAAGGGTTAGGGTTAGGTAAAGGTTAGGTAAAGGGTTAGGTAAAGGGTTAGGGTTAGGTAAAGGTTAGGTAAAGGGTTAGGGTTAGGTAAATGTTAGGTAAAGGGTTAGGTAAAGGGTTAGGGTTAGGGTTTGGTAAGGGTTAGGGTTAGGTAAAGGGTTAATGTTAAAAAAACATTTTTATCCCCCAACCCTTCAAAAAAAAAAAAAAATGAAAAAAAACTTCTTAAAAAAAGAAGAAATAATAGAAATAATGTTGATTCTTTATGATTAAAAAAAAAAATTATTAAACTCATTCTTAACACGGAAGGAAAAGGGGTGAGGGAGTAATTCCCCCTAACCTTAAGTTAGGGAAAATATGAGAAGTTGTTTCATCATCATCATCATCATCATCATCATCATCATCATCATCGGTTTTAAGTCTGTGTTGGACGACTTTTAGAAATTGACTTCCAAACTAACCATCTTTGGACAGTTTTTTTTATTTAGCCCTCTCAAGTCCATTCTTCTTACTTTCTCCCATATTTTCCTTGGCCTCTTCCTGTGAACTGAACCTGCTACTAAAACTCTAACCCAAGAACTCTCACCCATTCTTTCAAAATGTCCTGTTCTGCACACATCTCCCTATATTGTTGAGATTTAACATTCTTCTGAGCTCATCAGAACAAAACCTGTCTGTAAGATTCATATTAGACATTAATCGCATCATTCACCTATCATTTCTCTCTATGCAACGCATGTCCTTAACTGCCAGGTTTCTGTTTCTATACACAATCATCACAGTGTATAAACATGCCTGATAAACTCTTCCCTAGGTCGACGGTGATACGTTGGTTAGTAATAGCAGAAGTTTCCTGAATTTACTCCATGCTTGGCCTTTTGGGGCGTCATGCCTAAGGTAAATACATTCCAAAAGATGTAATTTTTATTTAATATAGAAATAAACGTTCCCTAGGAATGTATTTGCCTAAATACATAAGATCAAAGTGTAGTATCTGTTCCGATGGATACTGCACCCCATAGACTGGTATTGTCTTGGCCTTCGGAGCTTGATTTACGCGGGTCTATGGGTCTGTCCTGTGCAGTTCTAGGAGGTCCACCCTCCCAGGCTTCGCCTCCCCTCTTTGAGGAGGAGTAAGTTTATTGCTTACTGCCTGAGGCGCTACCGGGGAATGCCGACGGGGCTGCCCAGGCAATTTTTAAACCCCACTTTCTCCGACCCGACCTTGGGTCACATCTTACTTGTGAGAGTAAGATAAAAACTGGCCTTGTAGCTAACTCCTGGAGAGGAAGTAAATAAATACTCCATCCACTGCTAACTCTTGCAATCACACTAGCACCTGTTTCACACTGTGCTCCATGGTAACATAACTTCGACAACCTCAATAGATTTGCGATCTAAATATACTTTATATCTGAGTTCTCATCCATTTCCATCGTCTTACACTCTTGCACACAATCTGGCTGGTACTTATTGACCGTTCGGCCACACCTGGACCATTCATCAAATCGCAATTGGAAACATTCAGGTCGATATGGGTTCTCTCCTATAGAAGTAGCAAATAATAACTAAGTAATTTTGAATAAATTTAATTCGATTTTAGAATTCTTTATTTGAATAGAAGAAAATATTACATTGAATAAAAGAGTAGAGCCAGCAAAGAAAGTAGGGTTAAGGTTTATTTTTTGATTTTTTTTTTTTTTGAAAACATAATCCTATTTGGCTGTAGAAGGGGAGGGAAGATCCATTAAAGACAGATACAACGGCAGCTTTGATGATGTAAATGAAATTACCAAATAAAACCAAGTTTTTTTCTATCATTCTCGTTTTTATTGTCGGCGTTTTGCTGGGTGGTTGACACCGGTGCCGATTTTTGACGGGCGGCAACCACAAGCGGATAGATGTTGCGTCCTTTCCGTGCACATTGGTTGATCAGATCATTTGCATACAACTGGAAGCGTTGCTCCTCTTGCTTCTCGGATTTGTCGACCGCATCTTTCATCTTCCTATCCAATTCATCCTGTTTTTCTTTCATTTCTCTTTTTTGGTCCTACACAAGCAGAAAGAATTTATCGGTGAGTTGTTGAGGCCAGGGTAACAGCAGACATGGTTATACAAATGTTGAAATTAAATGCAACACTAATCAACAGACATGAACAAGAACAAGTCAACCTAAGATAAAGTAATAATCAATCATGATATGAAATTGGAAGAAAAATAATATCGGTTTTGTATTATTCAAATTTCTATTCTATTTTAAATCTAAATTTGAATTTGTTAGTGTTTATTAATGGGTGTCTGGAATAACTCAAACGCTTAAGACATAGGAACATCAAAATGGATAGAAATTAATAAAATAGTTCATCACGTGGATCCTTTGTCAGCTTTACTTTTTGTATTGAGCAGTGGATTACAACCAACTGTCAACCAAAGAAAGAATCTATTAACAGTACTCGCCATTGAAAGTATGGCTTAGAAACACGCTGGTATCTGAAGGAAATGTCTTTAATTAATTGTATGAATAATTTTTATTAATCTCACCTTATCGAAAAATATTGTAAATACATATGTAAATTTGATAATAGCAGTTATAAGTGTATATTTGTAAATATGAATTTAATTGTATTTTAAAAAGAATGAATTGTGTAAATGACAAAACCCGTCTAGTGTCTGAGCGACTTTTTGTAACAGTATATAAGGAAGTTGAAATATATTAATTTAAGTAAGATTCTTGACACGTTTTCCGTTCTAATCGCAGCCTCATCTTGAAATTTTGTTCTTTGTTTATATGTAATCTAATGTTATTTAATGTTATCTAATGTAAATTAATTGATTAATAGTTTCCTAATTCTAAAGGTATACAAATATTATGAACACTGACTTGAAAAATTAATTAATTAAATAGTAATTACTCGAGCCCCCCCCCCTCTCTCTTACGTTTACAAAAATTCTCCAAAACGGACGGACAGACAGACAGACAGAGAAAGTGTTCGTTATATTATAAGTACGGAGTGAGATGATGTATGGAAGTAAACCCTGGCCAGTGAGGGTTAAGCACATGCGCTACATGGAGAGAGATGATATGAGAATGATACGATGGATGTGTAATGTGTCTGAATGACAGGCTTAGTTCTGATGACCTCAGAGGAAATTTGAATCTGGATAGTACAAAAGACGTAAATGGTATGGTTACATTGAAAGAATGGATGAAAGTTCTTGGGTCAATAGAGGTAGCAGGTCCAGTTCATAAGAGAAGGTCAAGCCAAAGGAACGACAAGATGGATAGAAATTAAAAAAAGAGTTAATCAATTGGATCCTTTATCAGCTTTAATTGAGCAGTGCATTACGACTGTCGACCAACAAACGAGTCTATCAGGCATGTGTACGCAGTGTGGAGGAATTGATAAAAATGGACTTGAGAGAAAGAGGGATAAATAAGGACCTAGCCAGAGATAGGTTAGTTTGGAAGTCATTTTCTTAAAGCCATCCAATGCATGCCAGTATGTAAAATTTATTTATCCCTCTTTCTCTCAAGTTCATTCTTACTTTTTTGACGTTTCCCTGTGAACTGAACCTTCTAGCTCAATTATTCTACATCTCCTAACTCAAGATCTCTCATCGATTCTTTCAGCATGACCATCGAAGTCTCCTACTGTCCAGTAAGGTCGTCAGAACGAAGCCGGTCATCGCATTATTCTTATATCATTTATCTTCATGCAACGCATGCCCCTAACTTTCACTGGCCAGGTTTCACTTCCATACATTATCACACTATGTACACATGCCTTGATAGACACTTCCCTTGGTCGAAAGTGGTAACGTTCTGCTGGTTAGTAATGGTAGAAGTTCCCTCCTAACACTAGCACCTTCTCCATCCTGTGCTCCAATAGTGCAATCAAGGTAACAAAACTTCTTAAAAACCTCAACAGCTTTTCCATCCAGATATAATTTCTCAAACATTAATTACTTTTTCGTCGTCGTCTTCATGTCTGAATTGACAGTTCAACATATCGTTATTTGGTGCCATGATCAGGATTTTGACAGAAATAGTTTGGACAACTGTTGATGTCTTCAAATATACCAGTCCAGAGAAACGGATAAAGAGAACATCTCTGGAGATTGGCCTTCGAGACAAACAAAATAACAAAAAAAAAAATTAAGAATGAATGGTAAAGTGATAGTTTCCAAAATTGGCCTTTTGGCTAAGATCAAAGTGTAGTATCTGTTCCGATGGATGCTCACTCTGTAGACCAGTGTTGTCTGGGCCTTTGGGCCTTGATTCCGCCGGTCTGAGGTACTGTCCTGTGCAGTTCTAGGAGGTTCACCCTCCTAGGCTTTGCCTCCCCTCTTTGGGGAGGAGTAAGTTTATTGCTTACTGCCTGAGGCGCCCCTACCAGGGAATGCCGACAGGGCTGCCCAGGCAATTTTTAATGGCCAGAGTGCTCACCTCTCGAGCGCTGGCTTTTCAAACCCCACTTTCCCGACCCGACCTAGGGTCACATCTTACTTGTGGGAGTAAGATAAAACTGGCTTTATGCCTAACCTCCTGGAGAGGAGTAAATAAATACTCACAATCTGCAACTTATGATATTCTCTGAGCGCAACTTTCTTCTTTTTTTCTTTCACTCTCTTTTCCTTCTCGTTTTGATAGCAAATGGCGTCGGCTTCCTTGTTGGCTTTCAGCTCCTCTTGTTCAGCTTGGTTTAATTCCAATTTCTTTTTTTCCGCATCCATTATCTACAAAAGAAAGACAATCAAAAATTCCTCGTCTGTCAGTCAGTCTTTCCCTGCAAACTGGCATTATTGATTGTTTTACAATCTAAACACTGGCTTTAGGACCAATCAAAAGTAAGGAAGGTAGGTAACCCTCTCTTTTAAACTACACAATTAATAACATTTATTTTATATTTTCATTTTATTTTATTAAAAACGAATGGTCATGGGTAAATGTATAAACGACACTGGCTTACGACTCGGGGTTGCCAAGTTCGAATCCAGTCAGTTCCATTCTACCACTTTCGCTTATGGACGTTGGCAACCATCACGTGGTCCCTCGTGTAAGTAAAGGCGTATCATGATAATCAATACAAATTTATTTCTTAGTTTTTTTTATATTAAAAATGTGAAAACTTACTAAACTGTTCAATGTAAGTATTTTTATACTAAAATGAACTTTACTAAAATTGACACCAATAATGTCAATATACAAATATATTAATCTTGGGGATTTAAAAAACTTCTCCCTTTAAACCGGAAGACTTTCATGGCCTTAAAACTGAGAATCCCAGCTAATGATGGATAACTCATATAGTATGCATTTACTTTAAATGACAAGAAATTAAAAAAATAATACAGAAATGTGAACTAGGAATCACACAATTCTTAAAAGTGACTAAAATAATAAATCGAATAAAATATCTCCATTATAAAAATAGGTTAGATTCCTTAAGTTTAAATACTTTAATATATATATATATATATATATATATATATATATACAGGGTGGGCAAAAATAAGGGTCCTGTTTTTAAAAATTCATAACTTTTTTATTTATTGATTTTTTTTAATTTTTTTTTTTAGAATAAGTAAAGGACCCCTTCCGAAGCAAGCATGAGCCGTATTAGCCCTAAGGAACGTACCCTCATTTAGAAAACATTATTTTTGCTTAAAAAACTCAAAACAGTGTAAAAAACAATACTTTAGTTTTTGTAAGTTTTAAGAAGTGTTTTTCGGCTAAAATTTGTTTTGTTTATTTCAAAAAATCTCGGAAGGGTCAGTCTACACACACATAAAGTTTGGTGAGTTTAACTTTTATTTTGTGGAAGTTATTCAAATTCAAGTTATTCAAATTTAAAGATAGGACCCTTATTTTGGCCCACCCTGTATATATGCAAAACTCGTTAGAGTTAGGAAGGCATCAAATAAACTAAGTTTATTGTGTGTTTTGTTTTTCAAAATATTTAAATTTGTTATGAGAGCCGTAAAGTGAAAGCCGTTATCTCCGATTAGCGGATAATTTTTTTCTGTCGAGTTAAAATATTCGAAAGTGAAATAATTTAGGATCATTCGATAAACGAGAAATGAAATTCGTGTAAACCAGAAGTAAATTCTGCCTTTTGTCTGCAAAATCTTCATAAAAAAATAACAAGAAAAACATAACATTCAAATAAAATTGTTTATCTTTTATCAAAAGCATTTTATCTTTAATCTTTAGAAAAGGAATAATTGTCTTATATGTGTGACTGTCTGAATAATAGTCAATATGCCAGCTGTTTGTGTAAGCACATAGCTATATTCGTGTGTGTGTGTGTGTGCATATATATATATATATATATATATTTGTATGAGCAACTGCGTATTTTATCTGCTGTTTATGTCTATGTGCGGATATGTATGTGAAATATATAAATGTGTATACATGTGTATACATACTTATATATATATATATATATATATATATATATATATACATAATGAAGAAGAATGGAAAGGAATTAGAGAAGCAAAAGTCAAATCATAATTCAATTCAATTGCTCAGAGCAAGGTATATTCCACAAAAAAGGAACATTTAACTTGAATAAATTGCCTTTTTTGCGGAATATACCTTGCTCTGAGCAATTGAATTGAATTATGATTTGACTTTTGCTTCTTTAATTCCTTTCCATTCTTCTTCATTCTACCTGCTCTATCCTGGATATTGAGCTATATACTCTTCACAATAGGTTTCACTTTTCCTAAAAGTTCGCTTTTAGTACACCTCTTTATATATATATATATATATATATATATATATATATATATATATATATATGAATTAAAAAGTTAAAGCAGAAGACCTAAAACTCAACGTTTCGCCCAGCTGTTGCATGGGCTTTATCAAGAGCGAAAAAGCTAAAAGTGGCAAAAAAACGAGAAGATCTGTAATTGTGGGGAATATAGTGATAGGATATAATAAATTCAAATCTATGTAGAGAGAGAAGATATATTCATATAATAATTTGTTATGCCTATAACAGGTTTAAACTCTCGCTGATTTATCAGATTGTTCATAGTGACCGAGTGGGTTAAGGCGTCGGAATTCGGGTTCCGACGTTTCGAATCCTAGGCTGGGTACTTTAGTGAGTTGTGTTAACACAGCCATCATCGTAGTTTTAATGCCTGTTCTTTCATTCTTATATATATGTATATATAAAAGCTCCCACATCCAACAGCACGCACAATTTCCAAAAAAAGACTTCAGTAATATACTAATTGAAAACACTGCCATCCTAGCTATTTAAAATGGTAGCCTCGCCTCATTCAAGTTATTCAAATTTAAAGATAGGACCCTTATTTTGTATAAATGTGATATTTAGAAGGCAATAGAATGCAGGTGTGACTACATAAACCTCATATATATATATATATATATATATATATATATATATATATATAAATAGTAGTAAGCAAAGTAACAAAGGCTACCATCACCAATAAAAACAATTACATAAAAATACATTATCAATATCGAAGGTTCGATCCTTCTGTGAGCTAGAAACACATGTCCATAGATTACTTTTATGTATGTATAAAATTGATAAAAATTATATTAACGACCTTCATAATTTAAATTAATTCTAGCCGCTATCGATGTTCGCTCCATTCCCTCTACAATTATTATATCTCTTCCCCTATCTAATGATCTTATGACTCCAACCACCACTATTTCCCACTACCACCATCTATTTGTATCTGATAATTTATCATTTTTTTCATAAGCAGCCGCAAATTTTAAGCCCGCACCTGCCACCTCCTATTGTTTTCAAACATTCTGGTACTTGTATGTCTTTTCTTCAGACAATCATCCTGAGGAAAGAATGACGTTGATGAATACATAAATAATATTTTTTGGTTTTCCTTTTTTAATGTTCCATATATATGTATATATATATATATATATATATATATATATATATATATATATATATTCCATGAAAAATGCCAGTATACTGCAATCATATGCCCTTATAGGGTTAAGATGAAAATTCACATACACTAAATGTACAAAAGCAAGGAAATTCCCAAATTTGTACACTTTTATTGTCATTAAGGGTATCACTACATATCAACCAAACCATTTCATTATCACATCACTACAGTATAAATCTCTATGCATGAGTTGATGAAGTGTGTGAGGTGCGCTGAAGAAAAATTCCTACCAGTAAAATACATAGCCTTGTTGTGCTCGCATACCCTTAATGACAATAAAAGTGTAACAATTTGGGAATTTCCTTGCTTTTGTACATTTAGTGTATATGAATTTTCATCTTAACCCTATTAAGGCCATATAATTTCAGTATACTGCCATTTTTCATGGAATGTCACTACTTTTGTAAAGGATTGCCTCAATACAATGCCTTCTCATAACTGATATAGTTGGTAGTTTGACTAATCAAGGTATATGGTAAACTGAAATAAAAATGCCATCAACTAGTCACTAGAACCTCTATCTTTGCCAAAAAATCAGCTGAATCCATCAAATGGTCGATAAGATATAGAATAAAGTGTATGAATACTGGTCATTTTAAAGTTTTTTTGGAATTTTCTGGAAAACTAAGGTATATTGTAAACTGAAATTAAAATGCCATCAACTAAACCCTAGAACCTCTATCTCTGCCAAAAATCAGTTGAATCCATCAAATAGTTGATGAGATACAGGGTGGCACATACGTACGTACGTACATACAGATAACATGATTTCATGATTGAACTTTCTGGATCTCTGGGTTGCCTTGACTAATGATGCTGAAATTCTACACACTGATAGAACCTATCAAATAAAAATTTTGTGCAAAGTTTTAACCAATTTGGTTTATTGGTTTTTGAGTTATGATTGATCAAAGAAATGAAATTTCCAGCATAGGCCATTCGTGTAGTCTATTAAGGGATAGAGCGCTCTCGTGCCTCCCTTGATATATACAAATCTTATTTATCTCCTTTGATAAGAAGAAAGATAGAGCGATGTCCCTTTTGTCTTCAAACCGATGGCTGACAGTTTGATTCTCCTTGATTACAAAGTATACACTTTGATGAGGAAATAATTTCGCATCTTACTGAGGTATTTTGGCAATGTATCATTACTTATGATTTTTGTTTTGTTTTGGTCGAGAATGAACTTTTCTTCAGACACTGTTGTTTTTTTGAGTACATACAAAATGCCACACGATCCACTATGCCTATGCAATCCCTACAGCTACATATCTAGAAAATGGAGCTGTTAAACCTGACATAGTGATATGGGACAAAGGGGAGAAAGTAGCAACCCTAGTTGAAGTCAGTGTCCCTAATGAGGGTTAGGGTTAGGGGTTACCAAGGTCTTATGTACGACATGAGAAACTGGAATCTTAGAAAGATCTCCATCATTCCAGTACCCGATGAACCAAGTGCAAGAGAGATACAAACAATTGCACTTAAAGGGACGGTTAGAATCGTTAAAAGATCTCTCGGCTGGAATGTCCGAAATAGCGAGTGAATGTCTAGGCCCCATCCGCAGCAAAAACAAAAAGATAAGAAAATCTTTTTAAAAAAATGAGTGTTGCTGTTTGAACAAATTTTATGTTGCATTGTATGACTAAAAATAACCAGCGTCTTAAACACATGCAAGAAGCCTATAGAGCTGTGCAGAAACCATGACTCTTGTGCCCCACCCTCTCGGGTAGAATGTGTCCCGAGACTCCACCGACATATATTCGGCAGTAGATAATGCAGACTCAGATTCTAATTAGTCAAATAAAGAGTTCCAATAAAGGGAGGTAATTTTGCAGTTCCAATAAAGGGAGATGTAATTATGAAGAGTTCTAATCACAATGTTCTTCAGTCTGACAGTGACTTTGTTGCTGTCAGGCTGAGGTGCACCTTCCCAGGCTTTACTTTCTCTCTGAAAAGGGGTTAGTTTATTGCTAATCGCCTAAAGCAGGGGCGGGCAACCTTTTCAGAGTGAGAGCCAGATGAGACTTTTGGAAGGAGATCGTGGGCCGGAGTGAAAAACGAAATCTCAGAATTACTATATTTTGTTTACATGAATAAATTGTAGAAAAATTGCATTGAACACTCTACAAATCTGATATTTTTTCTCAAGAGACTTCTGTATGTGATTTTATAAAAGGCGCCGACGAAGAGCCATTTTGGAATCACAAAAAATAATGACGGAGGAAGTAGCAAGTTAAGCCAGCATTCGTTTTGACACACCCTACATAGGTTCTCTGTTTTATGTCCGTTCATCGTCTCTCGTTTCCTCTTTGCCTCTCTCTTTCTCTTTTTCTATTTTTATCTCTTAATAGTTAAAGAAAAATGAAATATACATGCATCATCGCTCGCTGATATTCATACATTTTTATCACACTGTAAATCTTAATTGAAACATACTTTTACGTCTATGCCACAAAATGATATGAGTTTTACTGGGAGGTCCGCTGGCCGGATTGCAATAATAAAGCATAGCAGGGTGGCGGGCCGGACGCTAAGCCTTCGCGGGTCGAATGTGGCTTGCGGGACAGAGGTTGCCTGCCCATGGCCTAAAGCGCCCCTACTGGAGAATGCTAAGGCATTTCTTGTAGGCCAGAGTGTGTTTATCCTAGTGCGCTAGCTTCTCAAAAATCACACCTGACCTTGTGTCTAACCTCCTGGCAAGGAAGTAAATAATATGGAGAGTTCCAATCAAGTGAAGCAATGTATATGAGACAGGAATGTGAGATAATGAAGAGTTCCAATCAAGGGAGGTAACTATGCAGTTCCAATCAAGGGAGGCATGTTAGATCATGTATAATGTAATGTGAGTTTTAATAAACGTCTTACTTGTTCCTTCATGTGCTGCATGCATTGGGTGACGATTTCCTTGTGTTTTCTTTCTTTCTGTTCATCTTCTGCCTTTTTTTTGGCTTCAATCTCTACCACTGCCTTTGCGATCCTTTCGTTTTCATCGTCTTTCTGTTTCATCATGAGTTTAGAAAGTTTTTCCACAATAGTTTCCATATGGCCCTGCCTCTCTCTGACAAAGAGAAATTAAGAATCATGTCTATCACAGTAGAAATCCATGAATTTGAAAATGCAAACATTTATTTTGTATAAAAGGCTGAAAACTTCCGGTTTGAAGGCTGAAAACTTCCGGTTTGAAGTTTATAAACTTACAGACGTTGTGTTACTTTTTTTTTTATAAAAAAGAAATTTCAACTTAATTAAAATCGCCATTTGGACTTCTTTACAATAACTATGTCTTATTATTGTCTAAATCGTGCAATCTTTTAATCATGAACTCTTAGAATCTGTGATGGATGTGATGAGACTGAACCTCAATTGAATGGTGGAAATTTTCTTGGCTTACCTTATCACCACCAGTAAAAAGGCTTGTTTCTGTCTGGTGTGCAGTATCTAGATGTAAGCAAAAACAAGTGCATGCTGGAACGAGAGTATGTATGCATATCGACCACGTGTGACTGGCGTGTATTGCCATCTATAAAAGACGAGACTAATAGAAGTAGTCACTTGTGTCATTGAGCGATAGAGATTGGTATTGTTAGAGAAAAGTATACCAGATAACAAAGTTCCGGTGGCGAGCATATTGTTCCCAAGTTCAGAATTGAAAACGGTGTTGTTGGAGAAAAGTCTACTACTACTAAACATCTAGTGGCACCTGAGAAAAGTATACCACATAACAACTGTTTCTGTCTTTCTCAATCACATACATTATCAACGATTTTTTCGTGAGGAGGCCTCCTCAGTGCATAAAAGTTCACCTGTCAAGCTGAAAAAACTGAAGTGTATTTAATATTCATTTATTTTTTATGCATTTTCTTTTTCCTGACAATATATTTCTAAGGGAAATACTTGTTTAATCCTAATTTTGCATTTGAATGTTCGTATCATGATATGTCCATACCATGTGCGTTTCTCTTTTTTCCCTACCATGTTTATATATTTCATCGACAAACATTGATAAAACATATGTTTAAAGTAAAACATACAAGTGATAAATATTTATACCAACAGTAATCGTTTGGATTAAAATCGTTTTTTCTATTCCTTCTTATCTTTAATTCTTCCACTTTTATTGGTCCCCCGATTTATAAAATCGGGGGACTTATGTTTTGATGCATGTCCGTCCGTCCATTGAATTTTTCTGAAATGAAGTTGTAACTTTGGTCAGGTTAGAAAGTGACATTCTCTGATTTTTATTAAAAAAATCTGGTTAGCCCCCCAGGGTGTCAAAAGGCCCTGAAATGGCAAAAAATGACATTTTTTGCCCCATAACTTTTCATCCATCAATTCAATTTCTCTGAAACTTGGCCAAAATGTGGAGGCAATTGTTCCTAATAGAAAATAAGTATCACTGACCTTGGAAAAAATCTGGTTCGCGCCCCCAGGGGGTCAAAAGCCCCCAAAATGGCAAAAAATGACCATTTTCTCCCATAACGTTTGATCCATCCATTCAAGTTTTCTGAAACTTGGCCAAAATGTAGAGGCAATTGTTCTGGATATAAAATGAGCATCCTTGACCTCAGAAAAATTCTGGTATGCGCCCCCAGGGGGTCAAAAATGCCCCAAATTGACCAAATTTATTGCATTTTACACTCGCCACATCGAGTCACATACAGAGGGGGACCACACATGCATAAAGGCATCCAGAAGTTTTGGCTACTTTTCAGTTTTTCTATCTCATACGAATCAAACTTGTTGTTGATGTTTAATGCCTTATGTTAAAGTTTAACAACTAAATTTACCAATTTTTTAATGTTTACAAACAACTTTTCACTATTCTCATTGACAAATGGAAACAAAAAAGTTTAGTAGCACTGATCTGTCCAAATTAGGAAAAAAAACATCTTCCAGTAAATCACCCACTTCCCCCAACTAGATTCTACCTTTTTTAGGCGATTACATGTAAAAATATTGAAAAACTTGACAGAAAGAAGAAAAGAAAAAAAAAACGATTATTTTAGAATTTAAAGTAGAGGAAAATATTCGTATATAAATTCAATGTAAACTGCCCCCCCCCCCATTTCCGGGCCATTTTTGCTATGGGAGCTAAATCCACTACATTTTGTTTTTGTTTTGGGGGTAGGTCTACTTTTTTAGGTGGTTACGTGTGTTTTTGTGACCTTGCAACTCGGGTTATTTATAAACAACATTTTATTATGCTAAATATATATGAAACTGCTCCCCCATTCTAAATTCTAAACTATTATGTCTTTCCTTCTTTCCATTTTCCACGCTGTTCCCACGTAATCGCCCAAACAAGCGGAATCTCATTTTTTTATGGGGGTGTGGATTAATCAAAGGTGTTAATCTAAAATTGACCCATATTTTATTTTTTAAATCTTATACTTTTTTTAACTATGCGTTCAGTTTTTTATTTTAATTTTAACCAAGTGATTCCCCGTGAAAATTAAATAAATAACTTCTTTAAAATTATCTAATTATTTTAAGGTGTAAATAAAAATTTCCGGGCCATTCTAGGATTTTATGGAAGTTAACCATTTATTTGTTTTTGCTATTGAAGATCTGTGCGTTATTTGGGGAGGGAGGGGCTCGACTTTCATAGCCGATTACATGTGGTTTTACAACCTTGCCAGTCAAACTTAGAGTTAGTAGTAAAAAAAATATTAGTTAACTACCTTAATAAAACACCCTAAAAAGTAGGATCTCATTTTTTTAAGAAGTGATTTTAATTTAGCTGAGGCGGATATGTTTTGCTAGTATATATATATATATATATATATATATATATATATATATACAGGGCGTTATGGAGCCCTCCAAAAAGGATCGCACTTCAGGAGCACGTTCCTTTTTGCTGGAGCGACGGAGAGGAGGGCTCATTTTATATTCAGCGGGAGTGGAGCGGGAGCAACTCGATTTGGGACTAAAGAGCGGTGGTTTTATCGCTTTGCACGCCTCACTCCAAAATTATTTGTTTTTTTTCTGTTAAACATTAGTTTTTTTTTCAGCAATAAAAAGGAAAAGAAAAGAAAAAAATTATATCTCTTGTAAATGTATATGAGATAGGGAGAGAGAGAGAGAGAGAGAAAGAGGAAGAGGGAGAGGACGGGAGAGAGATGGAGAAAGAAGAAAACAGAACATTTGAAGTTCTCAGATTTTTACATCGACATGTTAAATTTTTGATGGGACAGTTTTCTTAAGGCAAGAGACAATTTGGCAACAAATGTCTTCAAATGCGCCAGTGAGTCTATAGATGTCTTTGAAGTTATTTTCTTATAGATTTGAACTTTTTTTGTATTTATGACAAGGATATTTATTGCTGATTGAATAAATAAGCCAATTTTTCTTTTAATTCATGTTTTTAAAGAATTTTAGGTTCAATTATACTATAGGGGTCGTTGGATTTTCTCGCCCATTTCACTCGGTATTCACCCAAATGTTCAATAAAATCGATTTTTGGGGTGAAATGGTACATTTTGTCCTGACAAAAAATTCTAATTTATTTTTTAGTATATATCAAATTGAACTTTTATGCCACATTTTTACCCGTCGTCTTTTCGGCAACATTTTTTGTTATTTTTAAATTCATGACTAGTATGTTTTAACCTTTTCATGTTTGTGTGTAATAAAATGTTAAAGCAGTAAAAATATCTTTAGTCCAAGGAAAAAATATATTTAGTCCAAGGAAAAAAACAATAAAAACCAACATTGGCCGCCAGCGATTAAAACCTGGAATTAAAGTTAGATTCTCAACACATTAAAAAGTAAATGAGAATTTTATTTCAGGGCCAGAAATACAATTAAGACCAACAGTTTCATCCTAAATTTAGCGAATACCAAGCGAAATGAGCGAAAGAAAACAATGGTCCCTAAAGAAAATATCTTAAATTTTAATTTAATAAAGCAAATTATTAGACTTTCTGATAATTTGTTGTTTTTTAGAACTAAAAGTAGATTAGATATCTTTCTTTATCTTAAAAAATCTATTATCGAATATTAAAATTGTAAACAGTTTGATTTCAAATATAGACGTTTTCACCTTTTTTATTCAAATTTTTTATTTTAATAAATGTTTTTGCCCGACCTAAGAAATCTTGCTCCAGTTAATTTTTCGGGGAAGGAAAATTTGACCCGATATCTTTTCAACTCCCAAGGTCTAGGGCAGATATTTTGTATGAAATTTTAAGACACTAAATGGATCTCTGAATTGTTTATTGACAATTTATTGATATTTTGGGGGCAACTTATAAAAAAAAATTTTTTTATTCAATCTATAAAAAATAAATTTCATTGTTTTTTTTCCCCCCAAAATTATACTATAGAAAAAAAATGGATAAATCAATTTGTTTGAAAGTACTTGCACGTTTCTCTGTTATAAGTAATAATATACATCATACAATATATAGTTACGTTCGTAAAACAAACAAATATTAAACAACAGTACGACGATTAATGTTGCCCTGGCTGTCTCTCCTCTCCCAGAGAATTAAAAAAATAAAAAATAATAATAATAATAATCACTAATAATGTTTAAAAGTAAAACTTTATTTACTTAAAACAAATCTAAATTCTCTTCCAAAATAAATAGAAAAAATATCTGGTCAAATTTTCCTTTCCTGAAAAAATAGGTTGTAATGTAAATTAAAATTGTTTTAAAATACTTCAGGGAATTTTCTATTTCTATTTTATACCTCAGGAAACGAAAATTTACGTATAATGCTATACTTCGTCCGACATGTTCTCCTATAACTCTCAAAATATTACTGAAATTTTGTCAAATATTATCTTGCGGTCTTACACTTAAAGTGACATCCTAACCCATATTGATGAGATCTTTTGACGCCCACCCCTATCTTTCGACCACTCATTGGCAGAATAGAACGTTTATGAAAGAAGGTACATTTTCATTATGGAGCGCTGAAAAAGAGCTGCTTCTTTTTTATAGGAGTTGTAGCAGGAGCGGCTCCTTTTTGAAAATGGGGAGCATGAGAGGAGCCAGCTTTAATTTTGGGCGTTGGAGCAGGAGCGGGAGCAGCTCCAAAAGTAGTGGAGCGCGTAAAGCCCTGTATATATGTATATATATAGTAATGCACAGACAGCTGTTTCATCGTTTTAAGGCTCATCAATGTTGTTAGACTCTTCAGCCATTGAACAGCTGTTATATACAGGGTCGGGCAGCTAAATTGGTACTTTTTTTATTTTTACAAAATTCATAATTTAAAGGATTAAATATGGAAATATATCATTTTAACATTTATTTATTTACTTATTACAGTCTAGTATTGAACAAAATTATACAATATGAGCACCCTTTGCATCAATTATTTTGGAGATTCTTTGACGAAACCGTGAACAGCTCCTCTTTATTTTATTGGGATCGAGATTGCGAAATGCTCGTTGAATGGCTGTCTCCAATGAGTTTAGATTTGGGTGTGGATTGACATTAGTCTGTCCCTCGATGACGCCGAATAGATAATAGTCGCAAACATTTAGATCTGGAGAGCTGCTGGGCCAAATATCCTTCGGAACAAACAAGGGAAGATTCTCCTTCATGAAATCTTGGACTTTCTTTGATCCCTGCGCTGGTGCCGAGTCTTGGATGAGCATGACTTTCGTAGGGTCGTAGTTTCTACGGATCCAAGGCAATAAAACATTATTAAGAATGTTCAAATACTCCCCCTCGCTTCCATGAAATGAGGAGGCATCACTTTTCCATCACTTGCCACGGCTGCAAAAACCATCACAGAAGCAGAATTTTTGCTCTGCATCACAGAAGTAACTTCCGTAGGGTCACAGGCAAAAACTCGAGTGTTCTGGCGATTTGGAACCTCATCCCCGATGAACTTTTTCTCATCAACAAAAATGCGCACATGTCCTCCTTTGTGTTTCAGATGGTTGATAAGCTTGGGGCATCTTTCAACTCTGATAGCTTTTGAACGGGCAGTGAGGAGATTACGGCGTCTCCTAACGTAGGACTTCATCCAAAGTTCTTCGTTGATTGCTCTGCTGATAGTTCTGCGACTCACATTGCACTTTTTTGCCAGTTTCGACATCGACTGACTTGGGTCTGCCTTTATCAACCTTTTTAGTCCCACCAGGAAAGTTTTTTGTGCGCTTTCAATCACTACGAGTACTGTGCTGACTTCTCTCATCCTTAAAGTCGGCATCGAAATTAGCCACAACCCGATAGACAGTCGTTTTTTCATAGCCAGTGCTCTTAACAATGTCCGAAGGAGAACTCCCGGCGCGTCTCATTTCACATATAGTTATTCTTCGTGTAATTCCGCCATATTAAAACCAATTTGAGTAAATATAATTATGCTATCTTGCAATAAAGTGTTTAAGGATCCTTAGTAAAAAAAACCCGTAATCATATGATCAAAAATAAAAAAGATATTAGCATTTTAAATTAGTTCCAATTTATCTGCCCGACCCTGTATATATATATATATGTATGATTAATCCACATGAGCTTTTGTTGCCATTTAAATTATTTCTCTGCTAAAAATGATGGATTTATGGAAAACATGTTATGTTTGATATTTCCTTTAAAAAAAAAAAGAGAAAATGTATTTTTTGATAAAAACTGAACGAATATGATAATTTTATGAATAACTGAACATCAAATACATTTAAGAATTTTTTCCTCATCGGTTGTCCAGTTATTCATAAAAGTTACATTTTTGGGATAAAGGACAGAGGACTGTGTGTGATATAACAAATTATGTTTACTCCTATAATTTACATGCTTTTTATGTTTTCTATGAGGCTATTTTGTAAATTTTACAAAGATTTTCGACTTTAAACAAATTGTTTCCCAATCAAGATCTTTTATGGTTACTCTCATTCTATTAAATTTACTGTAATTGGCAAAGCCGATCTCCTCCCCCCCCCCTCCGCACGCTCCGAAATAAATCGCCTGTGCTGTACAAAAAGTGAGATGCAATCAGGCTGATTTGAACTGTCGAGCTAAGGGTTACAAATGATTTGTTCTTGGCCTTTTGGCTAAGCTCAAAGTGTAGTATCTGTTCTGATGGATACTGCACCCCATAGACTGGTATTGTCTTGGCCTTCGGGGCTTGATTTACGCCGGTCTATGGGTCTGTCCTGTGCAGTTCTAGGAGATGCACCCTCCCAGGTTTCGCCTCCCCTCTTTGGGGAGGAGTAAGTTTATTGCTTACTGCCTGAGGCGCCCCTACCGGGGAATGCCGACGGGGCTGCCCAGGCAATTTTTAAACCCCACTTTTGCCGACCCGAACTTGAGTCACATCTTACTTGTGGGAGTAAGATAAAAACTGGCCTTGTGCCTAACTCCTGGAGAGGAGTAAATCAATACTCTTATTCTATTAAATTTACTGTAATTGGCAAAGCCGATCTCCCCCCCCTCCCCACGCTCCGAAATAAATCGCCTGCGCTGTACAAAAAGTGAGATGCAGTCAGGCTGATTTGAACTGTCGAGCTAAGGGTTACAAATGATCTGTCATATAAGGTGGAGATTTGCCTGTTCAAGGGAGAAAACTCAGAACATCTCTAACGTCCAGATCATTTGGTTGAGAGAGATTTAGCGATTACCTGTGTTTTTGTTCAGGGCGGTGTCGCTGGAAGATGTACAACTTTGGTCATTAGATAAAAAAACATATTTAACTTGGGTACCATGAAGTGAAAGATCCAAAAAATCAGAAAGCGAGAAACCTTCTCACTAAAACTTTCTCGCTAAACTTACTCAGCCATTTCTCTCTCTCTGACCGCCCGCAATTTCATTAGTTTTCGTTTCGCATCGGCATAGACGCGGCATTGCTTGTTGTCTTCCTGCGGCGGAGGAGAAAGAAAAGTTAAAGAAAAGAGGACCATTATAAAGTTGTGTGTAGAAATCGAAATCAAAGAGAAGATTGACACCATAGAAAGCATAGCACTGATGAAAACATCTGAAATAGAAAGAAAAATCCTTGAGTGTGGAAACCAAGTCACATAAACAAAGAACGCTGACCGACCACAGCGAAATTGCTCAACTGAAATAGAATTCAAATTTAAATGTAATGTGAACAAACATCTTGCTGCACAACTCCCCACTTAGCGTACCCACGCCTTGTTTGGGATGAAATAAAACAAGCCGCGCATGTGTGGTCCTCCTCTGTATGTGACTCGATGTGGGGAGTGTAAAATGCAATAAATTTGGGCAATTTGGGGCATTTTTGACCCCCATTGTACCCCCTGGGGGCGCGAACCAGAATTTTTCTGAGGTCAAGGATGCTCATTTTATATCCAAAATAATTGCCCCTACATTTTGGCCAAGTTTCAGAAAAATTGAATGGATGGATCAAACGTTATAGGAGAAAAGGGTCATTTTTTGCCATTTTGGGGGCTTTTGACTCCCTGGGGACGCGAACCAGATTTTTTCCAAGGTCAGCGATACTTATTTACTTTTAGGAACAATTGCCTCCATATTTTGGCCAAGTTTCAGAGAAATTGAATGGATGAATGAAAAGTTATGGGGCAAAAAAATGTCATTTTTTGCCATTTTCGGGCCTTTTGACCCCCTGGGGGGCTAACCAGATTTTTTTTCAAAAATCGGAGAATGTCACTTTCTAACCTGACAAAAGTTACAACTTGATGGAAAATTTCAGAGAAATTCAATGGATGGTTGCGGAGAAAAATCCGGACGGACGGATGGACGGAAATGCTTCAAAACATAGGTCTCCCGATTTTATAAATCGGGGGACCAATAAACAATAAAAAAAATTATAATAATACAAGTGTTAAATATTGATTGTTTATAATTTTGTTAATTGAGGATGGCAGGAAATAGGGTTCGGTTGGGGTCAGCTTAGTGTACTTGGATGTCAACTCGACCTCCATTGTGTTAGAAACGTCATATGGCCCAAGAAGAGAGGGTGAGGGAAAACAAGTCGTCAGTTCGCTTGGAAGCACACATATGTAAACTTGGGGTTTTAGAGAGGCCTGGATAAAATGTGATTACGCAATAATTATCGACCCCTCTCTGTCCCTCCCCCTTGCCTAACGGGTAAGTTGTTTGGAACTAACAAAACGATAAACCACGTCCTTATTTTCAGGTTATAAATCTACTGATTTGCAGGTGGCGTCCTCGGTCGGGCAAGATCACACGAAGAACAAACATCCAGCTAGGTATGTTATGAACGTTCATGTGTTTTAATTGATTGTGACTTGTGAGACATGTAATGTTTAATCGTATATTTTTGAAATGACAACAGTTATTTCCCTTGCACTGTAATCGTTGTAATCTGTAATTATCTTCCTTGTTCTTTCTTTGTATATAAACAGAAGCCTAACGCGTAATCGTTCTTATGCATCGGGCGACCGATCCAGTAACATCGTTGTTTGTGTCTTTTTTGACCTCTGTCCTCCTTGCTCGTATTACTTCTTATTTCAGTGAATGACCACGTCATAACAACATAAGACATACCTCCCCCTAAAGATAGATGAAAGAAGAGTGATAAACATGTACAAATGTCCAGATTTATTTCAACTTCGATTATTCAATGCAAGGTATACTCGGTAATAAAATTATGTTTATTATTCTTTCCTTAAGCCAAGGCTTTTCAAAGATCAAAATCTTATCATCAGAGGAATTACATAGATAGATAAGTTGGCAGTGGAAAAGCCAATTACCAATTGGACAGACCCCATATCTTTTTCACACGAACTTCTTTTCACTCTCCATTACTTAATATTTTTTCAAATGTTGAATTTTGGCTTTTCCACTGCCAACTTATCTATCTATGTAATTCCTCTGATGATAAGATTTTTATCTTTGAAAAGCCTTGGCTTAAGCAAAGAATAATAAACATAATTTTATTACCGAGTATACCTTGCATTGAACAATCGAAGTTGAAATAAATCTGGACATTCGTACATGTTTATCACTCTGTTTTCATCTATCTTTATAATTGCTCTATCTCGTATATTGAGCTTAAACCATTTCACTATAGGTTCTACCTACTAAAAGTTTACTTTTAGTTTCATATTTTATTCTCTCTCCATCTCTCTCTCATATATATATATATATATGTGATTTTATGAAGGCTTACCAAAGCATTCCTTTCAGGACACCAATGATCACCATTAAAGATATTTTTTCTTACAAATATTATTTATTCAAATTAAATGTTTTTTCCTACACGTGTTTCACTACCAAGCAGGCACCTGCCTGGCAGATCATCAGGGAAATTAAATGTCTGGAATACGGGTTTCAACTGCCGACAATATGCAACATTTAATTTCCCTGACGATCTGCCAGGCAGGTGCCTGCTTGGTAGTGAAACACGTGTAGGAAAAAACATTTAATTTGAATAAATAATATTTGTAAGAAAAAATATCTTTAATGGTGATCATTGGTGTCCTGAAAGGAATGCTTTGGTAAGCCTTCATAAAATCACATATAAATGCTCTGTACTCTGTAATCGAGTATCATCGAGCTTGTTTTTATTGGAACAACCCCGGTCTTCACTGAATGATCTATTTTATAAGTGAAAAATCTAAATATATATATATATATATATATATATATAACACAAGTAGAAACACAAAAAGAATTTTCCACAAAATCAAGGAAACTAAAACAACTGGAGTAGATTAAAAAAATCACATAATCTCCCCCCACCCCCACCCACACATTTACACACGTGGTGACACCGGCATCTATTTGTGCGACAAAAAACGGTTGTGAAGGGTCAAGGAGAATGGAAAGACCCAGGATGAAGAGCATTATCTAGACCACCACTCCTGGAATCCTGGGGAGGCTTACTGCAACCGAAATTCTAGAGCAAACCAACAACTGTTATCGGTAAGAAATCAATGGTAAAAGTTTGTTGCTGCTGCGATAAAGCAAAGTGATTTCGAGCAGTTCTCAAACAAAGTTCAAAATACTAGAAATCTGAGAACACCAGGGAACACCGCCAGTGAACTGACTCACGTGAGAACTCCTAGTGAAAAAAAAAATAATAAGATGATGATGATGATGATGATGATGATGATGATGATAAGAAAAATCCTCAACCAGCATAACCAACGAATGCCAACCAACCACAGATAAATAGAAATAGAGCAAAACAGATAGAAAGAACATCACACAATCCCAAGGGAACTGAAACTGCCCCCCCCCCCTTCCAATAAAAACACACGCATATGTGGTGACATCAGCTTAGGCTGATGGAAATACCTAGGAGAGAAAGCACTAAGCAGACCTCCACTTAAAGGATGCAGAGAATATAGATAGAAACCTTCAGGATGCGTAGCCTTTATGTCAGCATATATTTTACTTTAATTTTTTTTATTCATTTATTTTATGCTTTACTTCTTTATTCCCACAAAACATAGCATATTGAGCCGAGATGTAAGGACCAGATTTATAGGGGGGGGGGGCATCCTAAGTGGGAAGTTGTGCAGCAAGATGCTTGTTTACATCACATTCCAATTTCTGCATGTTGATACAATAGTGGAAACAGGGAGCAGGAGGGGAAGATTTCAAAGGCAAGCAGTCCAAGGAAAGAAGCTATTAGAATAGAAAGATTTCTAGGATATGGGGCTAAGTTCATCGGAGCACATTCATGATGCAACATTGCGGCAATGGGACAAGAGGGTGTAGCTTTGTATACAGTGCAAGACCTATTAGCTTATATATAAAGTGTATCAAATTTTACTGTTGCATCTTGTAACTTGACCGGGTGCATAGCTCAATGCACATGGGCAACCATCCTGGGTGAAAGGATGGAAAGGTGAAAGGATGGAAAGGGTGAAACTGTGGAAAAGGGTGAAAAAAAGGTGGAAAAGATGAAAGGGTGGAAAGGGTGAAAAGATGGAAACGGTGAAAAGATGGAAAGGGTGAAAAGATGGAAAGGGTGAAAAGATGGAAAGGGTGAAAAGATGGAAAGGGTGAAAAGATGGAAAGGGTGAAAAGTTGCAAAGATGGAAAGGGTGAAAAGTTGCAAAGATGGAAAGGGTGAAAAGATGGAAAGGGTGAAAAGATGGAAAGGGTGAAAAGATGGAAAGGGTGAAAAGATGAAAAGATGGAAAGGGTGAAAAGTTGAAAAGATAGAAAGGGTGAAAGTTAGAAAGGGTGAAAAGTTGGAAAGGGTGAAAAGTTGGAAAGGGTGAAAAGTTGGAAAGGGTGAAAAGTTGGAAAGGGTGAAAGGATGGAAAGGATGAAAAGTTGGAAAGGGTGAAAAGATGGAAAGGGTGAAAAGATGAAAAGATGGAAAGGGTGAAAAGTTGGAAAGGGTGAAAGGATGGAAAGGGTGAAAAGTTGGAAAGGGTGAAAAGATGGAAAGGGTGAAAAGATGGAAAGGGTGAAAAGATGGAAAGGGTGAAAAGATGAAAAGATGGAAAGGGTGAAAAGTTGAAAAGATAGAAAGGGTGAAAGTTAGAAAGGGTGAAAAGTTGGAAAGGGTGAAAAGTTGGAAAGGGTGAAAAGTTGGAAAGGGTGAAAAGTTGGAAAGGGTGAAAAGTTGGAAAGGGTGAAATGTTGAAAAGATGGAAAGGGTGAAAGGTTGAAAAGATAGAAAGGGTGAAAAGATGGAAAGGGCGAAAGGGTGAAAAGTTGGAAGGGTGAAAAGTTGGAAAGGGTGAAAAGTTGGAAAGGGTGAAAAGTTGGAAAGGGTGAAAAGTTGGAAAGGGTGAAAGGTTGGAAAGGTTGAAAAGATGGAAAGGGTGAAAGGTTGGAAAGGGTGAAAGGTTGGAAAGGGTGAAAAGTTGGAATGGGTGAAAAGTTGGAAAGGGTGAAAAGTTGGAAAGGGTGAAAAGTTGGAAAGGGTGAAAAGTTGGAAAGGGTGAAAAGTTGGAAAGGGTGAAAAGTTGGAAAGGGTGAAAGGTTGGAAAGGGTGAAAAGTTGGAAAGGGTGAAAAGTTGGAAAGGGTGAAAAGTTGGAAGGGTGAAAAGTTGGAAGGGTGAAAAGTTGGAAAGGGTGAAAAGTTGGAAAGGGTGAAAAGTTGGAAAGGGTGAAAAGTTGGAAGGGTGAAAAGTTGGAAGGGTGAAAAGTTGAAAGGGTGAAAAGTTGGAAAGGGTGAAAAGTTGGAAGGGTGAAAAGTTGGAAAGGTTGAAAAGGGTGAAACGGTGAAAAGGGTGAAAAGGTGAAAGTCTCTGCGTTTCTTACCTCTTCCAACTGTTCTTCTAATTTACGCATTTTTTTGTTCTGGTCAATTTGTTTCTGGTTTTCGACAGCACTTGCTTTCATCTTTTCGTTATGGAGTCGCTTGACTTCCTCATTTTCACGCTTCCATTCTTCGGACAGTTTGTTCCATTCAATTTGTTCCATTCTCAATTTCTCCTTTTCTTTTTCCTCCAAGTTTGATTTGCGATTCATTCTGCATTGTCAAAAAATATACATTTGTATTCATGTGTTAAGATATATATAATTAGAGATATCTGTTCATTCGAACATCGGAACAAGAATCACTTTTAACTAAATTCCGAGGCCAATTCCAACCGTTACACAACGAGATGAGAAATAAATCAGCAGGCAGACAACCATAGTCAGCCGTCATAACAGTGTTCAACAGAAAGGAACATGCATTAGACGGCTTTGTTTTTATAAGTATATTTTCAATGGTATCATAAAAAGTTCCTAATACAATATAATATTGGGAATATGCTGTGGAGACAAGTGTGTATGAAAAAAAAAAAGAAATTAAACACAGGAATAAATCATTTCCTTCTGATCAATAAAATGTCTTCAGAAAAAGTTAAGATTTTAAATTTATTTAAATAACGGCAAAAAAAAAACCACAGGAAAAAAGAAAGAAGATGTACAACGGGATGTTTTGGGCACGTGCGTAAAAATAAAAAGCATTATACAGCGCGTGCGACAAAAAACGTTAAAAATAGGAAAAAGAAAAAGGAAAAAAAAAATGTAACATGGGTGAAATGCAGTGTGGTTTTTACCAGATGTTTGCTTAAATCCGAGTCGTTAGATGGTGATCAGAGAAGGATCGCAACACTTTCGATGCATTTGCGGTGTGGGAGAGAGGAGGGAGCAGTTTGTAAAGTCAAAATTGTAAGCAAAAGTGTTTCTATGTATGAAACGTGTGCGAGTCAGATTATTGTGTTTGAGGTCCCGTGCCGCATGTCCGAAACGGACAGAAATAGCATTTACGAAACGTGACAAACGGCCCTTTCTTATTAAATGGAATCTGTACTCTGAACTATCAAACCTAAAACTCTTGTAATAGTGAATTTTTTTATCCTTTATTCTTAGACTGAATTTTTTTCAATTAAATAAAAAACTTTTCAATTAAATAAAAAAAAATGATAAAGTTACCTCCCTTAAACTATCTTTCTCGACCCTTTTTTAGATTAATTTAAGATTGCCTCCCTCTTTGTTTTATTTTCGTCCATTCCTATTTTCGATGTTTATTTATTATATTCCATCTTTTGAAGGTAACCATGAAAGCGGGAATTCAGAAGTCTATGACTAAACTCCAAACGTTAAACAAAAAAAAACCCAGTTCGGTTCAATTCCTGTAAAAGCACAAAAACCCTCTGTGTAACTTTGAGCTCCAATGAACGAAAAATAATTCTGCTCACCACAGAATCTCACTCGACACTCGCTTTTTTTCTTTCTCCTGATTTTCTTCTCTTTTTATTAGCAGATTTTCCTTCAGTTAATTCCGCTTAACCAATCAGAAAAAACATAATCCGCTGGTTGACTATTTGTCATCAAGGCGAATCCACGTATTATTGTGTAGCAACCAATAGATTTGTTACTTCGAGGTTGCGAGTTCAATCCTCACTAGAAAAGTAGTAAGCCAAAACTTATTTCCCTTTCCATCTGCAAGCCAGGCAAAGGCGGACCCTCTTACTGCGGGGATGAAGTAAGTCCGGGCCATCTCCACCGCTCGATTCTGGCTCAAGATCATCAATTCTACCACAAACCATCAATTAGTAGGGATGATACTCGAAGATCAACACCGTGATGATTGGTATGACGGTTGAAACTGGGTAGAATTTGATTATTTATTTGGCTCAACAAGAATTTGTTTACATTGAACTTGAAAACGACTATGTTGTAGTCAGCTGGGAAGCAGCCCTGCGGTTTGTGTTCCACTAATAGGCAGTTCTAGGAAAGAAACTTTGCTCATGGAAGTTCCGTTTGAGGGAGAAATGGGAAATTATTGAAAGTGGTTGTAGCTAGACGAGTTTTTGTTGCGAATGTTTTACAGGGGGGGGGGAACCATAGATTGAAGCTCAGTCGAGCACCTGCCATGAAAATAACGATAGAGCAGAGAAAGACTAGCAACGTCTCTTCTGTGAAAGAGTGACTGTAAGGAAGAGAAGAGGACATCCCCCACTAGATTTCGAAGTCAGTTTTGTGCAGGAAAGGATGCTCTGAGCAGCACCTCCCTAGATGTGGTGAATCCAACCATTTTTCCAGTGACCTTAGCAACGTATTTAATGTAAGGCTTCCATTTCAAGTCTAATGTGAATGTCAGTCCCAGAAGCGTATCAAAACAAGGGCCCTCCTCAAGGAGAGAGCCATTTATTTCAATTGGAACAAAGTGAGAATCCGAGCGTTGGTGGTGAAAGAAGAGAAGCTTTGTTTTAGATGCATTAAAAGTAACCAACTCTTTTTCCATTGCATCACATGCTCCAGGTCGGAAGAGAGAGAGAGAGAGAGAGAGAAAGAGAGTCAGAAAAACTTGATCATTAATGCTCTTCAAAGTGTTGCCATAGATGGTTGTATCATCTACATAAATGTAGACCAGGGGCGGGCAACCTCCGGCCCGCGGGCCACATCCGGCCCGCGGGCCACATCCAGCCCGCGAAGGCTTAGCGTCCAGCCCGCCACCCTGTTATGCTTTATTATGGCAATCCGGCCTGCGGACATCCCAGTAAAACTCATATCATTTTGTGACATAGACGTAAAAGTAGGTTTCAATTAAGATTTACAGAGGGATAAAAATGTATGAATATTAGCGAGCGATGATGCATGTATATTTCATTTTTCTTTAACTATTAATTTCAAATCCTTGGCCTGAGATAAATCTAGAAAAAGAAAAAGAGAGAGGCAAAGAGGAAACGAGAGACGAGGAAAGGGCATAACACATAAAACTCATGTAAGGTGTGTCAAAACGAATGCTGGATCAACTTGCTACTTGCCCATCATTATTTTTTATGATTCCAAAATGACTCTTCATCGGCACCTTTTATAACATCACATACAGAAGTCTCTTGAGAAAAAATATCAGATTTGTAGAGTGTTCAATGCAATTTTTGTACAATTTATTCATGTAAACAAAATATAGTAATTCTGAGATTTCGTTTTTTACTCCAGCCCGCGATCTCCTTCCAAAAGTCTCATCTAGCCCTCACTCTGAAAAGGTTGCCCGCCCCTGATGTAGACGAATGATCTTAGAATTTGATTTGGGAGATCATTGGAAGAGAGTTAGGCCTAGAATAGATTCCTGAGGCATTGATTCTATGTGCTTCAGACTTCTGCCCATCAACAACTACTTTTTAGAGAGAAAGGATTTGATGGTTGAAAAGACATTTCCAGATATTCCATAGCTATCAAACTTGTGAAATAAACCTTCATGCTAAGGCGAGCCACAATACACACCTGGCAAATATATTACTCTATTAGCAAAAAAAAAAAAAAATTAATTAATGGATTTAGTTTTTCTGCCATGACAGTAAATTTACAAATTAAAGAGAAAATCCCCGACCGTAACATATACAGATTTAAATGTAATGTGAACAAACATCTTGCTGCCCAATTAAATGTTTTTAAATTAAAACTTTTAAAAAAGAATATGAAAAAAAAAATATTTTGAAGTTTGCGATTAATTCAAATGTCGTTCTTATTTTTAGTAAATTAGTTAAGCCTAATTTTCCTTTCTTAGAATTCACTGAATCCTCAAAAAGCAGGTTCATACTTTTTAAAGACACACAAAATCTTTTAAGCGGGTCGGCAAATATTAATAGGAATAGGGTAAGAGCTTACTGGGTTTTAACGAATTCAGCATTTTCAACGAGTTTCTTGCGTTTTTCGATGACTTTGCGTTTCTCAATTTGCATAACCTGCTCGTTTTCTTCTCTTTCCAGCTCCGCCCATTTCCGGTCTCGAATTTGTTCGTTCTCCGCCAAAATTTGTTTTAATTTCATTTGCTCTTCCCTTGCTTTCATCGATTCCGACAACAAATAGGCACTCTGGAAAAAATAAAAGAAAGAAAATGAAAAATCACTGATCCTGGCTGCAGCACGTTGGATGGAAAAAAATTGCTGGTCTTTCTACTATGCCTCAACTAGTACGACCACATCACCCACCGTTAGTTATCCAAAACGCTCCAAAGTGTGTGTCCCACATTGACATCAATCGCCCTAAAGTGGTACGCTGCTTAAGATATGGAGGAGATCACAACCTGATCCTGGTGTGCAGCACAAGCAAAATGCCAACAAACAGGAAAAGTTGGAAGTTTTATTTATCTACCTCCCACAAGGTAAGATGTGACACAAGGTCAGGAAAGTGGGATTAGATTTCACTCCGGCCCGCGATCTCCTTCCAAAAGTCTCATCTGGCCCTCACTCTGAAAAGGTTGCCCGCCCCTGATTCAGACAGTATATAGACGTACACATCTTCTAACTGTTCCTTTACATGGCTTGTTGCACTTTGCTATTTTTTTGTTAATAAATTTGATTTGATTTGTATTAATGTACACAGCAAAACTACTTACATGTAATCTTTTGATGCATTCCGTTTGATAATATTGTTTTTCTTTGGCTTTTTCAATGATCTCTTTTCTTAAAGCTGCTTGGTATTCGGCCCATTCAAGTTCTTGTTCTTTCTTGTGTGCTTCGACCGTTTCGTTTTTCTTTTTGATGGCGTCCACTTTGTTTTGGCGAAGATTCTACAAAAACGAAAACAAAAAAAAAACAAATAAAAAAGCAATTTGTTTCTGCTGCAAAAAAAAGTAGGCTCCCTATACCGGGCTAGAAAATTTCTCACACTTCCTATATCTCTATGAAGCCACCATTCGCCCGTTCAAGAAATATCGTTACTATATCTTGGCTGGTGCTCCAACCACTAAACTCTCCCTCTTAGACAGGATGCAAAAAAAGAGTTTCTAACTTAATAGGTCCTAGACTGTCTACCAAGCTTCAGCCTCTGTCACCTCACAGCAGTGCTGTATCGCTATGCTCGTTTTACAAGTACTTCCATGGGATGTGCGCTGCACTTGTACCCCTTCGACAAAAATACCTCTGACATACTCGACTAGCAGCAAAATCCCACCCCTTCACTGTACAGGTTCCTAGATATTGGAAGATTTTCTACTCTAATAGCTTGTTTCCTCAGACAGTTTGCCTTTGGAATTCTCTCCCTGCTCCCTGTTTCACCGACTGTACCGGTATGCAGAAATGTATCTTGCTACCCAACTCCCCACTCTGGTTGGCCCCTATAAGTCTGGCCTCAGTTGCAATATGCCTTGTGAAAATAAAAGTCAACTGGACAGACTTAAATTTCAACTCCAAACTTTTGTGATATTAGAGGTGGGACGTAATGGGTGAAAATTTCAGATTCATGAGAGTAGTATGTTTTTGTGTTCATTTATGCATAAATAACACTAAACAATCAAACATTTTGAAAATTTTACAAAATTCAGAAGGTACAGGCCAAAAATAGCCGTTAGGGCTCCACGGGACTCAAAATCCATCATTTTTCGGTGAAAAAGTGATTTCATGCGACATTGCAGGTCCTAAAACATCCTCAAAAGCTATGAATGGATATAGATGGTTAAATCTGATATAGTACTTTAATTTAGGACCATTTTCAGGCTGTGAAAAGGTTTTCATGAATGTAAAATAGCCAAAAACTGTTGGCCTGCACCTTCTGAATTTTGCAAAATTTTCAAAATGTTTGATTGTTTAGTGTTATTATGTATAAATGAACACAAAAAAATACTACTCGCATGAATCTGAAATTTTCACCCGTTACGTCCCACCCCTAATTTTCACCCATTACGTCCCACTCCTAGTGATATGTCTTGATTTCTAACACTATTAATATACAAATTAATATATAATGATAGAATTTCATAGAGAACAAAAAATCATTTTAGAAAATCATTTTCATAGAAAATCACTTTGTACCACTTTTTTACTACCATGAATTTCATAGAGAAAACCACCATGAACATGAGCCCAACATCTGATGTAAAAAAAAAACAACACATTAAACAAATAAGAAAAATAAAAACAACACATTAAGCAAATTAAAAAAAACACATTAAACAAATAAGAAAAAAAAACATTATACAAATAAGAAAAAAAACCATTAAACAAATAAGAAAAAAGAACACATTAAACAAATAAGAAAAAAACACATTAAACAAATCAGAAAAAAACACATTAAACAAATTAAAAACAAACATTAAACAAATAAGAAAAAAAACATTAAACAAATAAGAAAAAAAAACACATTAAACAAATAAGAAAAAAAAACACATTAAACAAATAAGGAAAAAAAACACATTAAACAAATAAGAAAAAAAACATTAAACAAATAAGAAAAAAAAACAGTAAACAAATAAGAAAAAAAACATAACATTAAACAAATAAGAAAAAAAACATAACATTAAACAAATAAGAAAAAAAACATAACATTAAACAAATAAGAAAAAACCCACATTAAACAAATAAAAAAAAAACACATTAAACAAATAAGATAAAGAAGATGAAATTCTGTTAAAAATTCGTTTTTTCTAATCATTTTTTTTTGAATTCTTTCAATTCCATCTTAAAATTGTCTACATTTGTTCCCCCAAAAATATATTACTCGATTAGTTGGTTAATAGATTTAGTATTTGAAATCTGCCCATGTGTGTCGCACATCAGCAATTGCAGCACAAAGTTACTTTCTCATGAAACTATTATTTACGTTGGTTTCAATGTGCCATTGTTTACGATTATCGCCAACTAAGTCATTTCTCTGCCTCCTTTTCTTCACTTACCCTCAATTCAGATGTGTGTACATCTGTTCATCCAACCCGAGCTTCGTTGGACATGTCCATATCAATGTAGGCAGTTGCAAGGCAGAGCAGACTCCAGTGTAGGCCTCTTCAAGCTCAATAACAGGGAACTAGAACTAAGTCTATCATCCAGGTGCACACCACACATCCACCAAACCATAGCCATGTCATTCCTCTGAAAGACCGAGCTAGTGGGAGCCCAGCATTCACTCGCATGTAACATTGAACTACAGACATTTACGCTATTGTCAACTCAACACTGAGTAAGAAGGCTATTCTCTATCTCTACAAATCTACTATCAGACCATGTATGGAGTACTTTTGTCATACTTGGGAATCTTTGTCTCATTTGGGGGTTCTTGATAAGGTGCAGAAACGTATCTGGCCCATCCTTTTCTTCTTCTCTGCATCCTTTCTCACACAGATGTGATGTTGCTAGTCTCAGTCTTTTCTATAAATCGTATTATGGCATGTATTTTTCAGAATTGTGTGATCTATTCCCTGCTTCTTTTGTTCCATCTCGTTTCAATTTGCTGTTTTTAAATACCTCATTGTAATATAGCTTCTTATTCCAGAAGCTTCTTTTAAAAAAAAAACTGCAGGCTTGTGAATCTGTTCCTTCTACCTATAGCTTTGGTCTTTTCAAGACTAAGCCAATAGGCATCTCCTGTCTTTGCGATAATCATATTTGTTCTTGTTAACTCCTTACATCAAGTGGCTTCATGCCTTGTCTGGAACGACTTCCATTAAAAAAAATAAAAAAATAAAAATTTTAAAAAATTGAGAAAGAACCGCAGATCGAAGAGAACTATTGCATACACTTAAACTGTAATAGCATTAGGAAAGGTATGAACCCTTTTTTCACCATCTATGGATAAAATAGCAACTTGTATTCAATGAATTGTTTCCACTTGGTATTAAATAACCAGAAACGAATTGATATGCCGTCAAACAGACAACCAAAATGAAACCAAACGTGTTTACTTACCATCAAACTGTCTGGCCATTTTTTCATTATATTTTGAGATTTTTCCTTCAAGCATTCTTTCTTTTCCTTCCATCGTCGAACTTTCTCTGCTTCGATTTCCTTCCAGTGAAGCTCCTCTTGGATTCGCTGCCAATCTTTGCCAGTTAACACTGTCACTTGACGAAAGTCGATATTTGGCTTCACAAACTTGTCATGCATCAGCGAATCTAAAGACGAGATTACGACAATATCTTCACTTAGTTATAAAAAAGAAGGTGCACGATTGGCCTAATCGATAACCAACACAGACTATGGTGTTGGCTCAGAATTATCTCCCTTAGATTTATACTCAGCAACTTAGAGAAAGAGCTTGTTTTACCCATCTGTGAAATTTAGGACAAGATCTTAGCCTCCTTTTAGTTTAGCTTGTCCTAGGAACATGTCTTGCTCCAAAGTTACATCTTCTGATAACAGTCGCATAGACCCTCAGAAACACTGTTATCTTGTCATCGTGCACACGTTTTTGTAGACGAATATTTTAGATGGGAGGAACGACTAATAAAGGCGAATGACAAGAGAAATAGTGAGAAGAGGTGAATGACGTAAATAAATGTGTGAGAGAGAGAGAGAGAAGGGAGAGATATGCATCTTAGCTTAGAAACATGGACGAACCCAACTGGAAGTAAAAACTAATGGAAAAATAATTTAAAGAACTTGAGAGGATTATTTATATATAAATAAAAAAACAATGGAAAGAGATTGGAAATCAATCCCAACATTTCTTTTAAATACAGTTCATTCCTTTTGGCGAAGATCAAAGTGTAGTATCTGTTCCGATGGATACTGCACACCATAGACTGGTATTGTCTTGGCCTTTGGGGTTTGATTTACGCCGGTCTATGGGTCTGTCCTGTGCAGTTCTAGGAGGTCCACCCTCTTTGGGAGGAGTAAGTTTATTGCTTACTGCCTGAGGCCTCCCTACCGGGGAATGCCGATGGAGCTGCCCAGGCAATTTTTAAACCCCACTTTCCCGACCCGACCTTGGGTCACATCTTACTTGTGGGAGTAAGATAAAAACTGGCCTTGTGCCTAACTCCTGGAGAGGAGTAAATCAATACTTTTAAAAGTATTCGATTTGGAATTCTGACTAAAAATTAAGTAACAACTTAGCGAGTATAAATTTTAAGAGGAAAAGAAAAACAAAAAAACGGATAAAGTTTAGGAGCTGATGGAGCCTAATTGGATGGAAGGTTAGAGTTTATGGAAAAGAGCGGGTATTATTTCGTTGTATGTGAACGTCATCATATGTGTACAAACGTGTCACTGTTTTTTTAAAAAAAATTTTCAGATGCAACAACTTTGTAAGTGAATAAAACAAAAGGACGAATCGGGTTATGTCCCTTACACCCTTTTATAGTTCAGGACTATTACAAGTTTACCTCCATGTAAAAAAAAAAAAAGAAAGAGAGAAAGAAAGAGAGAAAGAGAGAGGCTCTATTATGACGTCACAAGAGTTTCATAAATATTTGGAAATTTTAAATATTTCTTCATTTTTCCCATCTCCTTTGTTATTTTTGTTGCAGGGCGTTGCCAGTGGAAGTTGCCTCAGCAACTTTTGAGAGAAACAAAGACCATAATGAACAAAGGAAGATGATAAACGCAGGAATTAAAGTTGTATATAAAAATAATCGGTTTTATTTGAGCAGAAGATACATTTATGAATGGTTTCTGTGTTGATTGAGTGAGCGACCAGATTGCTTCTCTCACATTGATGGTTGAAGTGTGAACATGCTGAGGTCGGGAACACACAGCTGTACCTGAACCCCTTTTGTATCGCACAAGCTTGTTGGAATGTAAATCTCTTACACTTTGATTACTACAATAAGGTGCCAGATTCACGGGGAGGGGGGGGGGGCACTCTTTTGGCCTTAGCTATACATGAACTAGGATTTTGTCAATGAAATCAAATGGTGAAGGAAGAATGTTTTAGAGTCACCAGTATGGCCGGGGAATGAACTACAAACACATGAACAGGATTTAGTAACGGTGAAGGAAAGTGAAATGGGTGATGATTTGAGGAAATATTGGGGTCACCAGCTAGCAAGTGCTAACTCAACATGAATGGAGTTTTGTGAATGAAAAATCTACTCAAACATGATTAATCAACAAAACATTTATTAAACCACAATTTTACATGAATATAAGATTTAGTGAAGAAATGTTCATTGGTAAAGTTTATACAACTTGTGTTCTTTAGTAGAAATTGTTCAATGAATAAGCAGACACGAGGGCTAAAGATGTGTATGTGTATATTTGTTAGTGTGTGTGCGGGTAGGTTTACCTTGTTCTGTTACTGTGAGTCATAGCGGTTTGCTTCTGTTCGCCTGACTACTTGTCAGTGTGTGAGTAGGTGCGCGTGGGAAAGCTTGTACTAGGCTTTAAGGCGTTCTTGCCTCCTTCTCGGCAAAAGGCACGGAGGGGGGGGGGGGTACGTATTCTTGGGTTATTTGAGGCGCACCGGTTGAATCCGAGGAGAACTCTGCGGACTCTCTTTATTTTCCGTTCACATCGGCTTATTACTTTGGCATCCTTTTGGCTAAGATCAAAGTGTAGTATCTGTTCCGATGGATACTGCACCCCATAGACTGGTATTGTCTTGGCCTTCGGGGCTTGATTTACGCCGGTCTATGGGTCTGTCCTGTGCAATTCTAGGAGGTCCACCCTCCCAGGCTTCGCCTCCCCTCTCTGGGGAGGAGTAAGTTTATTGCTTACTGCCTGAGGCGACCCTACCGGGGAATGCCGACGGAGCTGCCCAGGCAATTTTTAATGGCCAGAGTGCTCACCTCTCGGGCGCTGGCTTTTCAAACCCCACTTTCCTGACCGGACCTTGGGTTACATCTTACTTGTGGGAGTAAGATAAAACTGGCCTTGTGCCTAACTCCTGGAGAGGAGTAAATAAATACTTTGGCATCAACTTGTTAGTTTTTTTAAACTTAGTTCACCCCAAACAAGGCAAGTTGCCACTGTATACCTAAAGGACCACTGAGAATTAGGGTGAAAGTTTAGGGGGTCATCCTAAATTTGGAGCTGTGCAGCGAGATGCTTTTCTACATTAGTTTTAAATTTCCTCATGTCGGTACAGTCGGGGTAACAGGGAGGGAGTTCCAAAGGCCAACAGCTCGAGGAAATAAGCTATTGGAGCAGAAGGCTCTCTGACATTTAGGGACCTCCACAGTGAATGGATGGGATTTTAGCTGATTGTCAGGTTGGTCGAGTGCATTTATGTCGAGGGGGCACCAGAGCAGCCAGTTCATCGGAGCACATTACAATTGCAGTACTTGTAAAACAAGCACAAGGATGCAACATAGATATTCTATTTATTAAATTGTTAGGTGAAAGTACACTTCCCCCAAATCACAACGTTATCACTACAACCCTGTCTGCAAACTGCACGAGTACCCTCCTACCAATTCCCAGGACCTTCCCCACGGGTTATGGTTACAAGAGCAACAACAAAAAGACAGTTTGAACTATCTCCCCTTTCAACCGACTCCTTCCAAAAATAAAAATGAAAATTTCGTTTTTCCTCAACAACACAGAAGCACCGAATAAAGAGTTTCATTCAAGGAATACGAGTTCAACCTGAACACAAATTCCTTTTGTTTACACAAGGCCAGCTTCAGATTTTTTATGCAAATAGTCTCCAAAATTTTGAGGTGAAAACAAAAACAAATCGGGCAATCGTAATTCGTCCAATTGACGTTACAGTGGACCTCTTTAACGTCACATTTCATATTTATTCGGACATATTTTTTGGAAAAGTTGTCAGGCGAAAACAGTGATTCGGGAACGACAAGAAAGAGATTTGTGTAGGAATGAAGCAAATTGGGATATCTACACATGTATAACATTTGGTTTAAAAAAAAAAATAAATAAATAAATAAAAAGAACAGAAAGGTTTTTTCTTCTGCCTTCAGGTACAGTAAAAGCCTTGGTTTTGATGAAAATTGTATGATGAGCGTGATGAAGACATGTGGTTAGCTGAAATGTTAGAAACTGCCGTAAACTAGAAAGGAAAAAGAATAATCTCGTAAAAAGTAAAGGAGACGATAATGCCTGGCTCATGTGTGTGTGTTTCGACACTCAGAAACTTACAAAGGAAGCAACAAAGAATGACAAACAAGCCGCGCGTGCATGGTCCCCCTTTGTATGTGACTTGATGTGACGAGTATAAAATGCAATAAATTTGGGCAATTTGGGGCATTTTTGACCCCCTGGGGGCGCGAACCAGAATTTCTCTGAGGTCAAGGATGCTCATTTTATATCCAGAACAATTGCCTTTACATTTTGGCCAAGTTTCAGAAAAATTGAATGGATGGATGAAAAGTTATGGGGCAAAAAAATGTCATTTTTCGCCATTTCGGGGCGTTTTGACCCCCTGAGGGGCTAACCAGATTTTTTTTTCAAAAATCGGAGCCTGTCACTTTCTAACCTGACCAAAGTTACAACTTCATGCAAAATTTCAGAGAAATTCAATTGATGGTTGCGGAGAAAAATCCGGACGGACGGACATGCCTCAAAACATAAGTCCCCCGATTTATAAAATCAGGGGACCAATAAAGATTAGCATGCGTCAGATAATAAATAATCATGATAAAAATATTAATTAAATAACAAATAATGATACATCGACTCGAGAAAACGATTTTTTTTTATTTTTAGAAAATTAATTTTCAAACAATTATTTAATCTTGCTTACAAAGAAAGCTGCTTTAATATTACTACTGCGACAAGGCTGAATAGATTATCTCCCTTAGACTTAGTACATGCGTTTTAGCAGCGTGGTCTAGAAACTGGGAGAATTAGTCGAATTATTATAGATGTTTCGGTTGATATTACCTCTGGTCTTCAGGTTAATTGTTCATCTAAAGTGACATTTTTATTTTTATTTTTTTTTATTCGTATATTGATGTTTCTTACATTAAATCTGACAAAAAAGACTAAAAAATAATTTTATTGTTTGGGGCTTAAATATTGTAAAATAATTACCCCCCCCCCCTTTAAAGTAATAAAACACCAATAATAATAATGATGATGATGATGAAAGTTAAAGTTATAAGTTGTGTGCTTTTAGTTAAGCTCTAGGGCATCTTTTACGAGACTCAGCAGAGTAAAAACACTAAAAAAAACAAATATACAACAAATAAAAGTAACTGTCGTCGATAAAAGTTAATTTAAAACTGTCCTGTGATATTTGTTTGTATTTTTAAACCGTTCCAACTGCTATTTATTAGAAATCAATAGTTTTGTAACACGAACTTGCAAATACAAAATGGCGCTTGCTCGTAAGAGAGTGAGTAGAAGACGCCATCTTGTCTAGAAAAAAGTACTAGTTGAAAATGAACAATAATTTTTTTTTTACATCTAATAAAACCCCATTTATAGTACGTAAAAATACAAACAAATATCATAGGTAAGTAGACAAATATCTCTTCTCGACGTAGGTTAAACTCACTTGTTGCATATTTATTTTTATAACCCCGTTCTCGTTAGTTTTTTGGACCCCGTTCGCGCCTCTGCTGAGTGTCGTAACATGTACCCAAGCTCTATATTATCTGGCTCCTACTTTTAATAACTTATAAAATGTCAGATAAAAATGAGATTTTATGACTAAATCAGTTTTCCTTTGTATACTTTATTTACTCCTCTCCAGGAGTTAGGCACAAGGCCAGTTTTATCCTACTCCCACAAGTAAGATGTGACCCAAGGTCGGGTCGGAAAGTGGGGGTTGAAAAGCCAGCGCCCGAGAGGTGAGCACTCTGACCATCAAAAATTGCCTGGGCAGCCCCGTCGGCATTCCCCGGTAGGGGCGCCTCAAGCAGTAAGCAATTAACTTACTCCTCCCCAAAGAGGGGAGGCAAAGCCTGGGCGGGTGGACCTCTTAGAACTGCACAGGACAGACCCATAGACCGGCGTAAATCAAGCCCCGAAGGCCAAGACGATACCAGCATACTTCGGTAATGCAAAATGAACACAACTTGGATAAAAAAAGCATCCGGGCATATACAGGGTGAGCCAAAAGTAGATGGACAGTAAAAAAAAACATTTTTTAGTCGAAGCATAAGAGGTAGACTTCAAAGCTGTGTAAATCAAGAAGGAAAACAGTTTGAACACTTGTGTTGATAAATAACATTTAATTTTCATTAATATAATTGTTTTATTATATGTAATTGTACGTATAAGTGATCTCTAAATAAATGTTTTTTTACTGTCCACCTACTTTTGGCTCACCCTGTATATATTATATGAGGTCGTTCAGCTATGAAAGCAAAGCTTACACTCCCGCATATTTAAGCACTCTTTGATCTCGGAACGTTTGAACCCCACCCCTTGGCAATTGCAGTAATGTCTGTAGTGATTTCCGTCAGATTTTTTTTAAAAGCCCCCCCCCCCCATTTATATTTAAACCAGAAAAAAAGTTTCTACGCGTTTTTTATTGGATAAGTACCCCCCCACCCCCACCAAACTCAAGTCGATTATATGTCTGTTTAACGCTGACCAGGAAGTGGGTGCTCATTTTACGTTTTAAATTTATAAGGGAAAGTGATCCCCCACTATAAAATCTTAAATATTTAAATTTTAAATTTTCTTTTTAATTCCTTTGCAGATATTTTTTCAGGCTGATTTTATGTCATCGCAAAAAAAAAAAAAAAAAAAAAAAAAAGTTGGAGGTTGTAAAAAAAAAAATACCATATATTTATCTATTTATGAAATAATACAAATATTCTTTATGTATCAATAAATCTTTTTGTAGATTTAAAATTGTTGTTACCTTTTTCTTTTTCCATTGCTTTTCCTTCGATTAAGGTCGACATTTTTGACTGCTCCAAAGTTTGAAAAGTCAATCTTATTTGTTTACGTGATTGTTTTTTTTTAACCAATTTCTTAGCAACGGACTAATCCTATTCAAGGGGGATAATCGCTAAGTTTTAGCTTTTAACGCCAAGTTAAACAGGAACTTTTTAAAAGAATAGCAGGAAAAAAAAAAATTAGTCAAATTATTATTATTTTTTTTTAATTCATAAAAGAAATTTAATTAGATTTTTACTGCTAAGTTTACTGTGAATTATTATAAAATGTGACAGCTTGGACTTAAGTGTTGACATTTTTTTCATTATTTTAATTTTGATTCATCTCAAACAAGGCCACTGAGACGTAAGGGGCTAGTGTGGATTAGGGGCCAGAATTATAGGGGACATCCTAAGTGAGAAGTTGTTCAGCAAGATGTTTGTTTACATTACATTTAAATTTCTACATGTCGGTACAATCAGGGAAACAGGGAGCAGAGAGGGAGTGCCAAAAGTTGGCAGCTCGAGAAAAACGCTATTAGAGTATTTATTTACTTCCTCTCCAGGAGGTTAGGCACAAGGCCAGTTTTATCTTACTCCCACAAGGTAAGATGTGACCCAAGGTCGGGTCGGGAAAGTGGGACTTGAAAAGCCAGCGCCCGAGAAGGTGAGCACTCTGGCCATTAAAAATTGCCTGGGCAGCCCCGTCGGCATCCCCGGTAGGGGCGCCTATTGCAGTAAGCAATAAACTTACTTCTCCCCAAAGAGGGGAGGTAAAGCCTGGGAGGGTGGACCGCCTAGAACTGCACAGGACAAACCCATAGACCCGAAGGCCAAGACAATACCAGTCTATGGGGTGCAGTACCCATCGGAACAGATACTACACTTTCTTCCTAGCCAAAAAGCCAGATGTTTATATACCTCCTCTCCAGGAGGTTAGGCACAAGGCCAGTTTTATCTTACTCCCACAAGTAAGATGTGACCCAAGATCGGGTCGAGCAAGTGCGGTTAAAAGCCAGCGCTCGAGAGGTGAGCACTCTGGCCATTTAAAAATTGCCTGGGCAACCCCGTCGGCATTCCCCGGTAGGGGCGCCTCAGACAGTAAGCAATAAACTTACTCCTCCCCAAAGAGGGGAGGCGAAGCCGGGGAGGGTGGACCTCCTAGAACTGCACAGGATAGGCTTGCAGTATCCATCGGAACAGATACTACACTTTGATCTTAGCCAAAAGGCGTTATTTAACCCCTACCCACAATAGGAATATGTGACACAAGGTCGGAAAGTGGGATTTGAAAAGCCAGCGCTCGAGAAGGTGAGTGCTATGGCCATTAAAAATTGCCTGGGCAGCCCCGTCGGCATTCCCCGGTAGGGGCGCCTCAGACAGTAAGCAATAAACTTACTCCTCCCCAAAGAGGGAAGGCAAAGCCTGGGAGGGTGGACCTCCTAGAACTGCACAGGACAGACCCATAGACCGGCGGAAATCAAGCCCCGAAGGCCAAGACAATACCAGTCTATGGAGTGCAGTATCCATCGGAACAGATACTACACTTTGATCTTAGCCAAAAAGCGTTATTTAACCCCTACCCACAATAGGAATATGTGACACAAGGTCGGAAAGTGGGATTTGAAAAGCCAGCGCTCGAGAAGGTGAGCACTCTGGCCATTAAAAATTGCCTGGGCAGCCCCGTCGGCATTCCCCGGTAGGGGCGCCTCAGGCAGTAAGCAATTAACTTACTCCTCCCCAAAGAGGGGAGGTAAAGCCTGGGAGGGTGGACCTCCTAGAACTGCACAGGACAGATCAGACACATAGACCGGCGGAAATCAAGCCCCGAAGGCCAAGACAATACCAATCTATGAAGTGCAGTATCCATCGGAACAGATACTACACTTTGATCTTAGCCAAAAGGCGTTATTTAACGCCCACCCACAATGGGAGTATGTGACACAAGGTCGGAAAGTGGGATTTGAAAAGCCAGCGCCCGAGAAGGTGAGCGCTCTGGCCATTAAAAATTGCCTGGGCAGCCCCGTCGGCATTCCCCGGTAGGGGCGCCTCAGGCAGTAAGCAATAAACTTACTCCTCCCCAAAGAGGGGAGGCGAAGCCTGGGAGGGTGGACCTCCTAGAACTGCACAGGACAGACCCATAGACCGGCGTAAATCAAGCCCCGAAGGGCAAGACAATACCGATCTATGAAGTGCAGTATCCATCGGAACAGATACTACACTTTGATCTTAGCCAAAAGGCGTTATTTAACACCCACCCACAATGGGAGTATGTGACACAAGGTCGGAAAGTGGGATTTGAAAAGCCAGCGCCCGAGAACGTGAGCGCTCTGGCCATTAAAAATTGCCTGGGCAGCCCCGTCGGCATTCCCCGGTAGGGGCGCCTCAGGCAGTAAGCAATAAACTTACTCCTCCCCAAAGAGGGGAGGCGAAGCCTGGGAGGGTGGACCTCCTAGAACTGCACAGGACAGATCAGACCCATAGACCGGCGGAAATCAAGCCCCGAAGGCCAAGACAATACCGATCTATGAAGTGCAGTATCCATCGGAACAGATACTACACTTTGATCTTAGCCAAAAGGCGTTATTTAACGCCCACCCACAATGGGAGTATGTGACACAAGGTCGGAAAGTGGGATTTGAAAAGCCAGCGCCCGAGAAGGTGAGCGCTCTGGCCATTAAAAATTGCCTGGGCAGCCCCGTCGGCATTCCCCGGTAGGGGCGCCTCAGGCAGTAAGCAATAAACTTACTCCTCCCCAAAGAGGGGAGGCGAAGCCTGGGAGGGTGGACCTCCTAGAACTGCACAGGACAGATCAGACCCATAGACCGGCGGAAATCAAGCCCCGAAGGCCAAGACAATACCGATCTATGAAGTGCAGTATCCATCGGAACAGATACTACACTTTGATCTTAGCCAAAAGGCGTTATTTAACCCCTACCCACAATAGGAATATGTGACACAAGGTCGGAAAGTGGGAGTTGAAAAGCCAGTGCTCGAGAAGGTGAGCACTGTGGCCATTAAAAATTGCCTGGGCAGCCCCGTCGGCATTCCCCGGTAGGGGCGCCTCAGACAGTAAGCAATTAACTTACTCCTCCCCAAAGAGGAGAGGTAAAGCCTGGGAGGGTGGACCTCCTAGAACTGCACAGGACAGACCCATAGACCGGCGTAAATCAAGACCCGAAGGCCAAGACCATACCGATCTATGAAGTGCAGTATCCATCGGAACAGATACTACACTTTGATCTTAGCCAAAAGGCGTTATTTAACCCCTACCCACAATAGGAATATGTGACACAAGGTCGGAAAGTGGGATTTGAAAAGCCAGCGCTCGAGAAGGTGAGCACTATGGCCATTAAAAATTGCCTGGGCAGCCCCGTCGGCATTCCCCGGTAGGGGCGCCTCAGACAGTAAGCAATTAACTTACTCCTCCCCAAAGAGGGGAGGTAAAGCCTGGGAGGGTGGACCTCCTAGAACTGCACAGGACAGATAAGACCCATAGACCGGCGGAAATCAAGCCCCGAAGGCCAAGACAATACCGATCTATGAAGTGCAGTATCCATCGGAACAGATACTACACTTTGATCTTAGCCAAAAGGCCGACAACTGTAAAAAAGCACAGCTGTTTTCTCTCTTTACTCGACCTTAACATAAAGACCTGTTTTTAGTGTTCAGTCAGGTTTGTCTCCCTTTGCATATCGGATGTTAAGAGACTACCGGGCTTGCGCATTGAGAGATACCGAAGAAAATCTAATCAGTTCCGACGCAAAATGTAAATGCGCATATCTGTCTTGTTCCTTCTTTCTTGTTTCCATCATTCTCGCGAGCAGAGTCTACAACCGATGCAGTCATTAATGATGTCAGAGACAACTTTACTTCGTAAGGGTATAAATAGAGCCAATAAAGAAATACTTTTATAAAACTCCTTGTTCCTGTTTCTCTGGCAAATTCACATGAATAGCCCAGTTGTTGTGATACCAGGTAAACAACCTTATTTTTGCTGAAGGCCGCGGTTTGTGAATAGCTTCTGTCAAAATTGTAAGAGGAGAGAAATTAAACAAGTGACGAGTGTAAAAATGCAATAAATTTGGGGCATTTTTGACCTCTCTTTGACCCCCTGAGGGCGCGAACCAGAATTATTTCTGAGGTCAAGGATGCTCATTTTATATCCAAAACAATTGCCTCTACATTTTGGCCAAGTTTCAGAGAAATTGAATGGATAGATGAAAAGTTATGGGGCAAAAAATGTCATTTTTTGCCATTTCGGGGCCTTTTGACCCCCTGAGGGGCTAACCAGATTTTTTTTCAAAAATCGGAGAATGTCACTTTCTAGCCTGACCAAAGTTACAACTTCATGCAAAATTTCAGAGAAATTAATGGATGGTTGCGGAGAAAAATCCGGACGGACGGACATGCCTCAAAACATAAGTCCCCCGATTTTATAAATTGGGGGATCAACAATTGTGAGATACTGCAATCAGCTGTTTCAATCGTTTGATGTCCTAAAAGCTGCATCTCACAAATGCATCTTCAGAGCGGTCTTCGCATGGCTCTTTGTCTATGGGGAACTGTCAGTAATTATGATAGGTATCGTGCATGCTCGAAGTATTTCGGACTCATCATTGATGTTGTAGACTTCTTTGGGGAAGAAGAAATTTAGTTTGAAGGGACCCTTTAGAGTGTAGTTTAAATCAGGAAGAACATCAGAATGACGAACTTACTTGGAAGAGTAATACGTCTCGCCGAATCCGACTGAAATAGAAATGTTACATAAGCAAAAAGGGATCAATATATTCTGCCACGAAATAAATAACGGCTCCACAACTAAATAGATATGCACTTTAATTGCGGGAACACAGAAACGAAATGAAGGTGGTACAATAGGTTGATCTGTCGATTAGACGAAATATTATCCAGGAGTTACGTTGCATACCTTGCTTTTCTCCCTCGTCGTGTAGAGGGTGGTGTGTCGTCTAGTGGATGAATTCTTTGTTCTTTCCTTCCTGTCGTGAACCACGCCGCCCGTTGTCTGCAACAAAAACCTCATGACGCACTCCGAAGACAAACTCTCATTTAAATTCAATTCATTTTATTACAAGCGTTGTTATGTCAACTGGGAGTCATTCACTACGTCGAGAGAGAGGGAGAGAGCAAATCACTACTTTATCGTAGTTAGTTAACAATGTTTTCTTAACCATTCATAGAGGGGAAGGGAAGGATTTCTCGCGCTTGTATTCCCTCAAGGGAAATATTCCTTATTTTTACATCGTGAATCGCACGTCCTGCTCGGTTCGCCTTCCGAATCAGACTGACTAAAACTCGCTTCTCACGAGAACGAGTGACGTAACAGAGCCTCACGCAGGTGCAAACTGACCCTTGATCTGGGGTCTCGTCACATGGTAACCATGTCACGTCTGTCAGCTCTGACCGAGAACAATCCCTATTCTGCACTCGACTGCGCCCGCGTTAACTCGCGCAAGTCAAACCCGACTTCCAACAGATACGTCCATTCCCATAGGGCCATTATCCAACAGTTAGACAACTTACCCTGTCAGGGTTGAAGTAGGGTGAAAACGGGAAAAGCCCGTCTTGTCAGCTTGAGAAATCGAACTTAGATTCATGTTGATAAGACGAAATAATCTTATCCTGGAGTTTCTCGACTAGTCTACCGCTGGCCCAGGTAAAGAGCGCAGAATATACATCATGTCTATTTAAGAGTCAGGCTGGAACTGGATTGTTTTGTTCATCACGTGGTTTGATTCTCACACCAACCGTGTAAAGGCGATAGTTATATAATCGGCAAGCCGAATCACAATCTCCCCGCCGATCACGTAGACCGATACAAAATAGTTCGCTGATGTAACTGCTACAGAAATCTATAACAGTTTTATTGTAAACTACCGAATGAAGTTTTGACAGACGAATCTGGTTAGAGTGTCGGAGGCTAGATGAAGTCAAAAATGTTACTATCGCGAATCTTTGGATTACGCGGCGTGGGTGTGGCTTAAAAGTTGCAACATGACAACTGTGAGAACGCAATTTTCATTTCTATTCGACCTTAACTTAAATACCGTTAGTGACGGAGTCGTTACTGATGCACGAGAATTACTGCGTAATTAATGGGCACGAATGGAGGCAAATAAATTATTTTCTTTTGAAATAAAATTGTGTTTTCTCTTCGTCGCCGGCAAACTGGATATTTAAGTTCCGTCAACATATCCATTACAGGCACCATCTTAACCACCAATTCTTACAACACGTAAAAACTATGATTTCAACTACAGACTTGCAATCACCCGATTGCTTATGTTTCAGTACGCGAAAAAGGTCCTGCCATCGTTCGGAAAGGTTATTCAATAAAGATATTGAATAAATGTTTTAAATTGTATTTCGGAAAGAAAAATTGAAATAAAATTAAAAAGACAAAAATGTCATCAGCAAACAGTCCTAAGAGAAAAGCCGTTTGGGTGGTGGCTACGTATTCGTATGCAGATTATCCAAAGTCGAATCATCAACATGGTTAACTTGTCACCGATTATCTATTACTCCTTCAAAAAAGGGTGGTTATGGTGATTTTCGTAATCACTCGGACAACTTTGATATTTAATTTTTTTTTTAAATAGATAAACACTTGTACCAAACTGAATGTATTAAAAAAAAAAAAAAAATTAAAAAAAAAAAAAAATTAAAAATATCAGTGTATCAGTGTCCGGATTATCCTGTTTGTTTCATAATTCTGCAGGTTAGAGATTGCATTTTTTTAAAATGCTGTCAAATCGATTGATTTGTGAAAATTGTATTTAATAAGATCTTTGAAGTTCAGACATTTATGAAAAAAAAAAAAAAACGGATTTAAAAATTTTTTTTTTTTTTTTTTTTTTTTTTTTAATCTAAAAAGATAAAATCCTGGTAATTTTAATACCAGTAAGAAAAAGATTTAAATATTTAGTTTGACCAATATTTAAAATAAAATAATCGGACTTAACGGGAAAATATGGAATTCAAACAAAGTTTGCAGAGTTCAAATAATTTTATTTGAACCGCCATTTTTTTTTTTTTGGTGGCGAAATGAAACTAAGTTTTTTTTTAATGCTTTCACTGAACTATCATGTCTGTGAAGTTTTAAATGGCTTTAATTACCGTAATGGCCACTGTCTAGTCATTCAACAGATACTGGGCATAAAATTGAGCACCTTAATTAAAAATTGCTTGAATAGAATTGCTTGAAGCTAAAATAAATCTATTTTTCACTCACGTACAAAGTAAACAAAAAAGTAATATTTTTGAAAAAAAAAAAAAAAAAAAAAAAGTAGTCTCTTAAATGTCCCATATCTGATGTCAGACCAGAAGAAAGAAAAAACACGGGCTTTCACGAATAAAAAACCCCGATATTACACCATATGTCTATAAAATGATATATTTGTTCAGACTACACACACACACACACATCGTAGTGTTAAAGGCTTATCACGTTCGGGTTGGAAATAAAATACGTTCATATTTAAAAACTAAAAAAAAACCCCAAAAAACTAATAGTTTTCATTATTCGTATGATCGGCTTATTCATTCCAACCAATAAAATCCTCTCCTTTATACAAACGATAGATGAAACAACCGGGAAACTCCAAACAGATCAAGAGATGCCCACTTGAATTAAATTGAAAGTCAACCATCTTTTCATGCTCATTCGACTCGTGAAGAAACAGAGTTACAACTTTCCTATTCCTAGTCATTTTGTAGACGGAAGAGTTGCTGATATCAGCAAAATAAATATCGTATTGATGCGCCACCAAATGGGAGATTCGCTCAATCGAATTTCTTTGCGTGCGTATCGTGGGCAGAAGACACACGATGTCTTTATTCTCAAGATTTACACGGTAAATCTCGATATTATTTGTGTATATAATGCACGCAGAATCATAGCTATGAATAAAACAGTGCAAATCAGAGCCTAAAACGAAGCTCCCGACTTTAACGACGGTGTTGTTCTCAACTTGGAGCACATCAATAACCCAGCTGCTGTCGTAATAAGAGGCAACAACCTTAGTTTCGCTGAAGGCCACAGTTTGTGAATATGTTCTATCAAGGTGATAAGACCCGACAGAAACTAAACGATTGTCAGAACATTTTAAGTACTGCAAGTAGCTGCCATCGAGCGTAGAAGTCGGTAATTTTAAGAGTGCAACGACGAGATCCTTCCCCCAAATATCAATAGATTTGATCCGTCCTAAAAGCTGCATTTCACAAATACATCCACCCAGCGGACTTATCAGAAAGATCTTTGTTTCATTAACCAAACCAATAATTAGTTTATCGTCGGCTAACAGTTTATGCTCAATCGAAGATTCTGCAGATTGTATAAGCAATTGTTTAGTCAGCTGAAATTCAGCAAAGGGTTTGGGTTTGAAGGTAGAGATCAACCGGTGTTCGATTGATCTAAAGTTAACGCTTTCAAATCTCATGGTGTCAGATTCCAGAGTCTCCATTGCAATATTCATTAGGTCCCTCAACATTGAGATTTTTACATCCGTTACATACATACAACTTTCCAGAGAAACAAAGTAGGCGGCGGTGAAGTTATAATTTTCCTTCTTCCAGATTTTATTCAGGCGACTCTGCCAAAGACTTACGCTATCAAGAGACTCGTTGAAATACGCGATGAATTTAGCTAGTTTGCTTGGGTTTATGGAAATGCAGCAATTGCGGTGCCGCTGAAACAGACAGCGGATGCACAAGTTGACATCATGGCAGAAACAAATTGCGTCGGTTGACGTATTGTGGTACGCGCAGGTCTTTTCCAAAAATATGTTTATTGGGTAAACATAAGCCCATGACGTAACCGGAAGACTCAAGGGTCGAAGCGGGTGGTGTAGTCTGCGACATAACGGACAGCGGAAAGTGTCCGTGACGGGGTTATGGCTCCTCGTGATGTGCTGTTGCAGACATTCATGACAGAATGAATGAATACATGGCAGTGTGCGCGGAACAGTAAATGGAGAAAGGCAGATGGAACATTGGTCTTCAACAGAATCGGATTCTTCAGAATGAGGATCACAACTGGGCTGAAAAAGAAAAGTAAAATGTTAACCATAGTTTTAAACGTTTCAATTTTAATACTAGAGAACACGAACACGAGCCAATCGTGAGACTCCATACATCCGTCTGACAACGTAAGGATGGGTCAAAATCTTATCTGGGTCTTATGACTTATTTCCGAAACCAACCATTAATGTCTTTAGTATATTACTATTTCTTGATACGGTCAAAAAGAACTATTGTAGCCTTAAATATAGTATTGTATTTTGATGTTTAAAAACGATACCGATGTCTTAAATAAATTCTTTCCTGCTATGGTTAAACGGAACCATCATAACTTTAAATAAAGTATTGTTTCTGGCTATTTTTAAAGACGTCCATTGATATCGTAAACATTACTATTTCCTGATACGTTTAATAAGAACAATTGTAACATTATATACATTATTGTACCATGCCATCAGACTTAAATTTTGCATGGTGGTTAGCGTTATCAAAGAGCAGATCCATGCATTTAAGTTTGCAAAAATTGGAAGTTGAAATCTTGTCAATTTCTACTGTGACCGAACTCAAAGTCAATGTCATAAGATGCGAGACGTCATCGGCTACAATATAGGCCAAGTAGCAAGTATTGGAACAAACCCGAAATAATTGCCAAAGGAGTGATTTTTTTACCTTTTCTGTGACTTCGAACTGACCTAGATATCTCCAAACAAGCCGCGCGTGCGTGGTCCCCCTCTGTATGTGACGAGTGTAAAATGCAATAAATTTGGGCAATTTGGGGCATTTTTGACCCCCCCCCCTTTTGACCCCCTGGGGGCGCGAACCAGATTTTTTTTTAAAGGTCAGCGATACTTATTTTCTATTAGGAACAATTGCCTCCACATTTTGGCCAAGTTTCAGAGAAATTGAATGGATGGATGAAAAGTTATGGGGCAAAAAAAAAATGTCATTTTTGCCATTTCAGGGCCTTTTGACCCCCTTGGGGGGGGGGGGGGGCTAACCAGATGTTTTTTTTTTCAAAAATCGGAGAATGTCACTTTCTAACCTGACCAAAGTTACAACTTCATGCAAAATTCTAGAGAAATTCAATTGATGGTTGCGGAGAAAAATCTAGACGGCCGGACATGCCTTAAAACATAATTCTCCCGATTTTATAAATCGGGGGACCAATTAAATCAGTTCTAAGTGAGACCAGGGCCTATATTTTGACCAACTTTGGTGATTGGTCAAGTCACGTGGCTTGTAATTAGTCTTTTTCTTAACACAGGTGTGAGGTAGGGGGCAATACGTGCGTGTTTCTGGGAACCAACAGCAGCCAGCGAATTTTTTTTTTTTTTTTTTTTTTTTTAAATTATCGACTTGGTTGGAGAGGACTTTAACATCTGGAGCTAGAGGCGCAGAAATCTAAAAACAAATGTCAGCCGCCTTACTTATCCAGTTTCTTTCAGACCTAATGCATGTAACTAAACCAACCTCGGCCACTGGCTAGCTGGCACGCAGTTCCTGAATTAAGAGTCACAGACTAGAGTGAATGCTGCAATAGGCATAGGCACCCACCCCTTAGAAATAGAAAAGAGTATTACTTCCGGTAAAACAATTTAATCCACTATTAATTTGCCTCCCCACGAGGGATGAGTTGTACATAAGTGGGGGAAGATCCAACTTCAAAATGGGCACTGGATTGGGAAAAAAATAAAAATTAAAGATTTGGTATAAAAATATCGCTATAATGAATGTGATTAAAGAACATTACATAAAACGGGCGAGTCTATAATACTGTTGCACCTTGGGGGAGCGTATAATACTGTTGCACCTTGGGAGCGTATAATACTGTTGCACCTTGGGAGCGTATAACACTGTTGCACCTTGGGAGCGTATAACACTGTTGCACCTTGGGAGCGTATAACACTGTTGCACCTTGGGAGCGTATAACACTGTTGCACCTTGGGAGCGTATAACACTGTTGCACCTTGGGAGCGTATAACACTGTTGCACCTTGGGAGCGTATAACACTGTTGCACCTTGGGAGCGTATAACACTGTTGCACCTTGGGAGCGTATAACACTGTTGCACCTTGGGAGCGTATAACACTGTTGCACCTTGGGAGCGTATAACACTGTTGCACCTTGGGAGCGTATAACACTGTTGCACCTTGGGAGCGTATAACACTGTTGCACCTTGGGAGCGTATAACACTGTTGCACCTTGGGAGCGTATAACACTGTTGCACCTTGGGAGCGTATAACACTGTTGCACCTTGGGAGCGTATAACACTGTTGCACCTTGGGAGCGTATAACACTGTTGCACCTTGGGAGCGTATAACACTGTTGCACCTTGGGAGCGTATAACACTGTTGCACCTTGGGAGCGTATAACACTGTTGCACCTTGGGAGCGTATAACACTGTTGCACCTTGGGAGCGTATAACACTGTTGCACCTTGGGAGCGTATAACACTGTTGCACCTTGGGAGCGTATAACACTGTTGCACCTTGGGAGCGTATAACACTGTTGCACCTTGGGAGCGTATAACACTGTTGCACCTTGGGAGCGTATAACACTGTTGCACCTTGGGAGCGTATAATAAGTAGAAGTCCGACCATCTCATTCCTTTCACGTTTAACGTTTCTAGGTCTAATAGAAAAGTAGTTAGCAAATTCACTTATATGGATCAGTCATGGGGAAATACAGTTCGCGAGTGAACAATGTTCAACAGACGGTAAAATTCCCATGCCGTGGCTTCGCTTAAATTGTGTGTAAACAAATTTGCATACTAATTATGTAACATTTAACGAGACAATTTGTTATTCACGCAGTAGAAATTATATAAAAAGCCCGAGTTTGGCAATATTATTCAATTTCAGGTTTCTAATTAAGTTCAGCACGCATAAAATTATAAAAATGTATGATTCATCTCGGCTGTTATTTTCAACCGATGTAACCTCCGACCTTCAGGCGCGTTTTATCGAACTCTGGAATCTGTAGGGAACCTTTTCATCCACGGGGGAAGCTTGTTTTAGTTTCGTCATCAACCATGAAGTCTCAAATAATTCGTAATTGCATTACTAGTATCACCCGAACTGAGAGTTGAACCTCCACAAAACTCATTTAGAATTGATAAAAAATATCATCCATTGTTATATAAACGGAAGAAAAAACTTTTAAGAGGAATTAAATCATGAAGAAATTGTTTCTGAAAACGATTTCAAATTTCCGTTTGTACAAGAGTACTAAACATTTTAACACTAAAAATGCCAACTTTATTTTAAAAAGTTTTGTTTCCACTTCAAATTTGATGTCGATTGGTTGATTATGTAGATCAGGTTGAAATTGAATTTAAGAGTTTTGAGAGAAAAAAAAAAAAAAAAAAAAAAAAAAAAAAAAAATGGATGTAAAACCAATTTTAGAATCTATTCTGGGAGCAAACATTCTCCACGTTGTTCACCGTAACCATGGTGGAGTGGCTTACTGGTGGTGCCTAATCTTAAACGTATAGAACTCCTCCCAAGCGAACTATAGCATCATGATATGTCATTGGGTTTAAAGGTATATTTACAAGAATAATAATTTATTTAAATTACTGAACTGGAGAAAATTACTCATCTTTACCTTGAGAAATAAGTAGGAAAGAAAATCCACGGCGGAGGTTTGTTTATCTCACCTTTCGTAGACACAAAAAAAAACAAAAAAAAAACATTGTAATGCGAACTCTAAATATTTATGGATGACTAAACTAATTGTGCATGTTCAGTGCTTCGGCCATACCGAAAACTTATGAAAACAATATTATGTACTTAGTGGTATTTTATTGTTCAATGTTGAAAAAAGTAGGAAAAATTATCCGCTAGAACTTTAATTACAACTATTTTCCCATTTTACGTATTATAGCAATCGATTCGATGAGTAAGCCTCCATCTTGTTTCGCTGGACACAAATCAAGGGCATTTCGCGTTATTTATTTATTTATTTTGTAACATGGTTCACCCCAAACAAGGCAGGCCGCCACTGTAGACGTAAGGGGCTACTGAGAAAAAAGAAAAGGGGAGATGGTTGGGGGGGGGGGGGTCAGCCTAAATCATGATCCGCGCAGCGAGATGTCTGTTTACATTAGTTTTAAATTTCTGCATGTCAGTACTGTCGGGGAAGCAGGGGGCAGGGAGAGAGTTCCAGAGGCCAGCAGCACGAGGAAAGAAGCTATTTGAGTAGAAGGCTCTCCGGCATCTGGGGATCTCAACAGTGAATGAATGAGATTTAGTCGATTGTCGAGTTAGTCTAGTGAATTTACGTCGAGGGGGCACCAGAGTAGTCAATTCATCAGAGCATAATCCATTGAAGTACTCGTAAAACAAACATAAGGATGCTACATTGCGGCGATGGGACAGGGGCTGGAGCTTGGTTGACAGTGAGGGGGTCTATCTGCCCTTGATTTGTGTCCAACGAAACCAGATGGAGGCATACTCATCGAAGCGATTGCTATAATACATAAATTGGGAAAATACTTGTAATTAAAGTTCTAGCAGATAATTTTTCCTACTTTTTTCAACATTGAACAATAAAATTCCACTGAGTAAGTACATAATATTGTTTTCATGAATAAATAATTTTTCCGTATGGCCGAAGCACTGAACATGCACCAAACTAATAAATTCAAGTAATTTTCTTGGTCATGATGCACTAATCGACCATCGTTGCAGACAAAATTATCAGTTTTCAACGATTTTTCAAAAAATTTATTAGGTTTTCTTTTTAGTGTGGGTTATAGAAAAAAATCCTGATTTTTCTAGTTGTGGAATTTTTGACTGGAGAATTGTTTTTTGTTTTTTGTTTATTTTAGTTTCCTCGAGTTGCAGGTTCAAGATATTATTTTTTACTGAAAAGAAATTGATTAAATAACTTACCTTACAAGTATTAATTTACTTTTAAAAAGGAAATATTAAAATGGAAAATATTAGGATTGATATTTACGAAAATTATATTTATTAAAATATATAAACTTATGATTCTGGGCTAAATAAATCTTTACCGTAAAAAAATCCTATCTTAGAAATATAAAGCAAACACGATTATTCCCAACATATACAGGGTGGGCCAAAATAAGGGTCCTATCTTTAAATTTGAATAACTTCCACAAAATAAAAGTTAAACTCACCAAACTTTATGTGTGTGTAGACTGACCCTTCCGAGATTTTTTGAAATAAACAAAACAAATTTTAGCCGAAAAACACTTCTTAAAACCTACAAAAACTAAAGTATTGTTTTTTTAACACTGTTTTGAGTTTTTTAAGCAACAATAATGTTTTCTAAATGAGGGTACGTTCCTTAGGGCTAATACGGCTCATGCTTGCTTCGGAAGGGGTCCTTTACTTATTCTAAAAAAAAAAAAAAAAAAAAAGTTATGAATTTTTAAAAATAGGACCCTTATTTTTGCCTACCCTGTATATTCAATATTAAATAATTACAATTCTTTAAGACGTGAATATCTTAAACAGCTAAACAGTGTAAACAGGAATTTCATACAGGTGTCCATATCAAACGAATTACAATAAGCGTTCGTCATATCAATGGACAATTGTGCAGTATAGTAAAGAAAAACTGATGAAAAATAAAACAAAACAAATAACGTCATATATACTTAGCCAAGATGGACGCACATTTTGGCGGGAATTAGTTTCATATAGTGCGAAGTATTTTGAACTTCAAGTTAAATCTGTACAGATCGATCAAAAAAAAATCAAATTCGACAGATTGTGACAATTATTAGTTGTATTTTTTAAATTTAAATTTTCGATTTTTCAGTAAAAATAGGACAGCGAACCTTCACAACAAGTAAAGAAACGTCATCTTATTTTTACAAGCCTTCCAGGATACCAAAATATATTTTTAAAAAACCCAAAAAGCCTTAATGTTCCAAAAAGGAGAAAAACTACAGATCGATACATTAAATTTATTACGTTTGGTAACAGTTATGTCTGTTTTACCTCTTGTGAACTATATACTGCAAAATCACCTAAAAATTATTAAATCGCGGTCTATTTCGACAAATTGGGGAGCCGTATTTTAAAAATGAATTTTTAGACAAATTTCTAAATGATATTTAAAATGAAATTAAAATACTAATTATTTTTGAATTTAAAAAAAAAATATTTAACAGATTACAGTATATTGACGAGAAAATAAAAACTATATTGCATTTATTTCCACTTTTTATTTAAGAATTGACGGAAACTAAAATACGGCACCATAATTTTTTTTTTTTTTTTTTTTTTTTTTTTTCAGACTTTCGCTTTATATATATTTCCATTCTGATTGATTCAAATATATTTTGTTCAGATTTTATAAAAAGGAAATAAAGGGGGTATTCAAAAAATAAATTCATGCAATAATGAAGTATCGAAAATCTGCCTATTAGTGGGTTTTTCCTAGATTTCTTAACCACCCGTGTGTCAACGCGTAAAAACATCACTACATAAGAACGCTGTTCTAAGGTGTCAACACGATTTTAGTTTCTCATTTTCATACGAAAAATCTTCGGTGCTAGTATACTTGTATGGTCCCAAATATCTGGCCTCGGAAAATTTTGATCACGTGATATTCAAAATGCGTCTCATCATACCAATAGATAGAACAGAAACCAATTAAATAAAATATTTTTCAAAAGTTTTTTTCCAGACGGAAAACAAGCATATATTTCCATAGAAGTTAACCGGGTTTCTATTTTATTTTTGTTCGACTTTTAAGATCAGTAAACTCAAATTTACAAACGATTAAAAAGGAACACTTTAAAAATTAAATATTATTTTGTTAAAGTTAAAAAAATCGGATCTTGCGGTAGGAGAGTAGTGCTTCACAGACCAGATTTTTCAGATAATAGAAAAAGAATCCCCCTATTACATGAACAAAAAAAAAGAAAAATGCTTCTAGTCTTCCTGGATCAAAAAGTAAACGAACCAAATCAAAGTTATTTTTACGTAAATTTAATCGTTTTCTGTTCCATTTAAAATTCATTGATAAAAAGTGCATGGTAACTTCAGATTAGGGGGGGGGGGACACGTTTTGACTTTTTCATAGTCTACAATAACATCACGTGATTAAAATTTTCCAATGCCAAAAATTTTGGACTACACAAGTATACTAGTACTGAGGGAGGGTGTAAATTCAATGCTTTGCTTGAACCAATTTCAACAAATGTTGATACAGTTTCGGAAAATACTACCAAAAATTTACAGGCGTGACGTATGTACAACGCATGCTACGAAAACGAACGGAAATAAACGAAAGAAGGTACGCCGTTCCGAATGTTACCAAGGCCCCCCCCCCCCCTCAAAACATTTTTATTTCATGTCAAGTTTAATTAGTTACCATACGACGTTAACACCGGAAGTTTATGATGGCTTTTTGTTCTAAGTCGTTTTCTTTTAGAAAAGAAAAGGTAAGTTTAAAATTTTATTTCATTAAAGTCGTCTGGTTCGAAAAAATGAAGCAAGTTTCAGACACGAAGAGGGGGGGGGGGGAGTCGGTAACATTCGGAACGGCGTACTTTCATTCGTCTTTTTCCGTAGCATTCGTTGTACATACGTCACGCCTCTAATTTTTTGTCGTATTTCCCGAAACAGTGCCGGCCGACATATCTGAAATCGCGAACCACCGGTTTAAGAAAAACATTTTTTTTAGGCAAATTCCCCCTCCCCCCCCCCATTGTGTGTGTGGGGATAATTTTTTTTAAACAAATAACATATTTAATCAAACCGCTTTATAATTGGAATGTTTTGTTTTTAAATAGCTTATTAATCAAATATAATTACATTACAAAACAGATAATGAATTCAAACTTTTATTTTTAAAAAAATGAAGCTAAAAACTTCCGCCAAAAGCTATGTTATCTAGGATTAACACAAGTTCGCAATTTCCATGTAACAAAATCTTAAGGACTTATCAGTTTTATAAAATCTTTTTTGTAATGGTCACCGGTTGGTCGTTCAACGGTGCAGATCCAGGGCAGTGGAGTCGTAGGTCTTATACATTGGTTGAATACATTTCCTTAGAATATAAGAAAGACAAGTTTGGTTGAAGACGATACATTCATGAGATCTGATTTTCTCTGAAGTCGATGCATTTTGCAAAGTTTGACTATTTTGGGGTGGGGAAATTTGAACAAATATTTTCTTCAACCCTCAGCGTTTCAGCCAGACTTTATATTGAATATCTAAAACGTAAACGCTCAGGTAGCACCCTCATTTTATATACGTTATTTTTTTCGTCACAGTCGCCTACAGAATTCGAACAAGAGTGAAGCCTTTCAAAAAAAAAAAAAAAAAAAAAAAAAAAAAAAAAAAAAAAAACGTCATTTCGAATGAGATGTCTGCCCAAAATTTAAGATTAAAGACGGTGCTTATGCTGTTCAGCGGCCGTATGAAAAATTTTTTATATAAAAACAATATATACTTATTAAGCATTATATTCTTACGCATTATATTCTTACTCACTGTACGAAAAAGTAGAAAAATATCCACTAGAACTTTAATTACAAGTATTTTTCTATTCTGCGTATCATAACAGCGACTCGTTCAGTAAGCCTCCATCTTGTTTTTTAAGATTTCAACGGCAGATAACTGAAATCTTAAAAAACAAGATGGAGGCTTACTGAACGAGTCGCTGTTATGATACGCAGAATGGAAAAAATACTTGTAATTAAAGTTCTAGTGGATATTTTTTCTACTTTTTCGTACCGTGAGTAAGAATGTAATGCTTAATAAGTATATATTGTTTTTTATATAAAAAATTCTTTTTATTTGGCCGCTAATCAGCATAATCACCTTAAAGACCTAAGTTAATTATATTACTTTTGTTAAAAAACAAAGTAACTTTGAAACAAATAACTTTTAACAAGCACTCTATGAAAGTCTAACGAAATATGGAAGCAATAATCTAATTTTTCGACCGTGTCATGGAGTAAGATCAAACAAGAATACATCACGAAACTCTGTATAGCCTGTATTGAACATTTCTTTTTTTTATCATTGAACATTGGGGTATATGTTACGAGACTCAGCAGAGGCGCGAACGGGGTCCAAAAAAAGAACGAGAAAGGGTTTAAAAACATAAATTTGCAACAAGTGAAGTTGACCTACGACGAGAATAGATATTTTTCTACTTACCTATGTAATTTGTTTTTATTTTTACGTATTATAAATGGGTTTTCATTTGATGTAAAAAAAAAAAAAAAAAATGTCTTGTTTTTTTTTCCAACGTTTTCACAAAAACAATATGGTCGCTCCTAGTGATTTCGTTAGTAATTCCCCCCAAATCGGCCATGTTGTTTTTCGAAATTACGCTGTCAAAACTATTGATTTCTAATAAATAGCACTTCAAACGGGTTTAAAATACAAACAAATATCACATGCAAGTTTGAAACTAACTTTTACAGCTTACAGTTACTTTTATTTGTTGTAATTTGTTTTTTTTGCGTTTTTACTCTGCTGAGTCTCGTAAAAGATTCCCGAACATTGCTTGCGTTGTTGCTTACCTCCATGTCGTTTCCGATTGATTCTGTACGGCCTGTCGAACTTCTTTTTACCAAACTGTGAAGACCTACGTCGCTTTTTCTTTTTGTCTAGTCCCCGCCACCCTGTTTCATTCGCTAACCGGTGACCATTTTATTACAACCCACATATTTATGCAAATCTTCTACTTTAGACAGACGACTGTAAAACAAATATTATAGTTCCTTCAATGGTAACAGATGAATAGAGAGTTCGATCCCCTCTGAGTTTTTAGATTTATTATTTTTACGCCAAATCAATATTTTTTTTGCTTATTTAATGTCGAAACTAAATATCCATATTAAATATCCATTTCAAATTTCAATTTTCTGTTCAACGACAAAATTATATATATATATATACTACACTTCATATTTTTGTCCTCCGTCAGTGGAGAAGTAATCCTTCTAGACTAAAGCAATTTTATTTTTTGTTCTAATCCAAAGTTCCCCCTTTGAAAGGCTAGATTTTCTCCGCAATAAAAACCGAATTGAATATACATATCGTTATTTTAGCCATAGTTGGGAATGGGTGATTCATAACTTGCCGGTACAGATATCGATCCTGAACCAGTTTTCGCGAGGTTCGACTCGGAAGCGTCTGGCTGTCCTACGCAAACGCCCGAGTGTTGACGAGCCGAATGATAACAGACGACAATTTTGATACGGTGCTGCGTCCTGTGATTGTAAGTTATATTTTCAAGAAATTTTCTAAAAGAACCCTTTTTCCATTAGAAAGTAGGGCAATTCTACAAAAGACCTGATATTGTCAGCTATGAGTGATTCTATGGTTTTCACATAATCGTTTTCAAAAAGGTTTTTGATTAATATGAATGAATTCCAAAATGAAGAATCGTCTAATTTATACCAGCAGAGACTATTCGAGTTCAAATTCAGTTAGAGATATCACATTCACTTCAATTGTAGTAATATCGTTTGGAAATATATAATTCCACCCTTCCCATCAAAATAGCAAAGTTGCTTCAATGGATCTTTCCTTCATTTTCCGATGTTAAAAATCCCTTTTTAGACGATCCCGTGTTGTTAATATCAGCCGTACAGCTAAAGGAAAAATATTAACAATATTAAAGAGAGAGAGAGAGAGAGAGAGAGAGAGAGAGAGAGAGAGGGGGAGTTTGCAAATTGGTAAGAAATAAAATAGAGAGGAAGAGAATATGGTTTGGTATGGTTTGGTAGTTTTGTTTTACGGCATATCAACCCTTTTTGGGTTATTTAATGCCGAATCTGGTCTTGTTTTCTTCTCTTTTTTGTTTCTTTCCCCTTTTAATATCTGTTTCTATTTAACCCATAGTTGGGACCCTAACAGGTACTACCACTCCGGGTCAGGGTCGACCTGGGAGCAATGGTAATTAAGAGGAGGCTCCACATTCCCCAAAGTCCGTAAGCCGGATCTCACCATCGGATGTAGTTTAAGGTCATATCCAGGACCGTGAGTAGGGTAGGAAAAATAAAAATAAAAAAGGGGAGGGAGAAAGGGAGAGGGGCTGTTGTTTTTGCTTTTGGTTTTGTAGAACATAATTAAGTTTTACAAACAAAAAAAAAAAAACAAAAAAAAAAAAACGTCAATGTAGGTGAATTTCGTCTCAGGGAGCCACAGGGCAGCCTGATCTGGTATCACCAGGGAAGAGAATATGAAGCGATGTATGAAGTGAAAAGATGAATAACAAGCCGCGCATGCGTGGTCCCCCTCTGTATGTGACTCGATGTGGCAATCGGTGGTTGAAGAGGTTTCTTGTAGTTGTTGAAAGAAAGAGGCTTTGTCTTAGTAGCATTAAATGTTACCATTCATTTATGACCCCATTCCACTACAGACTAGAGGTCACTTTCTAAGCATTCAGCTATTGCCTCGGATATGTGCGCGTCCGTTTTACCAACATGACGAGAGTAGGGCGTTGTGTTGTCAGCAAATTTACCCATATCAAAAGCTGCTTAATACTAAGATTTATATTGGGACACTCGAAGAATGCACTGCTGTTTGTTGCAGGTGAGTTGTTGCAACTTAGAAAGTGGACACAGGCAAAGTACGACAATGGCAAAGAAGAGAGGACAAACGCAGATGAACAGTTTAAAAAAGAAGATGGCGTTTATTTACCATAAGAGGTAATAACTGGGTGAGAAAGAAAAGTGAAAATAACAGGGGTGACGTCACTGGAAGCAGGAAAGGCTGGAATGACGTCAAAAGGAGCTGGAGAAGGTGATACTGGAATAATGAGCAGGCAGGACGACAGAGTGTGCTGTAGAACGCCGGGGCAGCTCAGGCTTGCTAGTGCAGCAGGAAGCCGAGTGGTATGGAACAGGAGCCGCTGGTGCAGGTGCTGGGGTCGAAACAGGAACAGGAGACTGGAGAGGCAGGCTGGAGTTCAGGGGATGGAGCAGGTAGGAAAGTGTTAATCGCATTAGTAGTTTGTGTTAGCCCGTAAAAGGGCTGTTTGGTTGTTGCTGCTGTCTGCTTCCTGGCTCGACGACTGGTCCACTCAGTCGCCCCCCCCCCTCTAGAATTTTCGGTGAAACCCAGTACTTTTCCATTGCCAGACGACGAGTTAATAAGAGCATCCGCGACGGCAAATACAGGCAGCAGCCAGTAGTTTTCCGTCTTACGTAGCATGCAAGTGGTTAAAAAACTGCTGCTGCTGCTGTCATCTTTTGTTAAGATGGCGTCTGATCCAAAAGTAAACACACGTAGCGGTACAGACCGCGACACTGCTAACGACTAACCATAACCCTAACCCTAACTCGACACTAGAGACATGCACGAACTCATTCACACACAAGTCCACACATATAGGACTAAAAAAAGGCCAGAATGCATACGCATGACGCCGTCTAGTCTACCGAACCTACACATTACTACACGCATGCATCACACGGCAACAGCCGAAATAAACATGTCTGCTGAACTTCTACTTACAGACAAAATAATTATTTGAACTCTCATTAATATCCACTCTTTTACTTGCTTTTTTATGAACCAAGTCTATAAATAAATTTCAATTAAAATTTATATGAATTGTCTTTGTCGTATATTGATATTTATTTTCCTCTCAAGTCCGCTCACCTGTTCCTGTTTTGATTATTGATGAGATAGACGAAGTCGGAGGAAATATAACCCTCGAAGTGTCAAGTCCTCTTACTACTACTTGCACCACCGAATATTTCGTAGAGTACCTAAATGTTATCTCCGCCGCTTTGTTAATAACATTCTAAAATAATCCTTCCACAATTTCCTAGATGAATGAATAGATGTGACGTCATGCTGTAAATAATTATTGTGTTTCGTCATCAACTTGAAGCCACTTGGTGCAAGGAGCTAAAGAATACTACTTCAAGGTTAAAAACAAGCCAACGATAAGTGTTAGATTTGTAGATTCCGACAGAGAAAACAGCAATTCTTTCACCTTTGTCAGAAACAGAATAAAGGAAGCGAGAGTTACGAGGCTGCCGAAAGTAGACCTAAGCTTTACTTTCAACTCTCCTTTTAAACTGTCACTTATGAAAGTAGTTTTTGGTTAAATTTTTATTTATTTTAATAGTAAAACTTAGTGAATCTATGTGAGTTAGTATTCCAGTCTTTTGTTAAAACGTCGTTCTTAATCATTACAACAGTAAATACGCTAAATGTAACCCGAAATAATTATTCTCTGCACTAACGAAGTTAATATTTTATAATTATCATTTATTATGCATCTTTGGGATTCTGTTATATTTTCACTTACCAGTGCAGCGTGTAGAAACCATTATACACCTGTTTCGTCGTCGTCGTGGAACTCAGGTTCTTGCTTGTCTGCGGATACAAAACCGTTCGGACGCCGATGTTGATTTCTAAAAAAAGGTTTATCTAAAAAGAGAGACTGTCACATAGAAAACATCAGAGCGACAGGCTACTTGTACAGGGTGGGCCAAAATAAGGGTCCTATCTTTAAATTTGAATAACTTGAATTTGAATAACTTCCACAAAATAAAAGTTAAACTCACCAAACTTTATGTGTGTGTAGACTGACCCTTCCGAGATTTTTTGAAATAAACAAAAAAAATTTTAGCCGAAAAACACTTCTTAAAACTTACAAAAACTAAAGTATTGTTTTTTACACTGTTTTGAGTTTTTTAAGCAAAAATAATGTTTTCTAAATGAGGGTACGTTCCTTAGGGCTAATACGGCTCATGCTTGCTTCGGAAGGGGTCCTTTACTTATTCTAAAAAATTTTTTAAAAAAATCAATAAATAAAAAAGTTATGAATTTTTAAAAATAGGACCCTTATTTTTGCCCACCCTGTATATTTGGAGGACCCTCTTTAGGGTTCCTGTTTGGGGGTTAGATTTTTGAAAGAGCCGACTTTAGGGGGACATTTCTAAGGAATCAGTTTTAGGTAATACTCAAATGTCAGAGACTGAGAGACCTGAAACAAAAGCATAATTTCACAAAAGAGATATTTTATATATATTGAAAATGAAAGATAGAATGGTTGTTCATATTTTGAGAGTCGTTGCAGAACAAGGGGTATTCGATAGCTGAGATATCGAGGAATAGTGAGTCGATAATTAAAGGGCTGTGAATTATCCACGGGTCTGGAAAATCGTAATCAAAACTTCCCCACTCAGTTATATAATGTTCATTTGATTGAAAGTTATTAATAAGAATTCATTTGTTCATTTGTTTTCATTGTAGGAATATATTCCTCTTGCAACTTATTGCCTCAGTTCAGTCTTGGGAAAAAAATAGATATCCCCTGTAAGCGTAGCTGCGCGTGTAATTGTGAAGCAAGGGTTGCGAAATCACAACCACACCTCTACTGAATCAGCACTGCTTGATTCAAGTGGCAAGGAGAAACCAGGACGACTGGAAACACTGCAGAATATAAGCGAATAGCACATACAACACCTGGTATTCCCAAATGGTCACCCATTTTAGTACTGACCAGGCTGAAAGTAACTTAACTTCCTCTTTATCGTATTACTATAATTATTGGTCCCCCGATTTATAAAATCGGGGGACTTATTTTTTTAGGCATTTCCGTCCGTTTGTCCGTCCGGATTTTTCTCCGCAACCATCCATTGAATTTCTCTGAAATTTTGCATGAAGTTGTAACTTTGGTCAGGTTAGAAAGTGACATTCTCCGATTTTTGAAAAAAAATCTGGTTAACCCCCTAGGGGGTCAAAAATCCCCGAAATGGCAAAAAATGACATTTTTTGCGCCAGAACTTTTCATCCATCCATTCAATTTCTCTGAAACTTGGCCAAAATATGGAGGCAATTGTTCCTAATAGAAAATAAGTATCGCTGACCTTGAAAAAATCTGGTTCGCGCCCCCAGGGGGTCAAAAGGCCCCAAAATGGCAGAAAATCACCCTTTTCTCCCATAACGTTTGATCCATTCATTCAATTTTTCTGAAACCTGGCCAAAATGTAGAGGCAATTGTTCTGGATATAAAATGACATCCTTGACCTCAGAAAAATTCTGGTTCGCGCCCACAGGGGGTACAATGGGGGTCAAAAATGCCCCAAATCGCCCAAATTTATTGCATTTTACACTCGCCACATACAGAGGGGGGCCACGCATGCGCGGCTTGTTTTTATTAACATAGATCTACGTTCTGCTAGTGAAAACAGTCGTTATTTTGGCACACATTTTTCTAAATGTGAAACAGATGTCTAAGAAAGAGGAACTGCTCTAGATGTAGTCAATTTTGATAATTAATTGGACGTCCATATGTCGGTCAGTAAATAGTCACACACCACACCCAGCTCTCGTTGGATGATAGGTAAACAAAATAACATTTTCATAAACATGATAGATTAATGGCCACAGAGTGTGACATAATTATTCTACAAAGAAGGAAATTTCCTTATAATTATCTTTAAAACATTTAGATACTAAACATATTCTTTTTGTCTACATAACGAAGGCTGTCGACGGAAAATGCGCACAGGGACGACAGAAGTAAATAGACAACTTCCAAAAATAATTCATGTTTAAAGTTTCGGTTTCCTTCGTCGACGGCTTGCACTCGGGGTCTTACCAAGAACGTAAAAGTTGAAAATATCAATATTTTATAATAACTGGCATATTTCTTGTTGGTACTGATATCGATCTTGACCCAGTTTTCGTGAGGTTCGACTCGGAAGCGTTCGGTTGTCCTACGCAAACGCCCGAGAGTTGACGAGCCGATTTGTACCAGACGACAATTTTGATACGGTGCTGCGTCCTATGATAATAAGGTTTTGCTTGTTTTTTGTTTTTTTGTTGTTAGAGTTTAGGGTTAGGGTAAGGGTAAAAAATATTTATTTGATAACAGTAATTTCGCTCTGTTTTAGTTGTTTTGTTGTTTAAAAAATTTATTGCAACTATAACTAAAAATTATAGGACGCAGCAACGTATCAAAAAAAAAATATTTGATAACAGTAACTTAGCTATGTTTTGCTTGTTTTGTTTTTGTTGTTGTTTCTTTTAGAAAATTTCTTGAAAATATAACTTACAATCACAGGACGCAGCACCGTATCAAAATTGTCGTCTGGTACCATTCGGCTCGTCAACACTCGGGCGTTTGCGTAGGACAGCCGAACGCTTCCGAGTCGAACCTCACGAAAACTGGGTCAGGATCGATATCAGTACCTTCTTGTTTAATATATGAATATATCTATCGTATATTACCTTTTAAGCATGACACGGGCAAAAAAGTAGTATAAGAATTCTCGGGACTTACCAAATTTGATGTTATTAGTTCGACTAGTACTATGCATTACAACAACTTAACGCACAGACGCAATTTATTCACCCAACATATTTTCCCTCAAAAGATAACATTTTCGCACACACATATACACACGACTAACACGAACATAACTCGCACCCACATCGTTTTTCTCTAATATCTCTATATCTGTTAAATTATCAAGCATTGTTTTATCGCGTTTGTTAGAATATACGTTATTTTATTTATTTATTTCTCTTTTTTTCTTTCTAACTGGGCAACTTGGAAAATTTTCTTGTCACTATGTCTCACATGACTAGTCTGGGCCGCTCTTGAGGGTGCAGGTTAGACAACTTGTCTGGCTGATGTTTTCTAACCCTAACTCTAACCCTAACCCTAACCCTAACTCTAACCTTAACCCTAACCCTAACCGGTAGTACAGGAGCCCTAACTCTTACGTAGTGCTAAGTTGTATAATATCTGGATAACCGTAGTGCCATGTCGCACATGGAATGGGGCCCTGCATATATCTCGGGTAGGCTTTCCCGTGGGCACAGCCCCCATGGATCAAGTCTTGGCTAATGGTCTACTCGTGTGAGCTTACTGGCATCAAACAAATACCCACATTTCCCACCCCACTCTATCCAATAATTAAAATGACAGTACAACGTAAAAACAACACATTCCAACCAGACGCCCACCAAGAAATCAACACATTCGCCTCCTCACTTGAGGCTTGCATTCACAAATATCCGAGGGCTTAGAACATATTTCGGTGACGTAGAATCCTTTCTCCTAGCAAATTCCCCGGATATCCTAACACTAAGTGAAACCAACCTACACTCCTCCATCTTCTCAAATTGATTTAACATGATTGAATACCCCACTCTCTACTGTAAAGACTCTGACAAACATATGCACGGACTTGGGGTTTATGTTAAGAATACCCTCCCCTTGACTTAGAGAACATAGTCTACCATCAGATGAAAAGCCTACATGTACACAGGATAGATCTTGCAACACAGCGGTAATTACTTATATTTCATATATACCGTGCTACTTCGACACAGGACGGTACCATGCTCAACTTTGTCTCAGATAGCATAGATGCGGCACTTTCATACATATATTTGGGGATTTTAACATCCACCACCGTGGTTGGCTTTAATTCTCGAATTATACAGACACAGCTAAAACTGCACAATAGTTTCTCCATTGCACACTCCCTCTCTCAGACTGTCACTTTCTCGACCCGCTTCCCAGATAGCGAGACCAACACGCCTTACTTCTCGACCTGTTCTTTACCTCACTGCCCAAGACTTTTACAATGAATGCTCATAGCCCGCTCGGGAACGCTGATCACCTTGTGGTAATGACGAGATACTTCCAAAGGGCTGATGGAGTGAAACTTTTCTCTTCTTGCTGATCAGTGCGCAAATGAGTTTACTGAATGGGTCAAAGTATGCATTGAAGCACATGCCCCCATGCGGAAATTTTATAGCAAGGCCCATTCTCATCAATGGTTCAATTCGAATTGTGCAGCTGCTATTGCTCAGAAGCAGCATTCCGTCAATTCAACCGCTATAAGTCGACTAAAATAGACATTGTGATACAATGAAGGGCGCGATGATAGGAAATTACTCATCGACAAAGACAAAAGTAAATGCGGAAGTGGGCGGTTTCCATTGTTCAAGACAGGTGACTAAGAAAAGAATACCGGACACGACATTTAGGAGTGACAGTGTTTTACAACATCTGACTACAGTAAGATAGGTTAGTTTGACGACAGTAAGGTTTATGACAAAAGTTAACGAGTTTGGGTTTCGGAGAGAAGCCGGGCAGTTAGGATCGAACCTACCGAGAGAGCGGATCGGACCGGGAAAACGATGAGATGAGATGACGACTTGAGCAACGACGATTCGTCAGTGGATAGACGACTTGGCTAGACGATGAAGACAAAGAAGAAGACCACGGAAACACAACGTTGCGGTCGATGGTCGTCGAGTGGGGCAACATGGTTCTACAACATAAATTTGTAGCATCAAGAAATCAGTGTAAGATTGTAATAGCAGCAGCTAAATAAAGGTATAATAAGATAAGCAGAAAACGCATTAGGTCACAGAAAATAGGAACTCGCGATTTCTGGAAAATCTATAATAGTGTGATGAACAATGGGCAATCTACAATTCTCCTGCTATCCAACAACAATGATGTCGTTTCCACAGCAACTGATTAGGCTGAACTACTTGTCCAATGGTTTGCCTTGAACTCCACTTTGGACTCCGCAAACCACCGCACATCCAAATTTCCCATTGTGAACCAAAGTCATATTTGATGCCTTGATCATCACCACTTCATGGGATATCATAAAAGAACTTGACACCGCCAAAGCATGTGTGGGCCTAATCTTATCCCAGTAATAGTAATAAAGAAATGCTCTGCTGAGCTGGCCCCTACCCTCTTCAAACTCTATAACAAATGCCTTGCTGAATCTTGCTTCCATGATAGCTGGAAAATTGCATCTGTGGTTCCAGTCATCAAGAACTCGGGTGATAGAACTGGCCCTCATAATTATCGCTCTATCAGTCAACTCCCTCACTTCGCTAAAATCTTTGAATCCTTAATCAATCTAGCGATAGTCCGCCATTCCGTTAAGGCTAAACTTCTTTCTGGCCGCAAACACGTTCTACTGCTGATATCCTAACGGTCATCTTTGAACGCATATACCATACACTGGACAAGGAAGATGGAACTAGGGCGGTAGCGCTTGATATATCCAAAGCCTTTGATGGGGTCGGGTATGAAGGTCTTCTCATGAAAATTAATTCGTATGGTATTTCTGGACGTATAGTTAATATAATTCGATCCTTCGTATCCAAAAGAAAGATTCAGGTTGTCATCGATGGTCGTTCATCCACACTTCACTCTCAACATGCGCACATATCAAAGGCCATGGTTGAATGCTTAGAAAATGACCTCCAATCTGTAGTTGAATGGGGACACAAATAGATGGTAACATTTAATGCTAATAAGACAAAGCTCTTCTTCTTTTAAAACCAACAGGAAACCATTTTGAAACACTGTTGACATAGCTAATAACACTCTACCCGAGATTCCAACGTTCAAACTCCTCGACCTACCATTCACGATGAGTTAGAACAAATACTTAGAAGACATTGCCAAGGCTGCTGCAAAGAAAACGGGATCCCTTTACCGTGCTAGAAAACTTATCACACTGATCAGTATCCTATATCTCTATAAGGTCACCATGCGCCCATGCATGGAGTATTGTTGTCACACTGGGCTGGTGCACCAACCACTAGTTTCAGCCTCTTAGACAGGGTCCAATAAGAGTCGCTAATCTCATAGGTTCCAATCTAGCCCGTGTCCCATCGTCGCAATGTTGCATACTTGTGCTTGTTTTACAAGTACTTCAATGGAATGTGCTCCGATGAACTTGCTGCTCGGGTGCCCCTTCAACATAAATACACCCGACTAACCAGACAATCGGTTAAATCACATTCATTCACGGTGGAGGTCACCAGATGCCGGAGAGCTTTCTAATCAAATAGCTTCTTTCCCGTAGCTGTCAGACTTTGGAACTCCCTCCCTGCTTCTTGTTTCCCAGACTGTATCGACATGCAGAAATTTAAATGTAATATAAACAAACATCCCTCCGCACAACTCCTCTTTTTGGATGCCCTCTTTAATTACTGGCACCTAATCCACAGTATCTCAGTGCGTCTCGGTGGCAGTATGCCTTGTCTGGGGTGAATTTAAGTTTTTTAAAAAACTCACAGCTCATGTATTAAACATATAGTCCAAAGATATCTATCATTAGAACGAAAAGCTAAGACAAAAAGTACTATTAACACATTTATTACAGTTGTCAATTATGAAAGACAAGCAACGTACATTATATACAAAACAATAAAATATATGTAGTTTTATACTCTTGATGTGTCCAATTGGGTACATTCGGAAGGTGAAAAACCTGGAAGGACATACCCTGGTATCGTCTCGTGAGATCTGTGAGGGGTTCCGTGAGCATTTAGAGGAACACTTCACCCACCTGCCCAGACTCCGCGGCCAGGAGTTTGACAGCTATTTGGCTGACTCGCCCCGCCTCGAGGCGGCTCGAGCAGCTGGCTGTGATGGCAGGATTACGGAGGGCGAGATCGTTACTGCGTTGAAGCAGGTCGGCTTGAACAAATCTCCAGGACTCGATGGTCTGCCGTACGAAATGTATTTGAGGCTGTCGCCCATGTTTGTCCCAATTCTGAAGGATGTGTTTAACCACTGGTTTGTTCAGGAGTCAATCCCTGGACAGGTAACCAAAGGAGTGGTCACATTACTGAAGAAGAGGGACCAACCTGGTAGGGGAAATTTAGACGACTACAGGCCCATAACTCTGCTAAACACAGAGTTAAAGATTTTGGCCCGCGTTCTTGCGAACCGCCTGCAGGTTGTTATCGGTGATTTGATCAAGCCCGAGCAGAACTTTGCTGTGAAGGGGAGGTCGATTCAGAACAACTTGCATTTGATTCGCATGATCATAGAGGGGACAGAAGACGACGCTGAAGCCGCGCTGATCAATTTAGATCAGTCCAAGGCTTTCGATAGAGTCGACCATGGTTTCCTGAAAGCTGTTTTAGCGGCTGCCGGTTTTGGTCCGGACTTCCGCAGGTGGATCTCTATTCTGTATGACTTGCCGACGGAAGTGGTGCAAGTCAATGGAAAGAAGTCGGAATCGTTCGTTGTTTCTTGGTCGGTACGTCAGGGTTGTCCGCTGTCGCCCCTGCTCTACATCCTGGCGTTGGAACCCTTCCTTCGCAAATTAAGGGATCAGGCGACAACACTAGTCCTGCGCGGGATCGCTATCCCTCCTTGCAAAGCGCGAGTCAGGGTTTCCGCGTTTGCCGATGATGTCACCGTTTTCGTGTCGAGCCGTACTGACATTCTAACGGTGATTAAGGCGCTCGCTCGGTACGAAGAAGTGACAGGGGCCATAGTCAACCGCAGCAAGTCGAACGGCCTGCGGTTGGGTGCCTGGAGCGAAGAGACCGCTCTTCCTGGTGACTTCAGCTGGTCGGATGGCCCGGTTCGAATCCTCGGCGTGTGGTTCGGGCCGGGCCTCCAGCTGGAAAAAAACTGGTCGGAAGTACAGACAAAGGTCGAATCGTCGGTCCGGGCTTGGATTCGAAGGAAGCTTTCCTTAAAGGGCAGAGTGGAGGCGTGCGCCACTTACGTCTTTCCTCTCATCCTTTACCGGCTGTCTGTACTACCACTGCCTGCGGCCCGCCTTATCGCTTTCACGCGCTTACTCTTCTCGCTTCTTTGGAAGGGCCGGAAAGCGTACGTCCGCAGACAGGTCTGTACTCAAGTTCCGAGTGTGGGAGGCTTGGGGATGCCTGACTTGGCAAGTCATCGACATGCCGAGAGACTGGCTTTCCTGAGTCGGACTTTGATGGAAGACACTCCGTGGGTCCCTTCGGTCGGGAGCGCCTTTCCCAACCTTATACCCGACCTCTCGGTCGAAGGTCGACGTAGGCCGAGAGGGGAGCCCTTGTTCTTCTCCGAATGCCGGGCCGCGCTTAGAGCGTTGCCGGGGTCCAGTAACCTTGCCCGGTCTAGGAAGACACTATATCGGGATCTAGTGGAGGGTACCGCTTCGGACCCACTTGAGGAGCGGCTTGGATTGTCGAGGGAGGAGGCCTGCTCCCAGTGGAATTGGGCGCCAGGCCAGAGTTATCTCAACAATTCTGAGTATTCTCTGACCTGGCGACTGGTTCGGAACGCACTGCCCCTCTATGGCAGATTATGCAGAGATGGTTTAAGGGACGTCCCCTTATGCCCGCGCTGTGAAGACGACGAAGAAGAAACGGCCGAGCACGCCTTCTTCACCTGCAGCAAACTTCGACATCTCTGGGAATACGTCAGGGAGGTGACGGCCCTGGAGAGGAGTAAATCAATACTCTACCTTTAAAATAGAAACATTGATTACCGGGCGTGGGGGGACCTAGATTGTTCATTTTCATGGCGCTCCACGGGAGAAGTCCGACAAGGGTGAATTCTTAATACCCTCTGTTCTCCTTCGGGTACAATCATAGAGAAACAATTGGCGGTGTACATAACCGGTTCCTTATACGTATTTATCAATACTGTTGTTGTGTGTGTTCAGAGGAGTAATATTATCGTTAAGGTGGACAATCAGCGTATAAATCAACGCAAACCTCGGTATTAAACCATTCACTGTGAAGTGAGTGATTGTCCAAATTCATCAGAGATGTTGGGATTAAAATAATCCTGAAATAAAGTTCAATTCTCCCACGTGAGAATGGGGTAACCATGTGCAGATAAAATCATCAAAGATAGATATAGGACGGAAGTCTGAAGAAGGAACACAAAACACAAGGGTGTAATTTCATATCAATTTAGTAAGAAAGAGAAAGTTGGATTGAGCATTTACAGTTTCAAAAAGTTCATTTAGGCATTGGTAAATCATAGAGAGGATGGAAGAGAGGATGGTTTGAGAAAACGTGGTTCGCGTGAACTTATCTGTTTTAGAGTTCTGGTAACGGCGGGAGATCATTCTCTGTGATGCCGTCGTGGGCTGTATCACTGAGAAGACCGCCCGATGTGTTGTTGACTGGAGTGGAGTCGTTGAAAAAGAGCCTGTATAGAGTTCGGGTATCGGCGGGAGGTCATTCTCTGTGATACCGTCGTGGGCTGTATCACTGAGAAGACCGCCCGATGTGTTGTTGACTGGAGTGGAGTCGTTGAAAAAGAGCCTGTATAGAGTTTGGGTATCGGCGGGAGGTCATTCTCTGTGATGCCGTCGTGGGCTGTATCACTGAGAAGACCAGCCGATGTGTTGCTAACTTGAGCAGAGTCGTCGAAAAAGAGATGTATAGAGGTGAGAGGTCATTCTCTGTGACGGCCGTCTTGGGCTGTTGTCACGAGGAAGACCAGCTGATGTATGCTGACTTGAGCGGAGATGTCGAAAAAAGAGGGCGGGAAGCCGTATACAAGGGTTTTTAAGGGCTGGCTCACGTGACACCTATACTAACAAGGGGTTGCAATGCCTGACAGCCAATCCGTGAGGCGCTTAAGGGACATGGCAACAGCCAATCAGTGAGGGGGGCTTTAACAAATTCCAACAGAGAGGCAAACTTATCAATATCATCTCGCTTAGCGATCAATACGCCCTGACAACAGCTTTCGTTATTAATGATAATAAGGATGTTTATTTATTTCTGTTACGTGTATGTAAATCGTTTCTCAAACTTTTTAATTAAGAGTTAACCTAGCATTATTTAAGTTTGTAGGACACTACGGCAGGTCATAGCACTAATTGTTTCGACGTTGCCATGCACGAAGCATTGAAAATTAAAGTTCATGAAACACACAAATCAAGTAACCAACGTTCCGTTCCGCCGTCGCGTCAAACAGCGCCAGTTAATTAAAAAGACATCGCACACAACTACTTAGAATTATAACGATTGCTGATCATATTCACGACGTTTCGGCAACTATACTCTCCGGCCTTCTTTGAGTGTCATGCGTTTAGACATCTCGCATTTACTTGAATTATTTTTCTGCAATGTCACTGAAGCCAAAAGCAGGGTTTGAACTCACGATCTCTACGTTCACTCAAAATCCCTGTTCAGCCAAACGCTTTAAAACACAACGTTAAATTATTTTTTATCGACTTTTTGTTGTTTCTGTGACTTTGTAAAAATACGGAAAATTTTGATTTTCTTTTTCAACTAAAAAGTGATCATATAACAAACCAATTAAAAAGTGATCATATAACAAACCAATTAAAAAGTGATCATATAACAAATCAATTAAAAAGTGATCATATAACAAATCAATTAAAAAGTGATCATATAACAAATCAATTAAAAAGTGATCATATAACAAATCAATTAAAAAGTGATCATATAACAAACCAATTAAAAAGTGATCATATAACAAACCAATTAAAAAGTGATCATATAACAAACCAATTAAAAAGTGATCATATAACAAATCAATTAAAAAGTGATCATATAACAAACCAATTAAAAAGTGATCATATAACAATACAATTAAAAAGTGATCATATAACAAACCAATTAAAAAGTGATCATATAACAAACCAATTAAAAAGTGATCATATAACAAACCAATTAAAAAGTGATCATATAACAAATCAATTAAAAAGTGATCATATAACAAATCAATTAAAAAGTGATCATAAGATAAATCAATTAAAAAGTGATCATATAACAAATCAATTAAAAAGTGATCATATAACAAATCAACTAAAAAGTGATCATATAACAAACCAATTAAAAAGTGATCATATAACAAACCAATTAAAAAGTGATCATATAACAAACCAATTAAAAAGTGATCATATAACAAATCAATTAAAAAGTGATCATAAAACAAACGTGGGCGTTTGAAATAATTTATTTCAAGATAAACAAGAACATTCCATAATTCGAGAAAATAACGTTTTCTATTTATTTAAAAAAATAAATTATTTCAAACCTTCTTTATGTGTACTTTTTAATCCCAAAAGGTATTTTCCGAAATTCGAGAAACCATGAATAAATTTTTTTTTAAAACGCGAAATAATATTCACAGAATGCTTCTTTCTCTTTTTAAATGTTTCTCTCTTTTATTCTGTGTTTTTTTGTCTGTCTCTGTCTCCTTGGCTGTTTCTGTCTGTCTGTCTATCTACGTCTGTCTGTCTGTCTACCCTCCCTCTATGTCTCCCTATTTCTTCGTAGCTCTGCTTGAAAACTGTATCCTAAATGTAATAAAGAACTACATATATTTTCGGTAGAATTGTCTCATGTTTGTCCATTGGCGATAAAGACGATCCGACAGTATGAGATGTCCTCTCAAAAACCCGCCAACCCGCAGAAACAGAAGAACAAGTCGTTGACTCACATCGTGAAAGAAATCGAACCTGCTCTGCCTATGGAGTCACGATAGTAAACTCATTTTAAACATTTTTAATCTATCGCAACACTCACTAGGAAATTCGAAAGTAATTTTGAAGCCTTGAAACTGGCCAATAACGAGTCTTTAATCGCCTTTAAGACGTACATATTATTACGTCTTTGGTGACGTATATTAACATCTAAAATTATTTATCCGGTATGTTGTATATTGGAGTTGAAATAGATGAAAATATATTAATTGGTCCCCCGATTTTATATGGTTAGCTCCCCAGGGGGTCAAAAGGCCCCGAAATGGCAAAAAATGACATTTTTGCCCCATAACTTTTGATCCATCCATTCAATTTCTCTGAAACTTGGCAAAAATGTGGAAGCAATTGTTCCTAATAGAAAAAATCTGGTTCGCGCCCCCAAGGGGGTCAAAAGCCTCAAAATGGCAAAAAAATGACCCTTTTCTCCCATAACGTTTGATCCATCCATTCAATTTTTCTGAAACTTGACCAAAATGTAGAGGCAATCGTTCTGGATATAAAATGAGCATCCTTGACCTCATAAACATTCTGGTTCGCCCCCCCCCCCGAGGGGGTCAAAGGGGCGTCAAAAATGCCCCAAATTGCCCAAATTTATTGCATTTTACACTCGCCACATCGAGTCACATACAGAGGGGGACCACGCATGCACGGCTTGTTTAGTATTGATAATTTTTGTGGCGACGAAAGTAAAGTTAAGTAAAGATTGAGAGTTCAAAGTGTTGAAGTAAAATATTTGTTTTTCCTGTTTTTTTTGTATGAGAAATTGAGTAAACGTGTTTGTTTCGGTATGTGTGCGCTGCTTGCCTAGGGGGCGTTTGCCCCAAGGGGGATTGGCAGGATTATGTTGTGTCTCTGGAAGAAAGCTATGTGGTTGTGATTTTTATAGTACGCGTTCGATTTCGGAAGTAAATATACTTTCTTCTTTGATTGGCTGAAAGAAACTGCGGATTTGAGCTTTTGTCTAATCAAGAGTCGATATATAATAAAAACATTCATTGCAGCTGCTATTTCGAACACGTCTATTGTTTTCCCTTTTCTAGCTTGAATTAAGGTTTAAAGGTAAAGAGGTCAAGTCTTAAAGGTTTTTTATGCTCTTAAGCCAAAAGAAAAAGTTTTATTTTTGCTGACGCACCAATGTCTTATCAAAGAACCAATTCAATTTTTTTAATGTAGTTTTATGATTTAGTACTTACAAAGTATCGGAATCTTTTACGACGCTCAGCAGAGTCGCGAACGGGGTCCAAAAAAAGAACGAGAAAGGGTTTAAAAACATAAATTTGCACCAAGTGAAGTTGACCTACGACGAGAATAGATATTTTTCTACTTACCTATGTAATTTGTTTTTATTTTTACGTATTATAAATGGGTTTTCATTAGATGTAAAATAAAAATTTCTTGTTTTTTTTCCACTGGTTTTCACTAAATTCAAAATGGCGTCTTCACGTTCATTCCCCCCCCCCCCCCCCAATAAAATCGGCCATTTTTTTTTCATGTTCCTGTGACAAAACTATTGATTTCTAATAAATAGCGGTTGTAACGGTCTAAAAATACAAACAAATGCCACAGGCAAGTTTGAAAATAACTTTTACAGCCTACAATTACTTTTATTTGTTGTATATTTGTTTTTTAGCGTTTTTACTCTGCTGAGCGTCGTAAAAGATTCCCCAAAGTGTAAATGGTTTATTCGTCGTAATGTGAATTAAGCGCTATTAAAAATGTTGTACAGAAATTGTCATTTTTAGCCGCGCCAGAAAACATTCATTGCAGCTGCTATTTCGAACACGTCTATTGTTTTCCTTTTTCTAAAACCAAAAGAAAGGTTTTATTTTTGCTGACGCACCAATGTCATATCAAAGAACTAATTGAATTTTTTTAATGTAGTTTTATGATTTAGTACTTACAAAGTGTAAATGGTTTATTCGTCGTAATGTAAATTAAGCGCTATTAAAAATGTTGTACAGAAATTGTCACTTTTAGCCGCGCCAGACCTTAACATAAAAAGAAAAGGAAAACCAAGAATTGTCGAATACGTTTTTATTATTTGTGTAGTTTTGAATGTGTTGAATGATTATTTTTTCAAAGTCAAATATAAAACAAACTATGAGCTTCATGTTTCAAACAAAAAAAGGAAAAGTGGAGAGAATCCGGACATGACGTCAATGCTATTTGGTCGCCTGGGGTGTTCTTTTGGAAGGATGGAAATAAAACATTTTTTTAATTATATTATTATTTATTAAGTGTTAATGGATGCCATTTAAAACAAAACTTCCAACGTCTCTGTAGTATTGATTTACTCCTTTCCAGGAGTTAGGCACAACGCCAGTTTTTATCTTACTCCCACAAGTAAGATGTGACCCAAGGTCGGGTCGGGAAAGTGGGGTTTAAAAATTGCCTGGGCAGCCCCGTCGGCATTACCCGATAGGGACGCCTCAGGCAGTAAGCAATAAACCTACTCCTTCCCAAAGAGGGGAGGCGAAGCCTGGGAGGGTGTACCTCCTAAAACTGCACAGGACAGATCCATAGACCGGCGTAAATCAAGCCCCGAAGGCCAAGACAATACCAGTCTATGGGGTGCAGTATCCATCGGAACAGATACTACACTTTGATCTTAGCCAAAAGGCCAAGAAGATTTTCTCGACTTCTTTCATCCTAACCTCACACCAGCATTTTAAGTAAGCGCAATTTATAGTGGATGAGGTATTATTATGGTGGTTGCGGTGTGAGTGAGATGGATGAACTTATTTCGTGGAACGATCAATGTATTTATGTAACTAAGATTCAGATTGTTTAAAGGATATCAGAGGGGGGGGGACAAGGAACACGGAAAGAGAGCATCAATTACATAATTGGCCGATCTATTCGAACACATACATCAATTTTTCACTTTTTTTATGCGCCATATCAACATTTTAGTCCCTTACATTATTGCAAGACGGACTCATTGGACAGTTCTATATTGAATATAAAAAGTAGAGTCGACCTGTTTCTCGAATATTTTTTTTATTAATATCTTACTTACTACAAAAATATCAATGTTTAATTTTGTATCGTCAATTTATTTTGCGGAATATTGGGCCATCTAAAATATTTCGATTTAATTTCTTTGAAAAAATAATTTGTCTGTCTCGGAATTCCATTTCTCCGTATTCAAATAAAGACTAAACCCGGACGGTATTTCATGAAACTTCCAACGTCTCTACGTGATCACGAGTCTTTTTCTTTAATCCCAGCCCCACGTCATCATTTTTTTTATTATCAATAAACAATTGTATGTATACAGATGTTTTTTTTAAATAAATTCGAAGCATTTATTAAATTATTACATTTTCAATTCAAGTAATATATACACTATTGACCTATTAAGTTAAGATTTGTGTGAATTTAAAGGAATTTATCTATATATCTATTATTTCATTTCTTTTGAATTAATAAAAAAAGTTATCTTCTTGTATCGAATTAGGTTTAAAAAATGATTTCTTATATATATATATATATAAATAGTATGTTTTGGGGCCGATATATTTGATGTTGTATATACATTTATGTATTTTTCTATATATATTTTTTTATATATTTTTCAAAGTTTAATTTTCATTACCTGCAGTAATATCATTGCGGTAATAGTCCTCTGAGGAGAAGATTTTCTTTGAAAACTTATGAGTTAAGGACTTTAAAGAACTTTGCCTGAACTTTGAATTGTAATAATATTTGATTCGTACCTAATTTTATTTTTTCACTTTATCTGTTGCTATATATATATATATATATATATATATATATATATATATATATATATATATATATATTTATATATATATAGGTGTGTACGTGGGTGTGCGTGTGTGAAAAGATAAACGGAAAAAACAAATTTAAATACAAGAAAATATCATCAAAAAACGAAATATTTTACCGGTTTCGTTCCGATTAACGAACTTCTCCAGAAGAAGTCAAATATCCGTTTGTCTTTCACGGATTTTTTTTTTAATGGCGTATATAGTACATTTTATCTTCATATATATATATATATATATATATATATATATATATATATATATATATATATAGAGAGAGAGAGAGAGAGAGAGAGAGAGAGATAGAGAGAGAGAGAGAGAGAAGGAGAGAGAGGGAGAGATTGTAGTCTTTCCTATTTAACATGCCGATGCTACTGAATCTCCCAAATTATTTTGTTTTTCTTTCAATTAAGTAACAACAAAGCTACTTTTCTTGTTTAACTTTCTACCAATTGGTTGCTCTTCATTTCCGGTTCCTCTTTGGTAGGGATTTTTCTAAATTTCTTCCCGAATTCAAACCTGGTAAAAGAAAAAAAAAACAAACACTGTAATTAAATTGGAACTTTCAAAATAAGAATGTCATTTCTAATTAAGGTGAACAATTGCTAAAAAAACATTTTCCTCGCGCTGGAAAGTTATTGCCAAGAGAGATTAAAAAGAAATTGGATCTGTAAAGTAATTGAACTTTTGTTAATAAAGTAAAATATTTTTGGATCAATTTACCAGCTTTGATTACGAACGGTAAAAGCGGAGACACCTTTTTAGATTATCGGATTGACATCCAAATAACTAAGGGGAGACAAGTACGACCTCCCTTTCAAAACATAACTACACCGGTTGGCCGTTAGGTGTCGCCTTTTCACCAACAGGTGGCGCTGGAAAGCGACACCAGAGTTATCTGCCCTTCGGACTATAAAAACCTTTGCAAACGGAAATTGCCCTCTTCTACTCGACCAGCCTTGACAGAACGACACTGGCGTTTCGTCTCTCCCTCTTGCCTCCAGAATTTCTTCAGACAGGACGATGCGACGACTACCTGTCGCGTCAAATCATTTTTTCTCCCCCTTTCTGACTGCTGGACACTCATAGTAAGCTTGGAATTTTCTTTCTCTTTTTTCAATTACACACGCACACACACACACACACGTGCGTTTTTCTCCATACAAAACTTATTTAAAGAGACATTGCTTTAAATAACAAAAAGACACTATTTCTTTCAAGCCGTCAAAGAGACATTTATCCAAAAGACGCTAAAAGACTTTCGTCAAATATGGAACATAATTTTTATGTGTAAAAATGCAAAATAAATTGTTGTTGTTCATATAAATGTTTGAGTAGTGGATATTTTATTTGCCCTTCATTTGTGTTGAATGTTGACGTTTTCTTGCTCGTTTTTCTTCAATATTTAAGAGGAATAGAATGCGTTAGTATCCCCCACAAGATGGAACTAGATGAATCCAGAAATAATTTAAAAATAGATGGCATTTTGAGGGATGGGATATTTAACGGGATTTGATCCGCGTATAAATCTCATCTTCTTTACATTGTCTTTTAAAGATTTAAATTGAGAAGTTAGTTTAAAAAGGGAGATAACCCAAAATAAATTTAGTTAATAATGGCACAGATAAAAATGGCACAAGTCAGTAAATGGAAAATATGGCATATTAGAAAAATTTGATGAAAATTAGGATGTTGGCAACCAACCCGTGGCCACTTCCGTAATCACTCGATATCATTCTAGAAAGAATTATATATATTATATGGGCTGCAAACTCGTTTTGAAGCATTTTCATTGTCTTGACTAATAAGCGTTTTCAAGCAATGCCTGTGCGTGACATTTTTTAAGGGAATAAGGGATTTACATAGAACCAATGCCACTCTCATCGACTTACCAAAATAAAGAGTACGGCTACAATATTGGAAGCAACATAACTTACAACTTGATATAGCAGTTCTTTAAAAACCAAACAGATCAATTGTTTTGGTGATAGAAGCTGTAGCAGGTCGCCCTTTCTACAAACTCAGATCACGCATTTTTACCCAAATTTTTATAATATCTGAAGAAAAACTCTGTCTGACAGAGTCTAGGCCATTTGAGTTAGGTGGCCTTTGAGAAGGGATTAGTTTATTGCTAATCGGCTGAGGCGCCACTATCGGGGAATACCGACAGGGCTGCTCAGGCATTTTTGTAGGCCAGAGTGCTCTATCATTTGAGCGCTGCCTTTCAATCCCCACCTTCCGACCTTGTTTCACATCTTCCCACGGTAGGAGGGATGTAAATACTAGCAGATAAAATAAAGTAGATAAAAATCCAGATCCACAATGAATATAAACTGCCAGAATTGCGTTGTTCTTTCCCTCTTGTGTCTTTTATTTCTTTTTGCGAGTCACAGTGTGTTAGGACAACTAACGAAAAGGAATTATCTCCCTTCAACAATTTCGGGAGTTAAGAGTTATCGCACTTGGAAATGGTAGTATGCCCAGAGAGAAAGTAAACACAGATCACGGCTTCGGACTGTTAATATGTCAATCGCGTACAGCGGCAAATTAATTCATTAATTCATTCTGTTTTCAGTTTTAATAAATCTGTTAAACGTTTATCTTGATAGTTCATCCATTTCTTTACAAGTTATTATTTATTATAACCGAAATTACGAGGTTATAAAACAGTGTAAGTCACATCGTAGGTCGTCTCTCTTTTAATTAGAAACTCGAATCTATTTCTGTTACATATGAACTTAGTCTCCTGTTACTTATGACATCGCAGCAACATGCTTTTAAAGTGTAGATGCGATTTGACAGTCACTAGACAGTCGTGAGAGTCGGACGTCCTACAATCTTTGCTTATTTGCACGCTGTTGTTAATGGAAGAAATATCTATCGCTTTTAAAAGAAATTTCGCATTCATTTGTTTACTTTTTACGATACTGATTACCTAGAAGATTTAATTTGCTGTTTGACACTAGGTTCAGTTGTGTGCCCACTTACGAAGATAGATATCTGATTGGTTGGTTTTTGTTAATCGGACATGAAAAAATACAATTAAATTTAGTGTTAGGGTTAGTTGAAGATTAAACGTTAGTTAGGAAACCTGTAATAATGTAAAGTCCGACTATATACGAGAATTATGTCAATTATGTCAATTGAAGACAGCCAGATGTAATTCTTAACGAAGGAAAATTAGAAATCTAAGAAAGTATATTTTAAAATGTAATGGTCGTTGTTAGTTCATTATGAGCTTGCCAACACATCAAGGAGTTAGCATCCTGACAATAGCTTCAACGTTTGCTTATGGGAAAGAGGGTCAACAAAATCGATAGCACTCAAGTAATATATATAAGAAGGTCAAGAAGATCTATACGGTACAAGTAGTATCGGAGGGCTAACAATATCTATAGCAACCCCAGTAGCATAAAAGGGTAAACAAGATCTATAGCAACCAAGTTGTATAAGAAGGCTAACCCACATCATCATGACCTCTGTTAAGATTGGTAGACAATTGATATCCCATATAAGGGTGTCTGCGCGTGTAATTGTGAAATAAGAGTTGCGCAATCTCTAACCACACCTCCCCCGAATAAGCACTGCTTTATTCCAGTGGCAAAACAAATCTAGGGCGACTGGAAACAATGCTGAGATAAGCGGAGAGCAGCACCTGGTAATTCCCAAAGTGTCACCCATTCTAGTACTGACCAGGTTTAACATCGCTTAACTTCAGTGATCTAACGGGAACCGGTGTGTAAACGGGATTATACCAGTATAAGAAGCCTAACAAGATTGATAGCACTCAAGTGTTATTAAAGGGTTAACAAGATCTACAACACCCAAATAGTATCAGAGGGCTTACAAGGTCTATAAGACCTGAGTGGTATAAACGGGCTAACAAGATCTATAGCCCCCAAGTGGTAAAAGAGAACTAATCTATAGCATCCAAGTGGTATGAGAGGGTTAACAAGCTTTATACCCCCCAAGTGGTATGAGAGGGTTAACAAGAACTATACCACCCAAGTGGTATGAGAGAGCTAAAAAATCTCTACCACCCAAGTGGTCAAAGGGTAACAAATCTATAGCACCCAAGTGGTATGAGAGGGTTAACAAGCCTTATACCCCCAAGTGGTATGAGAGGGTTAACCAGATCCATACCACCCAAGTTGTATGAGTGGGTTAACCAGATCCATACCACCCAAGTGGTATGAGAGGGTTAACAAGCCTTATACCCCCAAGTGGTATGAGAGGGTTAACCAGATCCATACCACCGCAGTTGTATGAGTGGGTTAACCAGATCCATACCACCCAAGTGGTATGAGAGGGTTAACAAGCCTTATACCCCCAAGTGGTATGAGAGGGTTAACCAGATCCATACCACCCAAGTTGTATGAGTGGGTTAACCAGATCCATACCACCCAAGTGGTATGAGAGGGTTAACAAGCCTTATACCCCCAAGTGGTATGAGAGGGTTAACCAGATCCATACCACCGCAGTTGTATGAGTGGGTTAACCAGATCCATACCACCCAAGTGGTATGAGAGGGTTAACAAGCCTTATACCCCCAAGTGGTATGAGAGGGTTAACCAGATCCATACCACCCAAGTTGTATGAGTGGGTTAACCAGATCCATACCACCCAAGTGGTATGAGAGGGTTAACAAGCCTTATACCCCCAAGTGGTATGAGAGGGTTAACCAGATCCATACCACCCAAGTTGTATGAGTGGGTTAACCAGATCCATACCACCCAAGTGGTATGAGAGGGTTAACAAGATCCATACCACCCAAGTGGTATGAGTGGGTTAACCAGATCCATACCACCCAAGTGGTATGAGAGGGTTAACAAGCCTAATACCACCCAAGTGGTATGAGAGGGTTAACAAGAACTATACCACCCAAGTGGTATGAGAGAGCTAAAAAATTTCTACCACCTAAGTGTTCAAATCTATAGCACCCAAGTGATATGAGAGGATTAACTAGATCCATACCACCCAAGTGGTATGAGAGGGTTAACAAGAACTATACCACCCAAGTGGTATGAGAGAGCTAAAAAATCTCTACCACCCAAGTGGTCAAATCTATAGCACCCAAGTAGTATGAGAGGGTTAACCAGATCCATACCACCCAAGTGGTATGAGAGGGTTAACCAGATCCATACCACCCAAGTGGTATGAGAGAGCTAAAAAATCTCTACCGCCCAAGTGGTCAAATCTATCGCACCCAAGTGGTATGAGAGGGTTAACCAGATCCATACCACCCAAGTGGTATGAGAGGGTTAACAAGAACTATACCACCCAAGTGGTATCAGAGTGCTAACAAAGTCTATAATACTCAAGATATATAACACTCACGTGATATATAATAATAGCAAGTGTATTAGAGGTACTGACTAATGTTCAATCTACCAAGTTTGAAAATTTATACTCTTATAGTTCTGATTAGAGTTTGATTAACCATTTGTAAAATCAGCAGGTGTTTCGGGTAGCAAGGAAAGGGAGGCTGGATGCATCATCCCAACTGTGTATAGAATTAGTGTGTAAAATCAGTTTAGATGATGTGGCTAAAGTGTTTGAAATGAAAAAAATGTAGAACTATTTTTTTCAAATATATCAAGTCATCTCTTCGGATTTTAATCTTCTGAAATTTCATGATACGTGCGAATTTCTATTGAAATTAAATATTTATATATCATACATATGTAACTTAATAAAATGTTATTTTAACGTGAATGTAATTTTGCAATCCCTTAACATAAAGAATATTTAAGGAGTATTGTAGTCACATAATTCTTCATGATTTCAAGGAAAGTTACTGTGCATCTGAAGCGTGAAAGAACGTGCAGAATATGGTTTACACATTAAGAAATTGAAATTTCGCCTTTGAAGATGAGTTTGATGCAGAGCTCCTTGCGACATCACAAAGTAAACGCTGCAGTATCAGTTGAAGAATTTGCAGAGTTTTTCTCAAGCCATAAAACTTTTCATCTTCAACAATTTAGAAAATTCCTAAGTTTTAAAAACGGTGCCTCATAAAGTGTCTGCAGCTCTCAACTCGCGATTTTCGAGAATTAAAATCGTGACAGAACGTATGGGAAGACGTGCTAAATAAAGTGGGCGTACAGAACCAAACATTTGTTTCCAATTTAAATTGAAACTCACATATTTAAAGTCAATTAATGTTGTTTACTTTCTAAAATCTTCAAAATAATCCGAAACATATTTACGTACAGACACACCACAATCTGTAAGTGCTGAGCAACTTTATATGTGGAGGGAGCATCATTATCTTATAAGTGATTAACATCTTTATATGCAGGAGTAAATCATAGTCTTCTACGTGTGTAGGGGTTTTATATGTAAGGGCGTTATAATATAATGCCGTTTATGTATGAGGTGCGCCACAATCTAATTAATGTGTCAGACCCCTACGGAACTTAATCTAGCCGTGGGGTTGAGGGATTGCAAAATAAACTGAAAGAAATCAATTCCAGTGGACTCACCTTTGCATCAGCTTTGATTCTTTGATTGTGTCAGGAATTGATTGGCTGTTGGATTCTGGCAACAGCATAACGAGTGGACCAGCAACTAACGTCGCGATTGCAAGAATAATAAAAGGAAGACCTTTGCCAAAGTTGCCTGGAACATAATCGCCCTAAATAATGAAAACGAAAGAGAGCGACTTTATGAACATAAACCTTCCGTTTATCAATATCAGGTCTATATTTTCACACATTATTCCCATTTGGGAATTACACCGCCCCCAAAAGTGTTTGGCCCTAGATGCAATTCTCTATTTATATAAGAGTTAGATGCGTCCAAAGATGGATTACTGCTGCCACATCTGGGGAGGTGCCGCACTGAGCACTCTTTTCTGCTTTGACAAACTACAAAATCGACTTCGAAATCTCGTGGGAGATGATCTCTTCTCTTTCTCTTCAATATCTTTCTCACAGAAGAGACGTTGGTAGCGTCTGTTTACTCTATCATAATTAGTGATCTTGGCCTTTTGGCTAAGATCAAAGTGTAGTATCTGTTCCGATGGATACTATACACCATCAACTGGTATTGTCTTGGCCTTCGGGGCTTGATTTACGCCGGTCTATGGGTCGGTCCTGTGCAGTTCTAGGAGGTCCACCCTCCCAGGCTTTGCCTCCCCTCTTTGGGGAGGAGTAAGTTTATTGCTTTCTGCCTGAGGCGCCCCTACCGGGGAATGCCTACGGGGCTGCCCAGCCAATTTGTAATGGCCAGAGTGCTCACTTCTCGGGCGCTGGCTTTTCAAACCCCACTTTCCCGACCCGACCTTGGGTCACATCTTACTTGTGGAAGTAAGATAAAACTGGCCTTGTGCCTAACTTCCTGGAGAGGAGGTAAATAAATACTCTATCATAATTTCCATAAAAGAGGCTCGACTGAGCTCCGATCTTTGGTTCCTCATTGTAAGACCTTCACAGCAAAAACTCGTTTTCTACCACAACGAAAAAAACCTTTCCTTTATCCATCATTGCAAGGGATTCCCGTCTGTGGCACATATTATTGCAGGACTGCTTCCACACTGATTGCAACTTGGTTGTCTTTAAATCCAATATCTAAAGTATGGTTGAAGCAATACGATATACGCTCAATAAAAACAGGCAAAGCACGTGTGCATCCCCTGTGGATCAGCATTTTATTTTAAAAGTAAAAAACATTGATCACAATTGTTGGTTTATTTTGGGAAGATTCTTTGATATTTTCGAAAAATTGTATTTTAAAAGAATATTTGGTAAAACGTTTTCAGCACTCTGGATACAAACTAAAGTTTTCCTGTGATAAGTGGTAATTTAATCATGCAAATATCATTGAGCATTTTTTTTTATATTTGAGTGAAAATCAGTGTGTTTGGATAAAATGTTAATTTACTTCTCAGCTCTGTATTTAGTAGAAATCCCCAAAATAACTATTTCAGAACGAATAATAAACGAAATTAAGGCCAAGTACAAACACAAATTTATTTACAGTTGACAAAATATATAAAAACCACAGACATAACGGTATGCATGGCATTAATATATATAATTTTTACGCACACGTAGTGGTGGTTATATACCATTTTAGGTAGGATATGGATTTATAAGATAACAAGCCGCGCGTGCGTGGTCCTTCTCGGTATGTGACTCGATGTGGCGAGTGTAAAATGCAATAAATTTGGGCAATTTGGGGCATCCCCCCCCCCTTTGACCCCCTGGGGGCGCGAACAACAATTTTTCTGAGGTCAAGGATGCTCATTTTATATCCAGAACAATTGCCTCTACATTTTGGCCAAGTTTCAGAAAAATTGAATGGATGGATCAAACGTCATGGGAGAAAAGGGTAATTTTTGCCATTTTAGGGGGCTTTTGACCTCCTGGGGGCGCGAACCAGATTATTTCCAAGGTCAGTGATACTTATTTTCTATTAGGAACAATTGCCTCCATATTTTGGCCGAGTTTCAGAGAAATTGAATCGATGGATGAAAAGTTATGTCGGGGCCTTTTGACCCCCTAGGGGGCTAACCAGATTATTTTTCAAAAATCGGAGAATGTCACTTTCTAACCTGACCAAAGTTACAACTTCATGCAGAATTTCAGAGAAATTCAATGGATGGTTGCGGAGAAAAATCCGGACGGACGGACATGCCTCAAAACATAAGTCCCCCGATTTATAAAATCGGGGGACCAAATAGATATGCTTTGTCCTGGACGTGAAATGGAAGACGTCCGACGTTACCGACTACTTCTTATTCTCTAACTACTTTTGGGTCAGCAAAGATGAATAACTCACTGGTGTCATAGCAAACGTAATTTTAGATATTTTTTCTCCATATAAATAATCGTTAATCTCAACTTATGGTTGTTTATATAAAAAAACTAAGAAGGAAAGTTCGGATATTTGTAGACAATTCCGGTTTCGGGTTATCTTGGGTCACTTTAATCACCCCACCTCACCACGAATAACAACTCAAATATTCTTGGTGGTTTTCTGTGGCATGATAAAATAACTTCAAGGCAAATTGCATGCTAAACAAGCCGCGCGTGCGTGGTCCCCCTCTGTATGTGACTCGATGTGGCAGGTGTAAAATGCAACAATAAATTTGGGCAATTTGGGGCATTTTTGACCCCCCTTTGACCCCCTGGAGGCGCGAACCAGAATTTTTCTGAGGTCAAGGATTCTCATTTTATATCCAGAACAATTGCCTCTACATTTTGGCCAAGTTTCAGAAAAATTGAATGGATGGATCAAACGTTATGAGAGAAAAAAGTCATTTTTTGCCATTTTGGGGCCTTTTGACCCCCTGGGAGGCTAACCAGATTTTTTTTTCAAAAATCGGAGAATGTCACTTTCTAACCTGACAAAAGTTACAACTTCATGCAAAATTTCAAAGAAATTCAATTGATGGTTGCGGAGAAAAATCCGGACGGACGGACGGACGGACGGACATGCCTCAAAACATAAGTCCCCCGATTTTATAAATCGAGGGACCAATTAATAAATCAAATCTAACGGATGATAAAAAAAAGAACACTAATCATTGCGATTAACATTAGGGGGGGGGGGAAATAAAATACAAAAAATACTAACCAGAATCATGACGTACGGTGCTGTCAAGGACCCTATCCGGTTGAAAGTCATGCAAACTCCAAGGGCCCCGTTTCTCGCCACGGTTGGATAGATTTCGCACACATACAGATAGATAATACCAAATGCAGCTGTGCTAGAAAATCTTCCGACGAGACAAAACACCAGAGTAATCCATTGTATATCTTAAAAAGAATAAAAACAAAATTAAACAACTTGAATTATATGGATCATTCGAACTGGACGCGTGCCGCGACGGATAAAAGTGTTGAATACAATCAGTTCTAAGTGACAGTATTGTGGAGGTTGGAGGTTCAAACCGTCACTGCTGGCGATATTAACCAAGAATAACATTAAAAATACTTAGTAAAGATTTCTAACCGGAAATAGCTGACGGAACAAAACCAATCTACCCTCGTTGATTAAATAAAGGGTTCGATCGAAATTCCGTAGAGATTCGACATGATGCAATTGGAAATGGTCGGATGTTACATCGGCCGAAACGTTGTAAGAATAATATCCAAGATCAGATTACAAAGTATAAAGAGTAGACAGTTGATCTAGGGTTTATTTTCGTCAGCCTCGTAACTCTCGCTTACCTTATTTTGTCCTTTAGTCCTCACATTCCATGAGCGATGTTTCTGACAAAGGGGGAAGAATTGCCGTTTTCTGGGTCAGAAATCTATCCATCGAGCACTTATCGTTGGATATTTTCGACCTTAAATTAGTATTTTTAGCCCCTTACATCAACTGGCTTAATGCTTTGTCTGGGGCAATTTCCATTAAAAATAAACAAAAAAAAAACAGATTTATTAATTGATGATATTTCGGATTATTGTGGAGTCAATAAGATGGCGACCGAAAGACATCAATATGCAAGAATAGTATTTAAGAATATCTCTGGGATAAGGTTGTTATGATTGCCGACAAGGAACGTAAAATAGATTTCATGGTTACCGGCTTAACACGCATGACCGAGTAGAAGACATAAGTAATTCGTATTTGTATTCTAAGTATCGCCCATACTAAGGATTGAACCAGAGAATTGATTATTACTTTGCACATGTTCGTTACGCCGCATGGCTGACAGAAGATACACCTGTGGAATAAAGGACTCCGTTCGAAATTCCATACATATTTCCAAACGGCCTTTTGGCTAAGATCAAAGTGTGGTATCTGTTCCGATGGATACTGCACCCCATAGACTGGTATTGTCTTGGCCTCCGGGTCTTGATTTACGCCGGTCTATGGGATTGTCCTGTGCAGTTCTAGGAGGTCCACCCTCCCAGGCTTTGCCTCCCCTCTTTGGGGAGGAGTAAGTTTATTGCTTACTGTCTGAGGCGCCCCTACCGGGGAATGCCGACGGGGCTGCCCAGGCAATTTTTAAATGGCCAGAGTGCTCACCTCTCGAGCGCTGGCTTTTAACCCCACTTTCTCGACCCAAGCTGTGGTCACATCTTACTTGTGGGAGTAAGATAAAACTGGCCTTGTGCCTAACTCCTGGGGAGGAGTAAATACCTACATATTTCCAAACGGCCTTTTGGCTAAGATCAAAGTGTGGTATCTGTTCCGATGGATACTGCACGCCTGTCCTGTGAAGTTCTAGGAGGTCCACCCTCCCAGGCTTCGCCTCCCCTCTTTGGGGAGGAGTAAGTTTATTGCTTACTGTCTGAGGCGCCCCTACCGGGGAATGCCGACGGGGCTGCCCAGGCAATTTTTAAATGGCCAGAGTGCTCACCTCTCGAGCGCTGGCTTTTAACCCCACTTGCTCGACCCGATCTTGGGTCACATCTTACTTGTGGGAGTAAGATAAAACTGGCCTTGTGCCTAACTCCGCGAGGAGTAAATATACATATTTCCGTGTTCGACAAGACACGCCTGAAGAAGGTCGGAGGTTACATCGGCCAAAACGTTGTGAGAATAACATCCAATATGAGAACAGTAGTTCGAATAATCTCTAGATAATACAAATTATCATCTACAAAATTCCGAAATGTATTTTTTGTATTTTTACTGTTTATTCATGCTCTTTATGTGTTAATATTTATTGGAAAAAAAACCCAACATTTTATTAGGATTTTTGTGCAGTTAAGACTATCTGAATCAGGAAAAAGTCAAAGCGGGTTAATTTTTTGTTTAATAAAAAATACAAAATCCCAAATTCGTATTTCTGTTCGTTATATCCTCATCCCTCTCCATGGACATAATGATAAAGTAGAGAAAGACTAGCAACGTCTTTCTGCGAGAAACGTGCCGTAGAGAACAGCAGAGATCACCCGACTAGATTGCGAAGTTTATTTTGAACTCAGTCAAAGTAAAAAAGAGTTTTGTGAGCGGCATCTCCCCAGATTTTATAGTTAATTTACTAGTTCACTTAAAATGTATCTCGCTTTAAAAATGTGAAGATTGTATTATTAATTTTTAATTAAAAAAAATATTGGTTGTGTGTTCATTTTTCAATATTTGAACTTGAATCATTTATAGATCAATAATATATATATATATATATATATATATATATATATATTAAAATATAAATAAATAAAAAAATATATATTATAAAAACTAAAGTTAATCGATCTCTATACAATACCTATCATTTATCCAATATTACATACATATTTTTTAACACAACATTTATATATATAACATAATTTTAAAACTTATTAATTTCTATTCTCTGCGGGACTGGTTTACTCCTACGCTGTCTCCTGTCTTCTGTATCCATTTTGGCAGATTCTCTGCACAGACGGAGTTTTCCTCTAGTGTATATTATTTTTGACAAAGGGAAGTTTCTTTTCCCGAAATATTAAATAAATGATTTTTATAATCATCCGGACATCACACAAACAGCTAACACCACACTTGCTGTTATGTAAGATTTTAAGAAAAAATAAATAGTAAGTCACATTTCGAATTCGATTTATTATTTTTGTTCCTTCCAGCTTACATCTTACCCGGAATTTACATTGCCCACAGCCTTTTAAAAACATACTACTTATATATATATATATATATATATATATATATATATATATATATATATGATGGACTCTCCCGTCGATTTCGACGTATGATTGCCCGCGCGTGAATTTGTAATTGCTGGGGTTGCACAATCTCTAACAAACGCTCTCCTGAGTCGGCATTGATTGGTTCCAATGGCAAGTAGTAATACAAGACGACTGGAAACAATGCCGAGATAATCAGAGAGCATATATATATATATATATATATATATATATATATATATATATATATATATATATATATATATATATATATACTAGACCACCCGTGACCCGTTGGGTCAGTTTGTTATATTAGCTATGGAATTCATGTATGTGCGTGACACTTGTGGAGAAAACAAAAAAACTATTTGATGAAATTAAATGTAATTGTTGTAAAAAGAATATAGATAGATTTCTATGCGTCGTTCTGTTTATTATAATTGTTTTTTTTTTAAATTATAGTTACTGAATTATAAGTTGTTGGCCATACTTATAGGTAAATATGCACTGAACAGGTACCATAATACTTATTATAGTTAAATTCAAATTTTTATATATAATCTTTTAGTTGAAAGTACAGAAAAATGAAGGCGATTTGAGGAAGGAAGGGGGTACAACCGGCTGTCTCGCGTACGTAACGAAAACAGAGGGAGTAGGAGTGGTGAAATCTGTGAGAGGAAAAGTGGGAGGTGGTTTCGTTCACCGCCGCTATTGATATTAATAATGATTGTTGTTGTTTTGTTTGTTTGTTTTTGTTTTTTAAAAGGGTGGAGCTTTTTTGAAACTGCGACAGACTTTACAAAGTCCTGCCGTTGAATGTTTTTAAAAAACTATTTGATGAAATTAAATGTAATTGTTTTATATTTAAAGCGATATAAACATTTCCAGAATGAAAAATTTCATGCGTTCGTTAATAATAAGAGTTCAACGGAATTGGAAGACGATGCTATTTACGCATGCGCAACCGGATGTTGAAAACCGGAAAGCTGAAAGCTGATTGCAAACATACAAGACAATAGAGTTTTAGTAGTATATATATATATATATATATATATATATATATATATATATATATATATATATACATAACAAAATGATGTCACTTTAGGCAAGTAAATCAATTACCCTCAAATGAATTCGAATTTTTATTTTTAGGAATATTACTGAATTAAAACCTACAAATGTCCGCATTACTTCTGGGTGCGGTAGCTCTGTACTGAATAAATTAAAAATGGCGTCCTATCGAGTTTTCCCCACGTGTGAGTTTGCTATTTTCTTTGTTTTTTCTTTGTTTTGTTTTTTATTTTGTTTTCGCCAACAATGACCCGCTGTGTGGTGTAGGTTTTTTCAAGACATTTTAATTTTTATTCTTTGTGGATTTTTTCTGATGATTTTGTAGTGTTGCAGAGACGATATTGACATAATAATATTGTTTGGCTCACGGCAAAGGAAACGACCGTAAAAATACATCTCACAGAAATGTTATGTTTCTTTGGAAATGTGAAAAAATAAATCTCAAAAATAAATTAAAAAGACATGGTTATTGGAATATAAAATAAACCAGACTTAAATTATATATATATATATATATATATATATATATATATATATATATATATATATATATATATATATATATATATATATATATATAATAGAATATGAAACTAAAAGTAAGCTTTTAGTAGATAGAACCTATAGTGAAATGGTTAAAGCTCAATATACGAGATAGAGCAATTATAAAGATAGGTGAAAGAAGAGTGATACACATGTACGAATGTCCAGATTAATTTCAACTTCGATTGTTCAATGCAAGGTATATTCGGTAATAAAATTATGTTAATGATTCTTTCCTTAAGCCAAGGCTTTTCAAAGATCGAAATCTTATCATCAGAGGAATTACATAGATAGATAAGTTGGCAGTGGAAAAGCCAAAATTTAATATTTGAAAAAATATTTTTAAAAATATTAAGTAATGGAGAGTGAAAAAAAGTTCGTGTAAAAAAGATATGGGGGTAGTCCATTTGGTAATTGTCCGTTGATAAGGTGTCCAATGAAAAGACGATTTGGATGAAGAAGGGTTTTCGTGAAAATAGCATGGAAAAGCGTTCAAAATAGTGAGATGGTGAAAACCCTTCTTCTATCCAAATCTCCTTTCATATCTTTATATATATATGTTTTTAAATCTCCGAAACAGATACATGGTAAACAGCTGATGATCCCCGTGTTTATATTAGACGCTTAAGGTCTCCTGTTTTTGTTTCACTCTTAGATAATTAACCCCCCTTTTTTATTTTTTTATTTTTTTTTATTTTTTATTTTACTTATATTTTTTCATTTATTAATTTTCCAACGAATGTTAAGTCTGCAATATCTTGGATTTAGTTAGTTTGTCTGGGAATTTAAACTGCATTTTATATATATATATATATATATTTAATGATTCAAAGCTTCTTTAGACTATATATTGGGTATTTAGATCTGTATGGCTAGGTTTCCTTCCTCTTATCTAATTACTTTTCTGGTACCAAAGGTACTTAAGCTTTATTTTTTATTTTTTTAATGCAACTTTGATTCCTATATAATTTTAATTCTAGCTACCATATTGCAGAATGGTTCTTGGATATAGTGTTTAGATATTATTATTATTATTTTTATTTTTTTTATTATTGTTATAATTAATGTTATTTGATATGCAAATTACTATATCATACGGTAGTCTTAAGGGTAATATATTATTATTATTATTTTATCATTATTATTTTTTTATGTATATATTAGTGATATTTTAAGCTGAATTATTTCGACACTTGATTATTGGGGAAATGGTCGTATAAACAGTACCATTGGAGAGCCATGAATATTAAAACTGTCCTGTTTTTAAATCTCCGAAACAGTTACATGGTAAACAGCTGATGATCCCCGTGTTCATATATTAGACGCTTAAGGTCTCCTGTTTTTGTTTCACTCTTAGATAATTAACCCCCCTTTTTTATTTTTATTTTTTTATTTTTTTATTTTTTAATTTTTTATTTTACTTATATTTTTTCATTTATTAATTTTCCAACGAATGTTAAGTCTGCAATATCTTGGATTTAGTTAGTTTGTCTGGGAATTTAAACTGCATTTTATATATATATATATATATATATATATATATATATATATATATATATATTTTTTTTTTAATGACTCAAAGCTTCTTTAGACTATATATATATATATATATATATATATATATATATATATATATATATACATATATATATATATATATACATAGGTCAATTCAGTCTTCTCACTTCGAACATTTTATAAATACCATAACAAAAAACAAAACACAAAAAAACAACACCAAAAATATCTCACCAGGTCCTCCATAGACATACGGGAAAGTACTAATGAAACAAGCAATTCCAGCTACAACCATCGACAAAGCGAACAAACTCCGCCTGCCTATGTTGTGATCCAGGAAATATATCGCAATTATATAGGCCGGAAATTCCACCAGGGCGCCAAGGAAGAAGTTCAGGTGAACATTAGCGGACAGATCCCCGCTGTTTATGGTCAGCGCGTAGTAACACAAACTTACGGAAACCCTGAAAGTATACAAAAAATAGCAAATAAAATTATAAACAAGGACATAACATTAATAAAGATGTGTCGTCGTATTTGTAAGTTTAGAAAACAGGCATAATCAGAACCCTCCTCACCGTGGTAGGAGCGATAACAACTTGGTAACAACTTGGTAACAACTTGGTAACAACTTGGTAGTGTCAGAGCTACTCCTTGGCCTTTTGGCTAAGATCAAAGTGTAGTATCTGTTCCGATGGATACTGCACGCCTGTCCTGTGCAGTTCTAGGAGGTCCACCCTCCCAGGCTTTGCCTCCCCTCTTTGGGGAGGAGTAAGTTTATTGCTTACTGTCTGAGGCGCCCCTACCGGGGAATGCCGACGGGGCTGCCCAGGCAATTTTTAAATGGCCAGAGTGCTCACCTCTCGAGCGCTGGCTTTTCAAACCCCACTTTCTCGACCCGATCTTGGGTCACATCTTACTTGTGGGAGTAAGATAAAACTGGCCTTGTGCCTAACTCCTGGGGAGGAGTAAATAAAACTCCTTGGCCTTTTGGCTAAGATCAAAGTGTAGTATCTGTTCCGATGGACTGTTATTGTCTTGACCTTCGGGGCTTGATTTACGCCGGTCTATGGGTCTGTCCTGTGCAGTTCTAGGAGGTCCACCCTCCCAGGCTTCGCCTCCCCTCTTTGGGGAGGAGTAAGTTTATTGCTTACTGCCTGAGCCGCCCCTACCGGGAGATGCCGACGGGGCTGCCCAGGCAATTTTTAAACCCCACTTTCCCGACCTTGGGTCACATCTTACTTGTGGGAGTAAGATAAAAACTGGCCTTGTGCCTAACTCCGGGAGAGGAGTAAATCAATACTCGACTAACAGGGATGTGGTGAAAATCCAGGTGGAGTCGGAATTAGGATCCGTTGTCCTCTGGCCGTCTCTTCCTTTGAATGTGGCAAGTAAACACGTTTCAGGCGCAGAACCGCAAATCAATGGCGTGAAAATGCAACGTTGTTTCTGCGTCATTCTCTTGTGTCTGTTTCTGGACCAAACCTTCTTCAACTTTGCATGCAACCGTCGAGCCTTGCTGTTCTCGATGTTGGTGGTAAAAAAACACCCACAATCATGCAGTTTAACGAACAGCTGCTACTAACTAGGAGGACTTCATGCAGACCATACAATCCTGAGGCACGATCTTCGTGAGCTCTATGCAGAAGTCCCACTTGCCTACCCCCCCCCCCCGTAAAAAATAATCAGAAGCAGCTTAATCAATCTTCCCTTTTTTCCCTATCGACTTTAAAGGTCAAAGTTATGGTTATGGTTAAGTGAGGTCGACTGACCAGTGAACATAACCAGTTAAAGAAATGTCATGTTAGCATTTAACAAACGTAGTGTTTCATGAAAAAACAAATTCAAATTCAAGAATTTATAGCAAAATGCAGGCATATAAATAACTATTTACTTTGTTATTTAAGCCCCGATTAAATATAAAAACCTCAATCAAACTTGTTGAATAGGTTCTAAAATTATATATACTAGCAAATATATGCTCCCTCCGGTCGCATATTTTTGTTAGTTGGAAGCAGAACAGATACTACACTACCTCCACGCCTCTCAAAAAGGTGGAGGTAATACCTGGGAAGATGGTATCATGACAACAGAACAGATACTACACTACCTCCATACCTCTCAAAAAGGTGGAGGTAATACCTGGGAAGATGGTATCATGACAACAGAACAGATACTACACTACCTCCATACCTCTCAAAAAGGTGGAGGTAATACCTGGGAAGATGGTATCATGACAACAAAACAGATACTACACTACCTCCATACCTCTCAAAAAGGTGGAGGTAATACCTGGGAAGATGGTATCATGACAACAGAACAGATACTACACTACCTCCACACCTCTCAAAAAAAGTGGAGGTAATACCTGGGAAGATGGTATCATGACAACAAAACAGATACTACACTACCTCCATACCTCTCAAAAAGGTGGAGGTAATACCTGGGAAGATTGTATCATGACAACAGAACAGATACTACACTACCTCCACACCTCTCAAAAAAGGAAGAGGTAATGCCTGGGAGGATGGTATCATGACAACAGAGGAGATACTACACTACACTATGCCCCTGAATTGAGCATTTAAAGATAGTACATTAGTCTGAAATAATATATACTATACTATTTCATAATAAGTACAATAGTCTTAAATAGTATAGTTTTGGCTTCAGACAGACAGACAGACAGACAGACAGATACATAATCTCCATTATTAATAGATATAAATACTTATCTAAAAAGTCTTCAAAGTTTATTCTGAAATGTTTCTATTCACACCTGCAGTATTTCGTTATTGTATTTATACAAATAAAAGCACGCGCATTATTCATTTTCCAGCAGAACGTCGATAAATGGTGAGGGTGCCTGTTCAAATTATTTGAGCTAAAATAATCCATGCATTTACAATATTTATTAAAGAACTAATAAACTGATAATCTTTTGCAATTCGCATAATTCTCCGTTATTTATAAATTACTTTTTATATAAATTACTTTTCAAAGACGATCTCTTTTTTAAGACCACAAAGCCATGGACAAAGTTTTTTCTTTACCTATATATATATTATTCAGTTGTATTACAAAATAATGAGACACATTAGTGGGATCTTTTATCTCCGTAAAAAGTGTCAATCGTCACACGTGAAAAAGCTAAGCGTTAAAATTCAATTGGGAGCGAAAGCTTTTACAGAATATACCAAACAACAGCGTATGTTAATTTAACACTTACTTCGGCGAGCAATAAAATCTAGAAAATGGGGCGGTTGCTAATTAGCCATGACAATCGGTGGTTGGAAAGGTTTCTTATAATTGTTAAAGGAAAGGAGCTTTGTATTGATAGCACATGTAACCATCTATTTTTGGCCGCATTCCTCTACACACTGGAGATCATTTTCTAAGGATTGAGTCATTGCCTTGGATATGTGTGCATTCAGCCTGGGGATGGGCCTTTTGGCCAAGATCAAAGTGTAGTATCAATTGATACTACACTCCATAGACCGGTATCATCTTGGCCTTCGGGTCTTGATTTCCGCCTGTCTGTGGGGTTTTCCCGTGCAGTTCTAGGAGGCCCACCCTCCCAGGCTTTGCCTCCCCTCTTTGGGGTGGAGTAAGTTTATCGCTTACTGCCTGATGCGCCCCTACCGGAGAATGCCGACGGGGTTGATCAGGCATTTTTTGTAGGCCAGAGTTCTCACCTTCTCGGGCGCTGGCTTTTCAAATGCCACTTTCCCGACCTTGTGTCACATCTTCCCTTGTGGGAGGAAGATAAATAAAATGTGTGCATTCGTTTTCCACCTGTCGAAAATAGAGCGCGTTGTCATCAACAAATATACCCATCTCGGACGTAATAGCATCAGGAAAGTCGTTTCGACTCCTGACACACACCGGCATAAACGTCATGTTGTTTAGATGTACGAAAATCGAGAACAAACTGGATATTTTGGCTTAGAAGGATCTGATTATATTAAATATTCGTCCAGTAATACCGTACGAATGAAATGAGAAGACCTTCATGCTATGTACCTTGTTAAAAGCGCTACCGCCTTAGCGTCACCAGCCTTGTTAAGTGTATGGTATATGCGTCCAGAGATGACCGTGGGGATATCCGCAGTAGACCGGGATTGCTTAAATCCACACTGATGGTCAAAACGAAGTTTTGCATAAACGATGTTGCGGACTATCTTTAGATTGATTAGTGATTCAAAGATTTTAGCGAGCAGAAGGAGATTCATGGGGCGATTCTTTTGCGGGTCACCAGAATTGTTGAACATTGTATTTGTTATAAATATATTAGTTGTAACCCTAACCCTAACCTGAGAAGACAGGGGCTAGCTCAGCAGATCATTTCATTTCTAATATAGCAGAGATACGATCATACCCATATGCTTTGGAGGTATCAAGTTTTTTTTATGATATCCATGACATGAGGTTGATGATACGGACAGAAGCCACAATTGATGAACTGATGATGTTCCTAAATTGTGGCTTCTGTCCGTAGTGGAAAACTTGGGAGGGAATGGTTTTTGGAGTCCAAGGTGGAGTGTAAGGCGAACCGCTGGGCAAGCAGTTAAACCTTATCCGTGACAATGCAAGCGCCATCATGATGGTTGGACAGTGGGGCGGTTGTTAATTATCCATTATTCATCACGCGATGCTCAAGCACCTTGCTCCCGTAAAGAGTATCAATACGGCAACAAACAACTTCTCTCTATCGCTTTCAAAACACTCAGCAAGCTAGATCATTCAATAAATTGTTTTTATCGTTATAACCGTTGTTCATCGCATTTCATTTGTAGTTGGGTCATGCCTCATGCGACTTCCCAATTAGTAATTGCCTATTAGCTGGGACTCAAAATGCCGCCCCCTCAGGTGTGCCGCCCGGGGCGGCCCGCCCCCCTCGCCCCCCCCCCTAGCTACGCCAGTGCCTGGGAGACGTGGTAGATTCGATAATTAACCATATCTTGTCTGTGCTACAGTCCTAATACTACACGCAGTAATGATATAATTTATTTTAACAGAGATAATTAATTCTATTAATTCAGGCGACGATGCGAATAGTTAGCGTCTTAATTTAGTAACATACGAAATTTTAACCTTTTATAATTTTTTTTTAATTTTCCATAGAAACTGTTTATTTCTTTATAGTTATTGATTGTTTTAGAAATTATATAAACAGAAATTGAATAACCAAATCTAAATGCTAAAATGAATTTCTTAATTTTCATAGTATAGATTAAAGAGACATATATATATATATATATATATATATATATATATATATATATATATATATATATATATAGCCATGGTTGATTGGAACTGACGAACAACCAGTTCTTGAGATACGATGTCCACACGCACTGTTGCTTAAATCACTTACCAATTTACACCCATAACGAAGTTCTGCAGACATAGCTTTTTCGACGTCCACACCTTGCAAGTCCCAAGGGACTCAACTTTCTGCACAGAGATCTCCTCTTCTTCTATATTTTCTGGCAAAAATCTTTTGTTCGTTTTTGCAATCAACTTGACGATCTTAAAAGCTTGTTTATTCTTATTCTTTGTAAAAAGCAAACGTGGAGATTCTTGTATACACCTTAAAAAGAGGAAACTTGTTTCAATCATTCTGTCAGTATTTCAGTTTGTAAAACAACACATCAAAGAGACATTAGTTAAAGACGGCATGAAAATACAAAGAATGTAACCTAGAAAAACATGAATCCGAACTAAAGAATACACATGGCCTCATTTAACATATAAAATCATCTTTTGAGATTTTAGAACTTAGACCTAAATAGCATCGCATCTGACAAATCGACTGTGCCAATTTCCCTTTAAGCATGATTTTTACAATATCAAAATATCAATTTCGTTTGAAAAAATTACCCCTGTTAGGACGTTTGTTACGATGGAGACAATTATAAATAATGAATCAACTCATATCAGGGATATACATCTTTGCAGCTTAAAAGATAACGTATTTCCCTTATGTCATTTTACTTAATATTGATCACTTTTCTATATCTTTTTCTCTTCTCGATCATTTGTTACCAGTTTGCGTGTTTCGGTTTAGGTGTGTGTTTCACGGACATACGTGACTTCCACATATAAATTGTCTTGGGATTATTATCGAAATAATATTTTAAATTCTTGCATAACTTTAAAAATGTGAAACTAATGAATCCCGGTAACATGTAAATGAATTTATATATATATATCAAATGTGAGTATATGATTTCGTGGATGGTTTACAAAGTTCGTTTTGCCTTTTGCCGATTTGAGATGGTCGTTGAACGTGTGCAAAAGCCAAGAAGTTAGAGAGACATCTCTTCAGATTTAAAGCCAAACGAGAAAAAAGAATTAGTACCGTTATCGAATTACGTGTTTGTGAGGACCAAATCTCGTGATCATAGCGTCCCTCCAGTACAAAAATAATCCAAGCCATACAAACGTAAAACAGATCTAATCTACGATCTATATAATAATAAAAAACCACACATCTGACTCAAACTTCAAAACGAGAATATTGAGACATATGAAGTATCGTGGTCAGTTATTTCTACAGTTTCATATGTTATATTTTTTTAACAACTACCCATGTGGTTTGTTACTTTAATCACAATTCCGCTTATATTCATTAACTCTAACTCTTGACTTTGACCTAGATGTCTCAAAATTAAATCAGTTCTACGTTAGACCATGGCCGATATTTTGATGTCTCAAAATTAAATCAGTTCTACGTTAGACCATGGCCGATATTTTGATGTCTCAAAATTAAATCAGTTCTACGTTAGACCATGGCCGATATTTTGATGTCTCAAAATTAAATCAGTTCTACGTTAGACCATGGCCGATATTTTGATGTCTCAAAATTAAATCAGTTCTACGTTAGACCATGGCCGATATTTTGATGTCTTAAAATTAAATCAGTTCTACGTTAGACCATGGCCGATATTTTGATGTCTCAAAATTAAATCAGTTCTACGTTAGACCATGGCCGATATTTTGATGTCTTAAAATTAAATCAGTTCTACGTTAGACCATGGCCGATATTTTGATGTCTCAAAATTAAATCAGTTCTACGTTAGACCATGGCCGATATTTTGATGTCTCAAAATTAAATCAGTTCTACGTTAGACTATCGCCGATATTTTGATGTCTCAAAATTAAATCAGTTCTACGTTAGACCATGGCCGATATTTTGATGTCTTAAAATTAAATCAGTTCTACGTTAGACCATGGCCGATATTTTGATGTCTCAAAATTAAACCAGTTCTACGTTAAACCATGGCCGATATTTTGATGTCTCAAAATTAGATCAGTTCTACGTTAGACCATGGCTGATATTTTGACCAAGTTTAGTGACGATTAGTCAAGCGATGTGAATGCTAGGCTGTGCACAAACAAACACACAAACAAACACACAAATAAACACACAAACAAGCAAATTCAACCGAAAAAATACCCCCCCCCCCCTTGATGGCTTGCAATCAAGTAAAGTGTTTCTTTTAACTTACCAAATGAGGCTGATACCCAGAAAAATGGAAGGCACGGATAATATGATGACAAGAGTCCGCCAGTTTGTCACAAAATAACCTGCCGCTGTGAGTAAACAGAAGCCGATAGTGAAGAAGATCTGAACTACCATACAAGTCCACGCTCGTTTTCTGGTTCCAACAATTTCAGCAGCTTCAAAAATAAATAAAGCATTTAATCGTTTTTTTTAATTTTTAATTATAGTATTTATCACCAAACATACATCTATAAATCCACCGTTTGCACCGTGAATTGAGTACTGTTACCACATCTGCGCTGGCACACCAGCCATTAGCCTCTCTCTCTCTTGGACAGAGTGCACAACAAGTTTGTAACGCACTGTCTGCCAAGCTTCAGCCCCTGTCGCATCGTCGCAGTGGTGCATCCCTGTGCTTGTCGTACACGTTCCACGAAGTACTCGCCCATAAACTTACTGCACTTGTACCCTCTCAACGAAAATACCCCCAACCCACCTAACTCGCAGCAAAATCCCACCCCTTCACTGCAGAGATCTCTAGATGTTCTACTTCAATTACTTCTGTTCTCGGACCGCTCTCTTTTGAATTCTCTTCCTTCTCCCTTCCCTTAACTGTGTCATGCAGAAGTTTAAATGTAATATGAACAAGCATCTTGCTGACCAGCTCTCTACTCAGCTTGCCTCCTATAAATCTGATTCTAATCACAGTAGCCTCCTACACCTCAGTTGCAATATGCCTTGTTAGGATTAATATGTTTAAAAAAAAACCTTCTCACAATTAAAACCAAACAAAGCAACAAAATCATATTTCACATATAAATGTTTTTTGCTAGTCATTCATGTAGAATCGTGAATTTCTAAAACAAGAATCTATGTATTTCGTCTAGCCAGGTCATTTTCAGTTTATCATTTTCCTTACAGTAGTTTTAAGGGTTCTTCATTAATTTCGGTTTCCATTCCTTCTTCAATTTTCTGAAGATCTTTCTTCGTGTTTCTTAGCCAGTCAGCATTCTTGTTGTGGTCTTGTTGTTTTTCCAATATATTGCTTCAGAAGTGTTTAATTTCTGTCTGGTTCGAGTCCTCTGTTTTTTGTTCTTCCCCGTTTACATTTTGGTAAAACTAGCTTTCATTATAATCAAATTTTCTTTTATGATTTCGGTCTGTCTTTTTTACTAGTATATTGTTTTATTTCTTCATGTTTCATGTATAGCATTTCTTCTTCTTTGTCAACCGAATATGTCCTCTTCCATCGTTTCTGCTCGTTTTAGCCTCATTCCAAGCTTTAGTTTTGTATTAAGTTTCTTGATTTCGGATTCCATTTCAATTTTCTATGCGAAATGTGTTTATCCGTGCAGAAGTAGAGATGCGATGTGAACGAACGTAACAGGTTACTAGCTTCTATAAGCTACCCTCTTTCTTTCTCCATTGGTTTAGCTTACTTTTTCCTTTGCGTTTCTTTTTTTTTCTGTGCCGAGTTGAAAAAAGAAACAGTCAAATCAATAGATTTCTGTTACGTCTGCCGTCTGAAAAATAAAACATGATTTCACATAAAGATGCAAATTATACAATTATACAACAAAATATGAAAAAATGATCCCCACTCGTTTGAAACGATAAACTTAGTGAGCCGGTGTGAAATACCAATTTCTAATAAAACAGCAACCCGATAGTCAAAAACTCGAAGAGTCCGGTTAGCCAGAGACAAGACACTCAGCGATCCCGATATTGCACTTCACTCGTTTCCCTGCCGTTCGAGGACAGGGGGCAGAGGAAGAAAACGACTACTCCACTTACATACACATCTATTGTTTTAGTGTAAAACCTTTCCAGAATAGATGTTAATTGAACGGCCCCATGTGAAACCGATCGAAAAGCTATGATCAATTGTGAGCATGAAATGCTATGAATGTGGCAAACAATATATGACAACAATGCGAATGTATTGAAACAGTCATGTTGCAAATTGAACAGGATGTAATAAAACTGATTAAGAAAATGTATAATTGATTTATTGCTGTTATTGCGAAGAAGTATCAAATGCTACAAAGACATGTCTGTGTTTTGATTTGTTTTATTTCTAACAGTAAAAAAGGTAATCGACCATAGTTGAGGGCGACCCAAAGGCTCCCTTTTCATTGGCTACTACAACTATATGTAGCAGAGAGTGCCGTACCTCTCGCGGAATTACTCAACTTAATCTGGACCCTCCCCTTATAATGCTGCGTGGGAGCATCAAGTACTATTTGTTTCGTCTTTGGTATAACTCGACGAAGGAGTAAACCCCGGTCTCACAGCCTATTAGCGAAATGTTTTTAAAACGTTTTTTAAACCCGATCTTTGGTATCTGTTCCGATGGATACTACACCCCATAGACCGGTATTGTCTTGGCCTTCGGGTCTTGATTTACGCCGGTCTATCGGTCTGATCTGTCCTGTGCAGTTCTAGGAGGTCCACCCTCGCAGGCTTTGCCTTCTAACCCTTTGAGAAAGGGTTAGTTTATTGCTAATCGCCTGAGGCGCCCCTACCAGGGAATGCCGACGGGGCTGCCCAGGCACTTTTTAATGGCCAGAGTGCTCAAATTCTCGGTCACTGGTTTTTCAAATCCCACTTTCCCGACCCTGTGTCACATCTTACCTTGTTGGAGGAAGATAAATAAATAAATTAAAAAAACCCGATCTTTCATACTAAATTTGCCCATTTTAATTGGTCAATTTTCTTGTATTATTAATAGGTTTGAGAGATTTTTTTTTTACTTACCAAGCACAAAGGAAGTGATGTAAGATCCGGAACCTCCGAATCCAGTGACGAAACGCAAAATTAAAAACACAGTAATTGATTGACTGAAAGCAGAACTGATCCCGGCAATCCCTTGGATCAAAATACAGACGATAATAAGATACTTGCGACCAATCCTGTAATTATATATACATATATATATATATATATATATATATATATATATATATATATATATATATATATATATATATATATATATATATACATATATATATATATATATATATATATATGACAATAACAATATCATATATTACAATAACAATATATATGTTAATCTATATTAATAAAATTATGATAGAACTTTACGTGTCTACGTAACTTTGATAATTGCGAATTTAATTATTATTTTATTATTTACTATTAATTAAATATTTATTGAAGTCAACAATGTAATAGCGTAAAATAAAATAAATTAAATCCACCAGAATGCATTTCTGTTTCTGGTCTATTTATTTAATTAAAAAGAAAAATGACCTTGTCGCCTTCACTCGCACACTAGACCGACAGCATGTAACCAGTTCGCCCCTCACCGCATTTCTAACGCAAATCTTCACCCCTTTTTCGCCCGAGTCTGCCCGCTGATATTGTAGATATGCTAGTCTGTTTTTTCATAACAATTTTGTTCAATCAACAATTTAATGACCAAACTATATCGTAATAATTAAATTTAGCATTCAAAATCCGATGCAATAAGAAATAAATAATTCCCGTCGCAGTTAAAAAATCGAAAGTATTTATGCGATTCAAAGACGTCTTATAAGTTGTATTACAAAACCGTTTTTAATAAATAAAAATTATTGCTTTTTATGTACTAACGAGTCACCGCTTATCAAGTCCCATAGGCCACTCGAGGATAAGTGTTAATGAGTGTGTCAGGAGGACAGTGGGAGGTGACGGTGGTTAAGTGGATATCGACACGGACTGAAGACCTGGGTGTTCCAAGTCGGTTCCACAGTACCACTTTCACTTAGCAACCTTCTCGTGGTCCTTCCCGTAAGTACCCGATGTTTTCCAGAAAGATTTCTAACTAGAAAAAAATCGGGGAAACTAATGCCAACACTAGAATCATCTGATTCACACGAAAGAAGAAGAAGGAGGACAGTGGAACCACGACATTGGGATTAGGAGAAATGGTTGAGACTGGCCCGAATTAGATTATTTAAGAGGACGGCTCAACAAGAATTTGTTAACATTGGACTTGAAAACGACCATGTTATAGTCAGCTGGGAAGCAGCCCCGCAGTATTGTGTTCCATAGACTGATAGTTCTTTGGAAAGAAACTTTGCTCATGGAAGTTCCACTTAGTTTTAAGTAGTAGGCCCTCCGTTCAGTCTAGAGAGACTATGGATACCCCTATAAGGGGCTGGCTGCGCGTGTAATTATGAAGCAAGGGTTGCGCAATGTCCAACAACACCTCTCCTGAGTCGGCACTGCTTGATTCCAATGGCAAGCAGTTCAAGACGACTGGAAACAATGCCGAGATAAACAGAGAGCACATACAGCACCTGGTAGTCCCAAATGGTCACCCATTTAATACTGGCCAGGCTCGACGTCGCTTAACTTCGGTGATCTAACGGGAACCGGTGTGTCAACGTGATTTGTACCGTAGTTTTAAGTACACAGAGAGATAAAGGAAAATTATTGACAGTGGTTTTAGCTAAACGAGTTTTTGTTGTAAAAGTCTTATAGGAGGGAACCATAGACTGGAGCCTAGTCGAGCACTTACCATGACTATAACGATAGAGTAGAGAAAGACTAGCAACCTCGCTTCTGTGAGAAAGAGGCTGTAGGTACGAGAAGAGGACACCCCCCACTAGATTTCGAAGTCGGTTTTGTACTCTGTCAAGGCAGGAAATCGTGTTCTGAACGGCACCTCCCCAGATGTGACAACAGTATTCCATCCACTTGTACAGGTAGAGGATTGCGCCAGGAGTCTTTAAATTATCTTTCCAAAAATGTAAATAATTTCTTACATAAAATTAATTAAGAAAAATGACAAAAAGGTTCAACGAGCGAAACAAAATTGAAATTAAAGAGATTACCGGGCAACGCCGGGTAGGGCCAGTTAGTAAAACTACAATATGATGATGGCGATAATTAAAGGATTATATTTTTGTTACGCATTGATATAGAGAACAGGAAGTAGGAGGAGAAGAGGAAGGAACGAAAGAGAAGTATGATGAGAAGGGTAACCCTCCAAAAAGGAGCGCGCTCCAGGAGCACGCTCTTTTTCGCTAGAGCGAAGGAGAGGAGGACTCATTTTATATTCAGCAGGAGTGAAGCGGGAGCAACTCCATCTGGGACTAAAGAGCGTGGTTTTATCGCTCCGCACTCCTCGCTTCAAAATTATTTGATTTTTTTTTTAAACATTAGTTTTTTATTCAGCAATAAAAAGGAAAAGAAAAGAAAGTCTCAGAGTTATTTTTAAAATTATATATCTGGTAAATTTATATGAGAGAGAGAGGGGGTAGAGAGAAAGAGGGAGAGGGAGAAAGAACGAGAGAGTTACGCATAAAAACGGAACATTTGAAGTTCTCGGATTTCCACATCGACATGTTACATTTTTGATGAGACAGTTTTCTTAAGGCAGGAGACAATTTGGCAACAAATGTCTTTAAATACGTCAGTGAGTCTATAGATGTTTTTGAAGTTATTTTCTTATAGATTTGAACTTTTTTGTATTGATGACAAGGATGTTTATTGCTGATTGAATAAATAAACCAATTTTTCTTTTAATTCGTGTTTTTAAATAAAGAACTTTAGGTTCAATTATACTATAGGGGCCGTTGGATTTTCCCGCCCATTTCACTCGATATTCACCCTAATGTTCGATAAAATCGATTTTTGGGGTGAAATGGTACATTTTGTTCTGACAAAAAGTTCTAATTTATTTTTAACATATATCAAATTTAACCGTTATGCAACATTTTTATCTGTCGTCTTTTCGGCGACATTTTGTTATTCTTAAATTCACAACTAGTATGTTCTAACATTTTCATGTTTGCTTTTAAATTCATTAAATTCCGTTAAAACTTGCTTTTGTAAATAGAATGTTCAAAGTTTCTTTTTTTTTGGGGGGGGGGGGGTAATAAAATGTTAAAGCAGTAAAAAATATCTTTAGTCCAAGGAAAAAATATCTCTAGTCCAAGGAAAGAACAATAAAAACCAACATGGCCGCCAGCGATTAAAACCTGGAATTAAAGTTAGATTCTCAACACTTTAAAAAGTAAATGAGAATTTTATTTCAGGACCAAAAATACAATTAAGACCAAAAATCAGTTTCATCCAAAATTTGGGCGAATAGCAAGCGAAATGAGCGAAAGAAAACAGCGGTCCCTATTCTACAATTAAATCAATGTGTAAACTTAATTAAATTAAAGAAAATATCTTAGATTTTAATTTTTAAAAGAAAATAATTAGACTTTTTGACTAATTTGTTGTTTTTTTTAAACTGAAAGTAGATTAGATATCTTTCTTTATCTTAAAAAATCTATTATCGAATATTAAAATTGTAAACAGTTTGTTTTTGTTAGAGATTTCAAATATAGACGTTTTCACCTTCTTTATTCAATTTTTTTATTTTAATAAATGTTTTTGCCCGACCTAGGAAAACTTGCTCCAGTTAATTTTTCGGGGTAGGAAAATTTGAGTCGATATTTTTTCAACTCCCAAGGTCTAGGCCAGATATTTTGTATAACATTTTAAGACATTAAATGGATCTCTGAATTGTTTATTGACAATTTATTGATATTTTTGGCCAACTTATGAAAGATATATTTTTTATTCAATCTTTAAAAAATTAACTTCATTGTTTTTTTTCGCCCCAAATTGTGCTATTGAAAAAAATGGATAAATCAATTTGTTTGAAAGTACTTGCGCGTTGCTCTATTGTAAATAATAATATACATTATACAATATAGTTACGTTCGTAAAACAAACAAATATT
>OY744540.1:72251491-72276491 GCA_963556195.1 Sepiola atlantica | reverse complement strand
TGGAAGGGGTATTCTTTTAGTAAATATATATATATATATATATATATATATATATATATATATATATATATATATATATGTATATATATATATATATAAATAAAAGTGGTGTACTAAAAGCGAACTTTTAGGAAAAGTAAAACCTATTGTGAAGAGTATACAGCTCAATATCCAGGAAGTAAATATTTTCCACCTCACTCTCTTCTGAGCCTGCCTGCCTGCACTTATTGGACATTTTACCCTTTGGATTTTCTATTTTCGCCGCACCTGAAGTTGTGGCTTCTTGGAATTTAACTTTGATTCCTCTCTCACAACCTTTCGGGCCTTTTAACGACCTACCAACTACTTCTCATTCTCTCCGCTGGACTTTTCGACATCGGACTTTTTAGCAATCGGACATTTGCTTGCATTCGGGCAGAATTTTGCCTTGTGTTTCTTCCCCCTACAACTTTTATTTTATTTTTTCAAATTTTAAATCTTGGCCTTTGCCAACTTATCTATCCCAGCGACTTCCTCTGATGATAAGATTTTGATCTTTGAAAAGCCTGGCTTAAGGAAAATTTAACTTGAATAAATTGCCCTTTTTGCGGAATATACCTTGCTCTGAGCAATTGAATTGAATTATGATTTGGCTTTTGCTTCTCTAATTCCTTTCCATTCTTCTTCATTATATATATATATATATATATATATATATATAAGTTAAAAAATAAAGATAAATATCATATCTTTATATTATATCTTTTGTGATAAGTCAGTGCTCGATATACAAGATAGAGCACTAAGTCATATAAGAAAATGAATGATGAAAATAAAAATTGGATAAAATACAATATTTATTAGGTCATCAATTAATTCAAACAAGGAATATATAAAACAAACTTGTTTACTTTTCCTTAATCCGTGGATTTTCAAAAATAAGCTGAAAGATCAGAGGAAAATCAGCGGAAAATCAGAAGAATAATTCAGTAAAATTCGTATTTAACAAATATTTGAAAATTAAAAGAAACTATGTAAAAAGTTATGAACAAATAAATACTCATCAATGAAGTAAATAAAATGTCCATGTGAAAATACCCAAGGAATGAGATAGATGAAGCAGATACTAGGTAAATATTGGAAGGTAATCCAAAGAATCCGACCAGTAAAAGTTCCAAGTCTGAAAATGAAGGGATTAAAACCCAAGATAAAAGCCAATTGATAATAACGCGTGGTCACCACAAAAAATAAAAAGTATATGTCTCCGGAGAAAGTTTCTACAAAATAAAGAAAAATAACTAGAATACTTCCTTGGCAGAGCAAAAATGATAGTATAAATCCAACGGTAAAAAGTACTTTTTTCCGTTGGATTGATACTGTAATATATATATATATATATAGCTATTGCTGACCATCTTATAAATAGCGCCGAATGTGCGTCGACGTACACTAGTTACTGGGTTTCTGTCATAAGTAGATCGCATTCTTTATTCCACCTCAAAGTCCTGGAAGCTATATATATATCAAGTCAGTCAAACCCTCCTTTTGTAAACAAAAGGAGTGGCTTTTAGGACTTAATGTGATCAACTTGTGATCCTCCCCCCTTTTTTTTTGTTTCTCTTAAACTTGTCACTAGTTTTCATTCTACTTTTTTAAGTTTTTAGTCGTATTGAAATACTTCCACGTAGATACTCTGATGAGTGTGGACGAAAGCCGGCTCAGTTTATTCATGAATTTTAAAAATTATTTCCTCTCGTTTTTATACTTTTTCAATTTCATTCTACCCACCAAAAATGTCCGAAATGTCTGTATTCCTTGCCGTAACTAAATGTTGTACCACGAAGAATTTATTTATTTATATATATATATATATATATATATATATATATATATATATATAAGCATCTAATGCTTTTGGCAAGCTTTGCCATCGCTTTTGAGACCAAAAGGATTTGAAACTTGACACAGAGATCCAGGTCTATAAAGCTGTCATTCTTTTCGTCCATTTTTTGTATGGGTCTGAGACGTGGACTCCATATCGATCGCAGATTAATCAACTTGATGTCTTCCACAAACGCTGTCTTCGCTCCATATGTGAATACACACTTAAATACACACAAAATGCTGGTTTTGTCGCAAGATGTAAGATTGGAGGTATTGAAACGTCCGTCATCAAGTCTCAGCAGAGATGGGCTGCTCATGTAGTAAGAATGGCTGATAAGCGAATGCCAAATATCCTTATGTATGGCGAACTGAAGGACGGGAGAAGGTCTTGGCTTCACTACAGTGACAAACTGAAGTCCAATCTTTCAGCTATTTAATTTATCTTCCTCCCACAAGGTAAGATGTGACACAAGGTCGGGAAAGTGGGATTTGAAAAGCCAGCGCCCGAGAAAGTGAGCACTCTGGCCATTAAAAATTGACTGGACAGCCCTGTCGGCATTCCCCGGTAGGGGCGCCTCAGGCAGTAAGCAATAAACTTACTCTTCCACAAAGAGGGGAGGCAAAGCCTGGGAGGGTGGACCTCCTAGAACTGCACAGGACAAACCCTCAGACCGGCGTAAATAAAGCCCCGAAGGCCAAGACAATACCAGTTTATGGGGTGCAGTATCCATCGGAACAGATACTACACTTTGATCTTGGCCAAAAGGCCGGTTACGGGAACGTTTTGATAAGTTGGCACAAGACAGGAACAAGTGGAGAGCCGCCATTCGGAATGGAGTGAGGAGTTTTGAAGTGCATTGCATTGAAGGGCAAGATTAAGGACAAAGGTGTGTTCGATCGAATCGGAATTTTTTTTTCTTGCTCCATTTGTTGTCCGGTCTGCAGATCAATCGCTGGACTGAAATCGCATAATCGTCATAAGCACTACTACGTTTGCTTTTGGACACCTATAAGTCCAAATCGACGGGAAAATCCATCATATATATAACAAAGCAAAGTCGGTTTTTCTCCTCATTATAAGTTTAAAACCAAAAGCTTCCTCTGCTAATCTTTTCCGACAGTAAACTAAGCCAAGTCCTCATGCATATTTTCAGAAAATATGCGTTCATTACGTTTCTTTTCAAAATTACTTACATTTTCTCCGTGTAAGTTGTTCCTCTCAACTCAGACTTCCAATGAGTAGGTTTGGGCCGAAAGGGCACTCTAGATTGGGACAAAAATTAAACGTGCTCCAGTCTAGCAGGATTTATCGTTCACTAACTGAAGACAGAAATGATGAAATGTAGTATCCGAACAAATACTACACTTTGCTCCTAGCTAAACGCCGAGAAGTCAAATGTCACTTTTGTACTAAATTCTATGGACATCGTGTCAGTAGCTTTTGCGTAATCATATTAACACAACTGAAAAGTTAATATTTCCGTTGCTCGTTGGAGATGAAAACCCAAGCAGCTTGATTCTGGATTCTGGATTCCGTTGTCATTAGTTTATTCCTTTATAAATCAGGTGTCCACAGGATGAATCATGCAACAGTTACCAATATCCGTAGTGAACATCGTACAACTCAGCACACCGTGTCGTCATCCTGCGTCGGTATCCACTTCTCTACCACCAACTCCTTTTCTGTTATGTTCAGACATGATGGTTTCCTACCTTATCGTCCTTATTCACAAAATACTCCGCAATGAGAATGTGTTATACAACGCAGAGCAGGGATTTTATTTACTCCTCCCCAGGAGTTAAGCACAAGGCCAGTTTTATCTTACTCCCACAAGTAAGATGTGATCCAAGATCGGGTCGAGAAAGTGGGGTTTGAAAAGCCAGCGCTCGAGAGGTGAGCACTCTGGCCATTTAAAAATTGCCTGGGCAGCCCCGTCGGCATTCCCCGGTAGGGGCGCCTCAGACAGTAAGCAATAAACTTACTCCTCCCCAAAGAGGGGAGGCAAAGCCTGGGAGGGTGGACCTCCTAGAACTGCACAGGACAGGCGTGCAGTATCCATCGGAACAGATACTACACTTTGATCTTAGCCAAAAGGCCAAAAACTGTCTGGTTGTTTCTGTCTGGAACTTTTAAGAATTGACTAGGTCTTTAATGACTTTTACCATTGGCGGCAAAATCACGATTTATGCCATTCTCTTGAGTGAAAACAATATTCAGCACATATTATATACTGCTTGTTACCGTAATAAAAGCAATGAAATTTAGCATGTCGAAATATATCTGTAGGAGCGCAGACCTTGTTCCGTTGTCTGTGCCTATAATTCATGAGTGTGTATGTGTGTGCGTAGTTGTACGAATGTGTGTGCGTGCACGTGAGTTGAGATTTGTCGTCGTGCCTAAGTGTACGACTGTGTACGCGTGCGTGCGTGCGTGCGTGAGTGAGAATTTATATTTCGTGTAGGCATTTGTGTGTGCGCCTTTCTTAACAGTGTGTGTATGCGTGCGTGCGTGAGTGTGTGGTTGCGTGCGATAGATAAGGTGTGGGCGTCGTTCTGTGTCCGTATGTGCGTTCGTGGGACAATATGTGTGTGTGTGTGTGACAGCGGTTGTACGCATGTGTGTACGTGCGTGCGTGAGTTGAAAAATGATAGGGAGTGTATGTGCCTTTGTCAGCAGTATGTGTGAGCATGTGTGAGTGAGTTGAATGGTGAATAGCAGTCACCCACGGCGCTCCTCGCCCTTGGAGCGAGGAACAATCTGGACGCGTCTTTCTATTAAGCGTCGGAGAGGAAGAGTTTGGCGCTGCGTGATGCTTTTTATATTGGCCGTGCGGACGTATTTGTCTTTTTTGCGCCTTTTTGTGAGACTGTTCGTGGAAGCCCGTTTTTATGGCTCCAGTTTGAGCTTTTGTGTTGAAGTGAATTTGGGATTGGTTTCTGTATTTTTGCTTACGCTGTTTGTTGATAAAATATTAGAGGATGTCAGTCCTAAATATATCTATTTTTTGACGAAATTTAATAATAAATTCCGAATTTACACCAATAAACGAAGAAATTATCCTGAAAGACAGATATATTCCGAAGCCGGAAATGATTAGGCTATCCAACCCTACGTCATTTTGCTAAAGACAGGCGACAATCGCGCCACCATGTTTATTACGGTCATAATCAGTATCAGCTCATACGTGTTTGGTTTTATTTTACTCAAGAATATGACAAAAATAATTATTTAAGTACCAAATAAGTTTGTTGCGAATAATGCCGAAGCCCATTTCAGTTATTATTGCAATCTGCGCTATATAGTATAGGAACTATTAAGACATTGAACAGTCCTCATTAGTAACAATGTCTGTGGTACGTCATTGAAGAACCAATCAGAGCCGCCTAGAAAAACTAGCTTTTTTTCCTTACCCATATATTTTCACAGAATTATACGAAATTACTTTAAAACTGCTATTTGGATGAAAGCGTAAGCTTACAAATAAGTCCCGCAAATACCAGTAATTTCCAAAATAACACAATTCTCTCAACAATAGTCAAATTCAATAATATCTGAAAAGCATCTTACCTCTTCAATAATCGTTGTTTCATAGACTGATTTGTCGAACACCCAAGAATTGCATTGTTCTAAATCAACTCTCGTTCCATTCCAGTCCTGAAAACGCTCACAAGAATTATAGACTATTTTACCATTTTCCATGTGTTGTGGAATGCTTTTGTTAATCATCTGTTCGTGCCGGGTTCCTTGAATCGCAAACGTGTCATTCTCAAATCCTTTCAAGGAACACCTAGAAAATATCAAAACGGTAATTCGATTTGTGTAAAAAATGAAGCATAAAGTTGGTCAGAATTGTTGATGCAGAAAATCGAATATAAACATTGAAAATTGTTTACCCGTATCCACAACAATTTATCTCATATGAATAGAGATTGTGTCTGTCTGTCTGTCTGTCTGTCAGTCGCAAATTTTTCGTTAGTCACAATTTTTTAAATCGTAATAAATACATTGCGGAATTCGTCTCATTTCGAAATATCAGAGATCTTAACTACTTTTAGAAATGGAAAGTATTGTATTAATAGTAAATAATGAATTCCTAACAAATAACGCGGATGCCATGACCGCAAATCGAAACCGAAACTTTTCGATCTTCAGTCTGAGGTTCTACAAACTGAGTTATTTGGACTTTCTTAATAATAACACTTAAAACCTTACCTTCACACAAAAAAAATTGGTGTTTCTAAACATGAATTCAAACACAAGCGATAATTAAAAAGAAATATATGAATGGGTAAACATTGTCAATAATGTTGGAAATTATTTTAATTGTTTAAAACAATTTATTTTGCTTTAAAACTATTTGGGCCCGGAGTGTCCATAATTATGGTATATTAAAATTAGACTTCTTTTAATTATACTAAGAGCGGATGTTTGACTGTCCAGAATAGGCAAATATTATGATGTTTTTCTCTCATCATTATTATATTTATTGGTCTCCCGATTTATAAAATCGGGGGACTTATGTTTTGAGGCATGTCCGTCCGTCCATCCGTCCGTCCGTCCGTCCGTATTTTTCTCCGCAACCATCCATTGAATTTCTCTGAAATTTTGCATGAAGTTGTAACTTTTGTCAGGTTAGAAAGTGACATTCTCCGATTTTTGAAAAAAATCTGGTTAGCCTCCCAGGGGGTAAAAAGGCCCCGAAATGGCAAAAGATGACATTTTTTGCCCCATAACTTTTCATTCATCCATTCAATTTCTCTTAAACTTGGCCAAAATTTGGAGGCAATTGTTCCTAATAGAAAATAAGTATCGCTGACCTTGGAAAAAATCTGGTTTGTGCCCCCAGGGGGTCAAAAGCCCCCAAAATGGCAAAAAATGACCCTTTTCTCCCATAACGTTTGATCCATCCATTCAATTTTTCTGAAACTTGGCCAAAATGTAGAGGCAATTGTTCTGGATATAAAATGAGCATCCTTGACCTCAGAAAAATTCTGGTTCGCGCCGCCAGGGGGTCAAAGGGAGGCTAAAAATGCCCCAAATTGCCCAAATTTATTACATTTTACACTCGCCACATCGAGTCACATACAGAGGGGGACCACGCATGCGCGACTTGTTTTTATTTGTTTTGTTATTATTGTTTTTAGTGTTAGTTTTGTTGCTAGTGTTATTTTTTTTTTATTGGTAGTGGTGGTGTTATTGTTGTGCTTGGGATGATGTTGTGATGTTATTGTCATCGATGCAAATGGTGGTTTCTATTGTTATTGTTGTTCGAAGTGAGGTGATGTTGTTATGGTTGTTGGTGGTGTAATAGATTAAGATGAGTAACTTAACTAGTTTTGATTAGTGATTTTTGGGTTTTTTTTTAGTTCGGACGTACTGGCAATGTCAACGACGAAACTGTCTAGTGAGGTTGAAAGGTCAGATAATACAGAAGTGTTGGAAGCGAAATTAGAAAAGATAATAGCATCATAGAGGTTTTAATGAAATAAGAAGACATATACCAACGCGACACTAACCAAGCCCATGTCATATGGAGATAGAAAATATTCAAGACTCGTCTTCTTTCTCATCTCCATTGTTGAGTATTTATTTACCTCCTCTCCAGGAGGTTAGGCACAAGGCCAGTTTTATCTTACTCCCACAAGTAAGATGTGACCCAATGTCGGGTCGGGAAAGTGGAACTTGAAAAGCCAGCGCCCGAGAAGGTGAGCACTCTGGCCATTAAAAATTGCCTGAGCAGCTCCGTCGGCATTCCCCGGTAGGGGCGCCTCAGGCAGTAAGCAATAAACTTACTCCTTCCCAAAGAGGGGAGGCAAAGCCTGGGAGGGTGTACCTCCTAGAACTGCACAGGACCGACCCATAGACCGGCGTAAATCAAGCCCCGAAGGCCAAGACGATACCAGTCTATGGGGTGTAGTATCCATCGGAACAGATACTACACTTTGATCTTAGTCAAAGGGGCAAACATTTTGTTGAGTAACTGGGAGTGTGAAACCTATTGTAACCCGCCCCTGAACAGTGTACGTTTCTCGGACAACCTTTGGCATTACTATCTTGGAAGCCGCCATCCACCCCATGATCCCATTCCCGATGAATTTATTTTTGAATACCCCTCTTTTAAGTGCCCACTCCCATTTAGGGACCGACCCGCTTGTTTTCGGTCTTGGGCCGGAAAACAGCGGGTGGTCCAACACTTAGCAACGAGGGAAAGATGGGCCATACTAACCCCCCCCCTTTTTTAGCATTTTATTTGGTTCTTTATTTTTCTTTCTTTTTGGGTGTTTTTAATATTTTTTCCCACTCCCACGATAATTATCATTTACAACGTCAATTTTTTGGGATATGTTAAGTAGGGATCCATCCACAGAGTGAATGCGGTATTTTGGTGCAAGAATCTGGTTAAGAGTAAGCAAAAGTTTTATTTTCTGTTTTTTGTTGTATTTTTTGATGAAAATAAAAAATGTTAAAAGCTTGTCTCACTTATCCCCGACCCCCCCCCCTCCCCTACATCCCGGGCGCTATGCCTAAGGTCTGGTGAGTTCCCAAGGTTTGTAAAATCTCCATCTGTAGATAAAGATGGAGGTTGTCCGAGGGAATTCACCGGCCTAAATAACTTCTCGGACTCCTTGTGCTGTACGCAACTTGAGTCATACAACAACATAATATGTTACGTAATAACCTGTTGGACTTTTATGTCTCGATTAAGATAAGAGAATCTTGGATAGACTGGACACTCACGAGGCAAATAACTAACCGTCTGCAACTAATCCAATTTTGCCAAGGGTATACACGGATGTTCCTTCTAATTTCCTTTTCCGATAACTTTCATTCGGCTCTTGTTTTTCTTTCAGACGCGTGGATTTTGTATTCAATATTAAATAATGAAAATGCATTGACATGTCGGAAATTAGAAAACTCAAATCGAACCTTTATCCAACATTTGTCTCTCGTTTGTTATGCCTCACTGCCAGAGCTAACTAACCAAATATAATGTGATTGAGAAATTTTGAAATTAACATCCAAGGTCAGAATAGGAGTTCGAATAATCCTAATTATAAATTACCAATCAAAAGTTACAGAAAAAATATAAAAATTAAAAAAATGATTTTTTAGGTTGAAATTTCTGAATTTTCTAAAAGTGTAGCTAACATCACGAGTCGTCACTGGCCACCGCTTTCTCCCAGTAAAAGAAAGAAAAAAACCCAACTTACCGGAAGTCCAAATGTGGAAAAAGAAAGACCGTAAGACCAGCGTGAAAGGCATCCATGATTGAATCCAAATAAAGACAGAAAAGAACCCTTTTTTGATAAGGACCGAAGTCCCCAATTATTTCCATGAGGGCGTCGAATTTCATTTTGACTGTATAGTGCTCTGAAAAGAAAAGGGTTTCTTTTAGAATAAAAAAAAAACATGAAACGTTTTCTCTGCATACAATAGAATACAATCTCGTCTTCGTATGAACGGTTGGATACGGATTCTTTCAGCAACCAGGAAGAGAACGAGATTGCTTGAGATTTCTAATTGATGTTTTTTTTCAATCGGCTGGCCTTTTGGCTAAGATCAAAGTGTAGTATCTGTTCCGATGGATACTGCACCCCATAAACTGGTATTGTCTTAGCCTTCGGGCCTTGATTTACGCCGGTCTATGGGTCTGTCCTGTACAGTTCTAGAAGGTCCACTCTCCCAGGCTCCGCCTCCCCTCTTTGGGGAGGAGTAAGTTTATTGCTTACTTGTGAACCGATCGTTTGCCAAAGGATTAATCTTGGGACCGGCACCAGTGTGAACCGTTTGACACGGGGGGGGGGGGGGACCTTTTTGGAACGTTAGTGCGATCTGTTACAACATGTGCACGTAATTACTCGCCGTTGTTACCAGTGAGCAATCATCGTCTCTGTCGTTTACTTCTGGGACCATTATGCTGCAAAAAGAACCTTATTTGAAATAAGGAAAGAAACTATTTACTTTTAATATAAAGATATATATTTATTTTACTTGAAGACATTTTTAAACCTTTTTTGAGAGCGCAACCAAAACGCGTCTCCTAGGTTCGAATTCAAAACCCCGTCTGCCGTTTTCAAATCTCTTAACGAGAGAGAGGGAGAGAGACAGTAAAGAGGGAAGAGTGAGAGAGAAGGAGAGAGAGAGAGAGCGAGAGAGAAAGAGAGAAATACAGTTCACAACCCGTGTACGCCCCGTCAAATGTTTATATTTTTTGCGTCTCATAACCGATTTCTCGAACGACAAATCTAATACCTTGTGACTCCCATCACATGCACCTGTCATCGAACTGTTTTGACACCAAACTGCAAACATGACCGAGGCAAAAGTGCACTCAGTGATTTCAACTGTCAGAATGGTGTCACGATTACACCGAGTACAGAATATCTTATGTTGAAGTTTGCGGCTTTCCCGAAATTTCAATGCAAGTTTGGCACAAGGCCCACGAATATTACGCATATTATGGGGAGCACATAGCTCCCCAAAAGCTCATTGTGCCACATATTGCCTGAGGCGCCCCTACCGGGGAATGCCGACGGGGCTGCCCAGGCAATTTTTAATGGCCAGAGTGCTCATCTCTCGGGCGCTGGCTTTTCAAACCCCACTTTCCCGACCCGACCTTGGGTCACATCATACTTGTGGGAGTAAGATAAAACTGGCCTTGTGCCTAACCTCCTGGAGAGGAGGTAAATAAATACGTATTCTCTTGGCCTTTTGGCTAAGATCAAAGTGTAGTATCTGTTCTGATGGATACTACATCCCATAAACTGGCATTGTCTTGGCCTTCGGGGCTTGATTTACGCCGGTTTATGGGTCGGTCCTGTGCAATTCTAGGGGAATGCCGACGGGGCTGCTCACGCATTTTTTAATGGTCAGAGTGTTCACTTTATCGGGCGCTGGCTTTTCAAACCCCACTTTCCCGACCCGACCTTGGGTCACATCTTACTTGTGGGAGTAAGATAAAACTGGCCTTGTGCCTAACCTCCTGGAGAGGGGGTAAATAAATACTCTTTTTGTGACCCTTCGTGTTCTCTTGGAACTGACTAGTAGCTTCATAGTCAAACCTGATTAAATCTCGAAATGAGAATAGTAGTCCGAATAATCGAAATAATCCAAATTATCAATCCTAATCTAAAAATTTCGAAACGAACTATCATGTGTTAACTTGTCGTTCTAACCTTATTTATGACTCTGCCCTCCTAACAAAACCGGGTGTATGATTTTTGAAGACCTTAGTCCGTGTGACAGAAATAAACACAGTTTCACCCTTTCTTGCGCATATCGTCAGTGTAGCTGACCAAGCAGACCCCACCAAACATCGCATCAGTAGCAGGTGGAAAGGTAGTATAAAACGGGGGTGTTTATTTACTCTCCGTGGTTGCCGTAAGACATTACAGAAGCAGCCTTTTCCCATCGAATCCCTACTGGACGTAACGACATTTTCACTACGACGACGACAGTCAACAGTTACAGCAGCAGCAGCAGCAACAGCAGCAGCAGCAGCTTCGATTCTCCATCTACAGCACAACAACAATAATCAGTATCGTCACAGCAACTACAGCAGCTCATTTCGAACACACAAATTAACGGTAGCTCGGGCCGGCCATCAGCATCAGAATAATCATCAGCTTGTTCTCTAGCTAGCCAAAGTTCTACAGCATCTATATTTTTTCCTTGTGTTATTTTATTTCTATTTATCCACATGTGACATTTTTACCTATTTATCCACCTGTGCTATTTTGACCTAAACTGTTGATAAATTCAATTTTATTCATAGCTCTAAAGGTACACGTTAATTCCAGCTCAAAGGCAAATGTTTCTATTAATCGAAGATATTTGGAAAATCTTTAAAAGCTATCAGGTATAATTATCAAATTTTAATGAAACTTTAAGGAACTCATTCAGGAAAAAGAAATATAATTATTTATTTTTAAACATATATTTCCAAATCCAACTGTGTAATTGTATCTCAAAATAGCTATGTGAGAGGAATTTTGGTAAAAATGGAACAGATAAAATGTCACCGAAAAATGGCAAAAGTGGGCAAATAAGATAAAATGACACAAGGAAAAATATAGACAAATCTCTCATATATTAAAAATCTTGGATGCAATACAGAAAGGGAAAACATGAGAAGTTTGCCGAATTAAAAAGAAAATTCAGCTAAATGCCGTCCCTCCATGAGATTTTACTTTTTAGGCGATTACGTCTGAAAATACTAGAAAATACTTTGAGGAAAAAATTCTAAGTAAAAGAGAAAGAGGCAACTTGGTGACAACTTCCGGCCATGAAATCGGAAAACAAACAAGCAGTGTTTATCAGAAAACAGTAGTGCGAGAATTTTTTTCAATTTCACTAGTTTGAAGACGTGAAAATCAGTCATGCAGTCAAATAAAATAAAAAAATTTCTTCTGGTATATTCTGTATTGGATACGTTATTACAATGATATTTAATATATTTACATTTTGTTACATTTCTTTTTCATTTCTTCGGGTATATTCTGTATTGGATACGTTATTACTATGATATTTAATATATTTACATTTTGTTACATTTCTTTTTCATTTCTTCGGGTATATTCTGTATTGGATACGTTATTACTATGATATTTAATATATTTACATTTTGTTACATTTCTTTTAATTTCTTCGGGTATATTCTGTATTGGATACGTTATTACTATGATATTTAATATATTACCATTTTGTTACATTTCTTTTTCATTTCTTCGGGTATATCCTGTATTGGATACGTTATTACTATGATATTTAATATATTTACATTTTGTTACATTTCTTTTTCATTTCTTCGGGTATATTCTGTATTGGATACGTTATTACTATGATATTTAATATATTTACATTTTGTTACATTTCTTTTTAATTTCTTCGGGTATATTCTGTATTGAATACGTTATTACTATGATATTTAATATATTTACATTTTGTTACATTTCTTTTTAATTTCTTCGGGTATATTCTGTATTGGATACGTTATGACTATGATATTTAATATATTTACATTTTGTTACATTTCTTTTTAATTTCTTCGGGTATATTCTGTATTGGATACGTTATTACTATGATATTTAATATATTTACATTTTGTTACATTTCTTTTTAATTTCTTCGGGTATATTCTGTATTGGATACGTTTTTACTATGATATTCAATATATTTACATTTGGTTACATTTCTTTTTAATTTCTTCGGGTATATTCTGTATTGGATACGTTATTACTATGATATTTAATATATTTACATTTTGTTACATTTCTTTTTAATTTCTTCGGGTATATTCTGTATTGGATACGTTATTACTATGATATTTAATATATTTACATTTTGTTACATTTCTTTTTAATTTCTTCGGGTATATTCTGTATTGAATACGTTATTACTATGATATTTAATATATTTACATTTTGTTACATTTCTTTTTCATTTCTACGGGTATATTATGTATTGGATACGTTATTACTATGATATTTAATATATTTACATTTTGTTACATTTCTTTTTAATTTCTTCGGGTATATTCTGTATTGAATACTTTATTACTATGATATTTAATATATTTACATTTTGTTACATTTCTTTTTCATTTCTTCGGGTATATTCTGTATTGGATACGTTATTACTATTATATTTAATATATTTACATTTTGTTACATTTCTTTTTCATTTCTACGGGTATATTATGTATTGGATACGTTATTACTATGATATTTAATATATTTACATTTTGTTACATTTCTTTTTAATTTCTTCGGGTATATTCTGTATTGAATACGTTATTACTATGATATTTAATATATTTACATTTTGTTACATTTCTTTTTCATTTCTTCGGGTATATTCTGTATTGGATACGTTATTACTATTATATTTAATATATTTACATTTTGTTACATTTCTTTTTAATTTCTTCGGGTATATTCTGTATTGGATACGTTATTACTATGATATTTAATATATTTACATTTTGTTACATTTCTTTTTAATTTCTTCGGGTATATTCTGTATTGGATACGTTATTACTATTATATTTAATATATTTACATTTTGTTACATTTCTTTTTCATTTCTTCGGGTATATTCTGTATTGGATACGTTATTACTATTATATTTAATATATTTACATTTTGTTACATTTCTTTTTAATTTCTTCGGGTATATTCTGTATTGGATACGTTATTACTATGATATTTAATATATTTACATTTTGTTACATTTCTTTTTAATTTCTTCGGGTATATTCTGTATTGAATACGTTATTACTATGATATTTAATATATTTACATTTTGTTACATTTCTTTTTCATTTCTTCGGGTATATTCTGTATTGGATACGTTATTACTATTATATTTAATATATTTACATTTTGTTACATTTCTTTTTCATTTCTACGGGTATATTCTGTATTGAATACGTTATTACTATGATATTTAATATATTTACATTTTGTTACATTTCTTTTTAATTTCTTCGGGTATATTCTGTTTTGGATACGTTATTACTATGATATTTTATATATTTACATTTTGTTACATTTCTTTTTCATTTCTACGGGTATATTCTGTATTGAATACGTTATTACTATGATATTTAATATATTTACATTTTGTTACATTTCTTTTTAATTTCTTCGGGTATATTCTGTATTGAATACGTTATTACTATGATATTTAATATATTTACATTTTGTTACATTTCTTTTTCATTTCTACGGGTATATTCTGTATTGAATACGTTATTACTATGATATTTAATATATTTACATTTTGTTACATTTCTTTTTAATTTCTTCGGGTATATTCTGTATTGAATACGTTATTACTATGATATTTAATATATTTACATTTTGTTACATTTCTTTTTCATTTCTACGGGTATATTCTGTATTGAATACGTTATTACTATGATATTTAATATATTTACATTTTGTTACATTTCTTTTTAATTTCTTCGGGTATATTCTGTATTGAATACGTTATTACTATGATATTTAATATATTTACATTTTGTTACATTTCTTTTTCATTTCTACGGGTATATTCTGTATTGAATACGTTATTACTATGATATTTAATATATTTACATTTTGTTACATTTCTTTTTAATTTCTTCGGGTATATTCTGTATTGAATACGTTATTACTATGATATTTAATATATTTACATTTTGTTACATTTCTTTTTCATTTCTACGGGTATATTATGTATTGGATACGTTATTACAATGATATTTAATATATTTACATTTTGTTACATTTCTTTTTCATTTCTTCGGGTATATTCTGTATTGGATACGTTATTACTATGATATTTAATATATTTACATTTTGTTACATTTCTTTTTAATTTCTTCGGGTATATTCTGTATTGGATACGTTATTACTATGATATTTAATATATTTACATTTTGTTACATTTCTTATTCATTTCTTCGGGTGTATTCTGTATTGGATACGTTATTACTATGATATTTAATATATTTACATTTTGTTACATTTCTTATTCATTTCTTCGGGTATATTCTGTATTGGATACGTAATTACTATGATATTTAATATATTTACATTTTGTTTCATTTCTTTTTCATTTATTCGGGTATATTCTGTATTGGATACGTTATTACTATGATATTTAATATATTTACATTTTGTTACATTTCTTTTTCATTTCTTTGGGTATATTCTGTATTGAATACGTTATTACTATGATATTTAATATATTTACATTTTGTTACATTTCTTTTTAATTTCTTCGGGTATATTCTGTATTGGGTACGTTATTACTATGATATTTAATATATTTACATTTTGTTACATTTCTTTTTCATTTCTTTGGGTATATTCTGTATTGGATACGTTATTACTATGATATTTAATATATTTACATTTTGTTACATTTCTTTTTAATCTCTTCGGGTATATTCTGTATTGGATACGTTATTACTATGATATTTAATATATTTACATTTTGTTACATTTCTTTTTCATTTCTTCGGGTATATTCTGTATTGGATACGTTATTACTATGATATTTAATATATTTACATTTTGTTACATTTCTTTTTCATTTCTTCGGGTATATTCTGTATTGGATACGTTATTACTATGATATTTTATATATTTACATTTTGTTACATTTCTTTTTCATTTCTTCGGGTGTATTCTGTATTGGATACGTTATTACTATGATATTTAATATATTTACATTTTGTTACATTTCTTTTTAATTTCTTCGGGTATATTCTGTATTGGATACGTTATTACTATGATATTTTATATATTTACATTTTGTTACATTTCTTTTTCATTTCTTCGGGTATATTTTGTATTGGATACGTAATTACTATGATATTTAATATATTTACATTTTGTTACATTTCTTTTTCATTTCTTCGGGTATATTCTGTATTGGATACGTTATTACTATGATATTTAATATATTTACATTTTGTTACATTTCTTTTTCATTTCTTCGGGTATATTCTGTATTGGATACGTAATTACTATGATATTTAATATATTTACATTTTGTTACATTTCTTTTTCATTTCTTCGGGTATATTCTGTATTGGATACGTTATTACTATGATATTTAATATATTTACATTTTGTTACATTTCTTTTTAATTTCTTCGGGTATATTCTGTATTGGATACGTTATTACTATGATATTTTATATATTTACATTTTGTTACATTTCTTTTTCATTTCTTCGGGTATATTTTGTATTGGATACGTAATTACTATGATATTTAATATATTTACATTTTGTTACATTTCTTTTTCATTTCTTCGGGTATATTCTGTATTGGATTCGTTATTACTATGATATTTAATATATTTACATTTTGTTACATTTCTATTTAATTTCTTCGGGTATATTCTGTATTGGATACGTTATTACTATGATATTTAATATATTTACATTTTGTTACATTTCTATTTAATTTCTTCGGGTATATTCTGTATTGGATACGTTATTACTATGATATTTAATATATTTACATTTGGTTACATTTCTTTTTAATTTCTTCGGGTATATTCTGTATTGGATACGTTATTACTATGATATTTAATATATTTACATTTTGTTACATTTCTTTTTAATTTCTTCGGGTATATTCTGTATTGGATACGTTATTACTATGATATTTAATATATTTACATTTTGTTACATTTCTTTTTCATTTCTTCGAGAATTTTCTGTATTGGATACGTTATTACTATGATATTTAATATATTTACATTTTGTTACATTTCTTTTTCATTTCTTCGGTTATATTCTGTATTGGATACGTTATTACTATGATATTTAATATATTTACATTTGGTTACATTTTTTTTTCATTTCTCCGGGTATATTCTGTATTGGATACGTTATTTCTATGATATTTAATATATTTACATTTTGTTACATTTCTTTTTCATTTCCTCGGGTATATTCTGTATTGGATACGTTATTACTATGATATTTAATATATTTACATTTGGTTACATTTCTTTTTAATTTTTTCGGGTATATACTGTATTGGATACGTTATTACTATGATATTTAATATATTTACATTTGGTTACATTTCTTTTTCATTTCTTCGGGTATATTCTGTATTGAATACGTTATTACTATGATATTTAATATATTTACATTTTGTTACATTTCTTTTCCATTTCCTCGGGTATATTCTGTATTGGATACGTTATTACTATGATATTTAATATATTTACATTTGGTTACATTTCTTTTTCATTTCTTCGGGTATATACTGTATTGGATACGTTATTACTATGATATTTAATATATTTACATTTGGTTACATTTCTTTTTCATTTCTTCGGGTATATTCTGTATTGAATACGTTATTACTATGATATTTAATATATTTACATTTGGTTACATTTCTTTTTCATTTCTTCGGGTATATTCTGTATTGAATACGTTATTACTATGATATTTAATATATTCACATTTTGTTACATTTCTTTTTCATTTCTTCGAGAATATTCTGTATTGGATACGTTATTACTATGATATCTAATATATTCACATTTTGTTACATTTCTTTTTCATTTCTTCGGGTATATTCTGTATTGAATACGTTATTACTATGATATTTAATATATTTACATTTTGTTACATTTCTTTTTCATTTCCTCGGGTATATTCTGTATTGAATACGTTATTACTATGATATTTAATATATTTACATTTTGTTACATTTCTTTTTCATTTCTTCGGTTATATTCTGTATTGGATACGTTATTACTATGATATTTAATATATTTACATTTTGTTACATTTCTTTTCCATTTCCTCGGGTATATTCTGTATTGGATACGTTATTACTATGATATTTAATATATTTACATTTGGTTACATTTCTTTTTCATTTCTTCGGGTATATACTGTATTGGATACGTTATTACTATGATATTTAATATATTTACATTTGGTTACATTTCTTTTTCATTTCTTCGGGTATATTCTGTATTGAATACGTTATTACTATGATATTTAATATATTTACATTTTGTTACATTTCTTTTTCATTTCTTCGGGTATATTCTGTATTGAATACGTTATTACTATGATATTTAATATATTTACATTTTGTTACATTTCTTTTTAATTTCTTCGGTTATATTCTGTATTGGATACGTTATTACTATGATCTTTAATATATTTACATTTTGTTACATTTCTTTTTAATTTCTTCGGGTATATTCTGTATTGGATACGTTATTACTATGATATTTAATATATTTACATTTTGTTACATTTCTTTTTAATTTCTTCGGGTATATTCTGTATTGGATACGTTATTACTATGATCTTTAATATATTTACATTTTGTTACATTTCTTTTTAATTTCTTCGGGTATATTCTGTATTGGATACGTTATTACTATGATATTTAATATATTTACATTTTGTTACATTTCTTTTTAATTTCTTCGGGTATATTCTGTATTGGATACGTTATTACTATGATATTTAATATATTTACATTTGGTTACATTTCTTTTTAATTTCTTCGGTTATATTCTGTATTGGATACGTTATTACTATGATATTTAATATATTTACATTTTGTTACATTTCTTTTTATAAAAAACTAGAGTATTTAGAATATAAAATAAAGTATTCAAAAAATGTTTACAATATAAACTATTTTTAAAAGTATTTTAAATATAAACAAAACATTCCAATTATAAAAAAAATGGTAAATAAACTATTTAAGAATATTTTCAAAGAAGAAAACATTCCAATTATAACGAAAAAAATTTATTTGATTTTTTGTAATAAGAAAAAAAAATTTCCAATTATAAAAGCAGTTTGATTTTACTATGTTATAATAATGTTTTAAAAAATGGTTAAAATAAATTATTAATTGCCTCCTAGATAATACATCCGAAAAATATTTTTTTAAATGGTCAAAACAAATTATTAATTGAAATACACCCAACCTAAAATATAATAGTAACACAGTCTTCTGAAATGCAAGATTATGTGTATAGGTACTAAACAGAACACTAAAAATTGCTTTCAATATACTCTGAATGATTGTCTACAACCCATGGATTATACGAACTTGGAAAAAGACATTGGTGTTGTAATAGACCAGTGGTTTTCAACCAGGGTTCCGCGGAACCTTAGGGTTCCGCCAGTACAGTCCAGGGGTTCCGCAATTTCTAAATTAGAACAACGAACAAATAAACAACATATTAAATTCAATTTCGAAAATCTATTTTATTAATATATGCATATCTTTTTACACTATACGGTCCGACATATGAAAACATGCTTTAAAAAATGTAATATTTATACAAATACAAGTATACAAATATTATTATTATTTAGTGTATGTAGTTATAAAATAAATTGTTTATATGTAATTTCCAAGAAAACTATTGCTTAAATATGATTGGCTGATAGCTTCCACTAATTATAAGTATTTTTCATTCTAAGTATGTATATTTTATTAGTTGTCGTATGGAAACCGTGGACTGTAAAGAGTTAAATCTTTTAATATATAAATTTTGCACAGGGGTTCCTCGAGCCAGTGGAATGTTTCCATGGGGTTCCACTCCAGCAAAAAGGTTGAAAAGCACTGTAATAGACAATAGGCTAAATGTCGAAGAACACATGAAAGAGAAAGTAAACAAAGCCTACAAAATACTCGGTTTAATCCGCAGATGTTTTGAATACCTCGATCGAAGTTCATTGGTTATATTGTTTAAAGCGCTTGTGAGGCCTCATATTGAATATGCTAATCAAGTGTGGGCACCATATAAAAAGAAACACATTGAAATGATAGAAAATGTACAAAGGCGAGCTACTAAACTTGTTCCAGGACTGTACGATCAGAGTTATGAAGAAAGGTTGAAAGCTCTGAAATTGCCAAGTTAGGCCTATAGAAGAATACGTGGGGACATGATTGAGTGCTATAAATTGCTCTCTGGAAAATATGATTTCAGTGCAGATAAACTATTGACTAGAAAAAATACAAGAGTGAGAAACAGGGGACACAGTCAGATGCTTTACAAGAAACAGGCACGTTTGAATCTGAAAAAATATTCATTCAGCCATCGCTGTGTTGATTTGTGGAATAGATTGCCATAAAGTGTAATTGAAGCCGAAACTGTAAAGATATTTGAGAAACGGTTGGATAAGTTCTGGATTGACCAAGAAATCAAATTCAACTATAAGGCTGCTGTCGTCACTGGACGCATACAAAGATGAAGACAAGGAGCTGGTGCCATAGGACGACTCATGTCCTTCTACCAGAATTCATCTAATGTTTCTATGTTTCTATGTTTGTCAACTTCCGACTTCAAAACCGGAAATCGCCATCAAGTAGACTGTTTCTTTTTTAACCAATTATATGAGAATTCAGAAAAGGAGGTTAGTTTCGCATATAATTTTGGTTTTTCAAAAAAACAAAAACAAAACAAAACACGCTCTTTGTGAACTCAAAAACTAACCCTGAATCCGGGGTAGCATTACGAAAAATAAAATATACTAGTTTTTAATTTGATTTAAACGGGATCGTTAAAAGTGAATTTTGCTTTTTTTTCTGTATAATAACATTTTACAAAAAGTAAAAATATTTTTGGTGTAAGAAAATTAAAAGTAGTGTTGTTGGGATTAAAATAATCCTGTAAACAAAGTTCAATTCTCGCACGTGAGAATGGGGTAACAATGTGCAGATAAATCATCAAAAGAGAGATATGAGACGAAAGCCTGCGAGAAGGAAGACAAACACCAGAATATAGTTTCCCAGCAATTTTATTAAGAAATATAAAGGTGCAGTCATAGAATATTTACAGCAGAGTTTTCAAAGTTCAGTTAGGCATTTGTGAATTTGAGAGGGGGTTTGCGAAAACGTGGTTCGCGAGAACTTATCTGTATAGAGTTCGGATAACTGCGGGAGGTCATTCTTTGTGACTGCCGCCGTGGCCTGTTGTCACTGAGAATGCCAGCCGATGTATTGTTGACTTGAGCGGAGTCGCCGAAAAAAGGGGCGGGAAGCCGTGTGCAAGGGTGTTTAAGGGCTGGCTCACCTGACACCTAAGGGAATAGGGGTTGCAATGCCTGACAGCCAATACGTGAGCGGGCCTTAAATAAATTCCAACAGTGGCCGACGGCGATTAAATCATTTAATTAAATTTCTATTTAGAAGACTTTAAAAAATAAATTAGCTGTTTTATTTTAGCACAAAAAATTAAATTTAAGACCAACGATGAGTTTAATTGTTTTATTTTTTTAATTTGATTTTTTTAAATAATTCATTTGCATTTAATTAAAATTAAATTATCAAATTATTTTTCACTTTCTTATTTTCGGATAAAATTGTAACCTTTGTTTGGCCCCACGCTGTCAACTGAAATGCATTTTTTTAGGGGAATTTAGAATGCATGACCAGTTTCACATATAAAATTTAATGTAAAATGATCACCGATTTCTGGGCCAATGTCTAACAAATAGCGTTTTAGGGGCATATAACAATATCTTTTTGGGGGGTTACGGGAAATATATTGTGTGTGTTTTGTTGGGGGGGGGGGGTAAAAAAGACAACCCTCTGTTGCCACCTGGTCTTAGGGTTAGTGGTAAGGTTTATCCTACACTAAATTTCCCTTGAAACGTGTCCTTAACCCTCCTACTAACCCTAAGTCCGGATGGCAACGGCCCGCAACCATTTCCTTAATCCTACCACTGCGCCCCCTCAAAAAAAAAAAACTTAGAAAAATCGAAATCGAAAAATTTTAAATATTTATTTTAAAGTATTGGGAATTGGGACTTAGCCCCTATTCAAAACGAGAGGAATTGGAGCCCCCCCCCCCCGAAAAAAAAGTAGAAAATAAAATTTTAATGGCTTTAAAAAAAAAAAAATTTTATAATGTAAAATTAATGTTAAAATTTTAAATGAACGAAAGCAATCCACAGCAAAAGTACAGTATTTTGACATTTGCTTCATGAACCTAATTTTGAAACTGACGTCATATTCGCTATGAGAAAATGATCATGAAAACAAATTTGAATGGGTGCTTCTGTATTATTGGGGCGATGACATTTTTATTTTCATGTTAGAAAAGTCAGTCGAAAGAGGAGATAATTCAAAATTTTTTTTTTGTTTTTGTTTTTTTGTAACCATAACTCATAAAAAAATCCAGAGAATTAGTAAGAAAATAAATTTTGAAAAGGGTACTTATGCAGTTTACGGACCGGGCTGAAATAATAACGTCATACTTTAGAAAGCCATTCTTAATATGGGGAGGTGGCGGTTGATTAACTATTCTGTACTTTCATCTAACAATTTAATAAACAGAATAGTTAACCAACCCCCACCTCCCCATGTTAAGAATGGCTTTTTAAATTATAACGTTTATTATTTCAGTCCGGTCCGCAAACTGTATAAGCACCTTTTTTTAAAAATGTATTTTCTTACTCATTCTCTGAATTTTTCTTATGGGTTATGGTTAAAAAAAAAACAGACTCTTATGTCATCTGCCCCAATAATACATCTGAACGTTTAAAATAATTTATTTCAAAATTTTTGAATTTTAATAAATTACAGAATTTTAGGAATTTTAGGAATTGAATGTTAACAACAACTGCCAATAATAGTTTCATGAAGCCTACACACACCAAAAGTTACCATTTCGCGACGCTTTGCTCGATGACAGAGGAAAACAGCATGGCCTAATCCCTTAATGATATTCTGTATAAAGTAATATTAAAAAGATTTTTCAATCACAATTTGTTGATTAATAGGGGTCATATTTCAATCCATAGTGCCTCTTTTTGGGGAGCGAGATTTTCCCCACATTAAAAGCTGTCTAACCTTGCCTTCGAGAGGAGGCAAGTAAATCGGAATAGGGGTTTTCCGATGGATACTGCACCCCATACTGGTGTTGTCTTGGCCTTCGTGTCTTGATTTACGCCGGTCAATGGGTCTGTCCTGTGCAGTTCTGGGAGGTCCACCTTCCCAGACTTTACCTTCTCACCCTTTGAGAAGGGGTTAGTTTATTGCTTACTGTCTGAGGCGCCTCTACCGGGGAATGCCGACGGGGCTGCCCAGGCAATTTTTAAACTCCACTTTCCCGACCCGATCTTGGGTCACATCTTACTTGTGGGAGTAAGATAAAACTGGCCTTGTGCCTAACTCCTGGGGAGGAGTATTGATTTACTCCTCTCCAAGAGTTAGACACAAGGCCAGTTTTATCTTACTCCCACAAGTAAGATGTGACCCAAGGTCGGGTCGGGAAAGTGGAATAGGGGTCATATTAAAATAATAAATAAATAAATTGAACTAATTTGGTCTTCAACCCACCAAAAGATACGCTTTTTTTCTGATAACGAACGCATTGTTGTTTATAAATAAATATTTTCAAAAAAGTACAAAAACATTTTCGACTAATATTAACAGCTAATGGATTTGATAAAATAATTCATTTTTAAACGAAAAAAGAAAAACAATTACTTTGCTCTTTATATTTCTATTATTTTTAATTTTAGAATAAATAGCATAGCCTATTGATAACCCCATAAAATGAAACGCTCTACAACATGGTTTATTTTCCCCTAAATAACTGCTTTCCCCCAGGTCACTTGTCTCCGTCTTCTACACTTTTTTCAAAATCCGGATATGACTTCCGTTTCTGGTAAATTTTAATAGCAAACTTCTAAAATTATAAAATTGTTTGGTTATCCTACGAACGGTGCTCCCACACAAAATGCGATAAATTACGTGTAGAAGAATTAGGAAGGGTATTAAGTTGTTGTTTTTGTTAAAAAATATTAACCGAGGAATCATTTCGAGTTAAAATCCAAGTAGTATTACGCATGAACTGATTTATCTTCCTCCCACAAGGTAAGATGTGACACAAGGTCGGGAAAGTGGGGAAAAAAACCAGCGCTCGAGAACTTGAGCACCCTGGCTGTTTAAAAATTGCCTGGGCAGCCCCGTCGGCATTCCCCGGTAGGGGCGCCTCAGGCGATTAGCAATAAACTAACCCCTTCTCAAAGGGTGAGAAGGCAAAGCCTGGGAGGGTGCACCTCCTAGAATTGCACAGGACGGACAACCGATAGACCGGCGTAAATCCAGACCCGAAGGCCCGGACAATACCGGTCTATAAGGCGGGGTACGCACGAAAACGTGCGAAAAGCACGGTTGAAATCTATGAACTATCGTAGAAATTCGTAAATAATCCCAAGTTCGTCCAATATGGACGCCAAGTGTCACGTTTTAGATCGATCGGAATGTGTTGAACGAAAAACGAACCCGTCACAGAAAGCAATAAGCAATAAAGTTAACAAGAAGTGTTAATACAAAATATTTGTTAGCACTAAATTAGTTTTAATACCTAATTTAATTTTTTGAAATAAAATAATATATATTTATAATTACACACGGCTTTGCTTCGTTTCGTTTCTCCAGGTCAACAATTCTGTTTTTCTATCGCACCGTCCAACATTTTTTCCCCTTTTAACACGGCTTCTTTTCTATTTTACTAATTAATAGTAGATTGATTTTACACAAAAAAACCTTCCAAATGATAGCTATGTATACATATAGACTTATTTTACTAACATTTTTTACTTTTCTGTGTGGGGGCACCG
>OY744540.1:72241491-72243991 GCA_963556195.1 Sepiola atlantica | reverse complement strand
TTCTTTAGAGACGAACAAGGGCTGAGTTAACAGAGAAAGAAATAATAACATATTAGGATGTTAATCCGATATATATATATGGGTGCGCGTCAATGTGTTTTGTGAGTCAATGTAATCTGTAAATCGTATCTGTAATTTGATTGACCCCACCCTTACTTCTTCTCTGCGCCCTCTCTTTCTCTCACAGACGTGATGTTGCTAGTCTTAGGTTTTTCTATAAATACTAAATGTGTCCTTCATAATTATGTGACCTATTGTTCGTTCCAGCACGTTGACTCGTTGATCTAGTGGTCTCCATCAATTCGCTGTTTTGATACCTCATTGTAATAAGAGCTTCTTATTCCAGTAGCTTCTTTCCAAGAACTGCAGGCCTGTGGAACTCTCTTCCTGCTGATTGTTTTCCCCCTACATATAGCCTAGGTCTTTTCAAGACTAAGGCCAATAGGCATCTCCTGTCTTTGCGATAATCATATTTGTTCTTGTTAGCTCGTTACACCAAGTGGCTTCATGCCTTGTCTGGAGCGGTTTCCATTAAAAAAAATGAATATAAATGTTTTTTTCCGTGTGTGGATTATTTTATAGAATGAGATATGAGGTTATAACCATAAAATAGATGGACTTGTTAATCTGAATATTATCAGTTTATTTATTCTTTGTATGTTTGCCAGTTGAACCTTTCTCTGTATATATATATATACGAGTAGATATGTATAAGCGTATATATGTTGTATTAATATGACTTGATCCCTTTACGAATTTTTAATTCTCTCCCTCCCTTCCTTACACGAACCAGAAGTTTCTGTGATAATTGAATTTATTTGTATTTTCAATATATTTACCGTGGCCTGAGGAAGTTGTACTTGAAATAAGGTTGCAGCTGTAACATGTATGCACATATGTAGCCAATAATGTGTGTATAGTTTCATCGGATTGGCATCTAGGAAACAATCATACAAGTACTATATATATATATATATATATATATATATATATATATATATATATATATATGTGTGTGTATATATATTTGTATAATTTGGTAGCATTCCTTCTTTTATGCATGTTTGATTAAACATGAGTACCAACTTCTGCTTATTCAGCTTTTGATCCGTTTTTTCTAGTCTTCGTACGACGGATTTGATGTTATAATCCAAGGAGTGTAAAACATCTCCGTATTTTGTGCGAACGTTTTCGACCGACATCGGTCGTCGTCAGGCGGTTGCACAATGAAATAAATTGGTGAATCTATCAAGAGGGTGCTCTTTTTAATTATTTCAAAAGTATTGAAGTGCTGTTGAAATTAATTTAAAAGTCGGTCGAAAACGTTCGCACAAAATACGGAGATTTTTTACACTCCTTGGATTCTAACATCTGTTAGAATCGGGTCGTGTTCCCGACTATAAGCGAGTTCATAAAATCAAGCAATTGTTGCATGCAAAAACAGAGTAATAATTAACAAACAAAAGGAGGTAGTTCAAATAAGGTTTATTGAACGTGTGTGTATGTGGGATGATGACGTGTGTGGTGTATGTATGTGTGTCGATAGAAAACAGTTCTTGAAAAGAGTATGTGAAGAAATGAGTCCGGCGTGGGAAAGTCCTTGAAAACCGTATACAAAGAAAATGAATTGAGAATTCTTACCGTTGTTGAACACGTGTTGACGGAGCGCTGGTGTCTTAGCGTCGTTCAGCGATGCCAATTGAATAGAGAAGAGGCCTTTTCCGGTGTCCCTTGGTTATATATCCCCTAAAGGCAGATAACTCCTGGTCGCTTTCAGCGCCACCTAACGGTGAACAGCGACACCTACCGGCCGGTTAGTGAAGGTATGTTTTGAAAGGAGGGGATAACTGCTACACATCAAATCCGTCGTACGAAGACTAGAAAAAACGGATCAAAAGCTGAATAAGCAGAAGTTGGCACTCCTGTTAAATCAAACATATATATATATATATATATATATATATATATATATATATATATATATATATATATATATATTGCCATAAATATATTTTCATAACTTACTACCTAGCTCTACTTACGTATCGATCACTGTTAAAGTAAATACTGAAAATTGATACATACAAAATTATATCGCCTTATAAAAATCTTATGTGGATACATGAAATAGTAATATATATATATATATATATATATATATGCAAACATTGTTAAAAATAACAGGATTCGTCTGTTTAATTATACATTTTTTATTTTTCAATTTTTCTGATGGTCTTTTTCGTATTAAAATAAACAAAATGAATAAATGTCCCATAAGTTTCACGAACGTTTTCGATTCTTCTCCGAATCATCCTCAAATGACTAAAAAAAAAGCTGGAGAAGGAAGAGAATTTCAAAATAACAGCAGAGAACATTGTTCCAGGACGCTGCAGTGGCATCACAAAATAAAATCGCATTGCGTTAATCATTTTAAAATGTTGCCACTAGTTTCATACGTGATGTTATTAATTTTTAAATTATTGTATTTTTTTTTGTAGAT
>OY744540.1:72231491-72236491 GCA_963556195.1 Sepiola atlantica | reverse complement strand
TGGCACGGCTGCAATAATGATAAAGAGTCTATAATGAAGACTTGAATTCTTTGCTTACTTTTTGTAAGACATTCACAGCAAAAACTCGTTTTTTGCTGCTACACCGAAAAAGACATTTGCCTCCGTGTGCTTAGCGCCGCCAGGTTGAGTTTCCTTAGACAGACCTTCTTTGCAAGGACATCCCGTCTATGGAACACATTTCTTCGGGACTGATTCCCGACTGATTACAACTTGGTCTTCTTCAAATCCAATGTCAACAATTTTTGGTTAAAAATCGCCTTAGTTAGTACGATTGATCAATGTTAGTACTTCCATAGTGGTCCTCAACTTTAGGCTGGCAATTATTTCCGTCTAATTCAACTTCGATTGCAAATGATTTTGTGTCATTGGAACAGAAACTTACCATTGATTTGTCGCTAGCCACTACCATTAGTCTTTACTCGGGTTTGAGTGGTAATTAGGCCCCTCAGGCTCCCAGTACTTTCTGCATCTTTCCAGTGGAAGTCTGGTTGGTGCTTTCCCTCCTCGGTCATTCCATCCGCTTCGGCCTTTCACGACTATTTTGTGTAGTATCAGCCGAAACTGGTGTCTTCACTTATTGGGGGGGGGGGGGGGGCGCAGTTAATGACGTTTCTTGCAGTTTCGGTGCCCTCGAATTCTTCTGGTGTTTCTTTTACGTTGCTTTATTTCTGTTGCAACTTCCATGTGTCTTGTTTGTGTTAGTAGTTTGTGGGTTGGTTTCCGCATTCGAGGATTGCCCTTTTTTCATCATTGCCGTCCGTTGTATAGCGTCAGTCTTTCTTTTGATTCCAAATTCTCCTAGTCTTTCTTATGCTCCTACAATTATTGGTATTATATTAACTTTTTTCATGTTTCATATTCCTTTAAGTTCTCTGTTAAATTTCGTGCATTTATTTCGTTTTTCCCTCACTTGATCTTTACTCTGTGACCTACTGCATGGATGGCGGCACCGGGAGGGGCAGGGGGGGGGCTCAAGCCACGGTCATCAATAATGAAGTTATATATGCATGTGTTTAACCGCCCCCCACACTTTTTAGGAGAGCCCCCCCCCCCTCCACTTTTATAACTGTCCCGCCGGTCCTGTAACTGGCACGGCAAAATTTACAATTTGGTTTTTTTCCTTCTTGTAAACTATAATTGTTCTCTTTTCCTTGGTGATTCTGTCTGTTTGTACCTCCATGTCCTTCGGTTTCCAGGACAGTCTCTGGTTTGTTTTTCTACCATTTGTTTGCATGTTCAAAATGCAGTCGTTTGCATAGTTCCCAGTGGACTGCCTTTCCCCACCTTTGTCCACATTTACTGTTTTCCTAGCTTTGATGTAATTAGTTCTAATCGCATTGATTCCGTTACTCTGTTTACATGTCCTTTTCGTAGCCATGTTTTTCTTCACACTTTTTGCTCGTTTTCTGTTTCTGCTGTCGCTGCTCCATGTATTGTGTATTTTTACCGTGTCTCTTGCTGCGATGATCAGCCTTTCTGTGTTCTGAGATACGCATTTGCCCAATTCTTTTTGTGTCTTTCACACAATCTTCTATTCAGTTCTCTTACCATCTTTCCCTTTCACGTAGAGTCAGTCAGTATCTTCATTCTGGTGTATTGCGTAGTGCAGGGGCGGCAACCTCCGCCCCGCGGGCCACATCCGGCGCGCGAAGGCTTAGCGTCCGGCCCGCCACCCGGCTATGCTTTATTATTTCAATCCGGCCCGCGGACCTCCCAGTAAAACTTATATCATTTTGTGACACAGACGTAAAAGTAGATTTCAATTCAGATTTACAGTGGGATAAAAATGTATGAATAGCAGCGAGCGATGATGCGTGTATATTTCATTTTTCTTTTAAACTATTAATTTCAAATCCTTGGCCTGAAATAAAAATAAAAAAAGAGAAAGAGAGAGGCAAAGAGGAAGCGAGAGACGAGGGAAGGGCATGAAACATAGAACTTATGTGAGGTGTGTCAAAACGAATGCTTAGTCAACTTGTTACTTCCCTCGTCCTTATTTTTTATGATTCCAAAATGGCTCTTCGATGGAACCTTTTATAACATCACATACAGAAGTCTATTGAGAAAAAATATCAGATTTGTAGAGTGTTCAATGCAAATGTGTACAATTTATTCATGTAAACAAAATATAGTAATTCTGAGATTTCGTTTTTTCACTCCGGCCCGCGATCTCCTTCCAAAAGTCTCATCTGGACCTCACTCTGAAAAGGTTACCCGCCCCTGGCGTAGTGCATAGCCATTAGTTTTCTAGTCTTCTGTTCAATATGCGTCGGTTTTTTTGTCCACCTCAGATGTTTATTCATTTTACTTGATTTCTACTATATTATTTCGTTACTAAGAGTTTTTTGTTCTTTTCATGTATTATTTTCCAATCTTCTCATTCATTTCTGTTGCGTTGATGGTGTCTACTTCCAGAACTTCCATATATATATATATATATATATATATATATATATATATATATATATATATATATATATACATATATATATATATACATATATATATATATATATATATATATATATATATATATATATATATATATATATATATATATATATATATATATATATATATAAAGGAGTAGACACATTATTATAAACCATTGTTTCGTAAAGGTATAAACATTTTTTTGAAAAACCATAACAATGTAATTTGTTGAAATAAATAAATAACATTTATTTATTTTAAACTGAGCTTTCGAATATTAAATATTCCTCGTCAGAGAGTTTTTTTTCTTCTTTGTTTTCATCGTCTGGTGGTATTGACTTGGTGAGGAAGAATGTCCGTGTCTTGAAGCGCGGTTAAGCCATTTTGAATAGAAAGGAGTAGACACATTATTATAAACCATTGTTCCGTAAAGGTATAAACATTTTTTTGAAAAACCATAACAATGTAATTTGTTGAAATAAATAAATAACATTTATTTATTTTAAACTGAGCTTTCGAATATAAAATATTCCTCGTCAGAGAGTTTGTTTTTTACTTCTTTGTTTTCAAAAAAATCTCTGACGAGGAATATTTTATATTCGAAAGCTCAGTTTAAAATAAATAAGTACGTGAAAATATTGGGTTGACATGATGGGTGGATGATAAAAAGTAAAGGCGAAACGTTGATTAATATATAAAAAGAAACATCCTTTTTTGTTTTTTCTTTTTTCATTTCCCATATATATATATATATATATATATATATATATATATATATATATATATATATATATATATATATATATATATATATATATATATATATCATGTTCGCCAAGCGCCCTCATCTCTTTGTTGGTTAGTTCCATGTCCTCCGCTGTCTCTAGTTTTTTTCTTTTCCTTCCTAGCAGTGTACACTCTTCCATTCCAAATTCCATTTTGATATCCTCGCTGAATAGTTTATCAGCTCTTCGATTTCTTATTTGCTTTTTGCAAATAGTTTCAGGTCGTCCATATACATGAGGTAGTTGATTCTATTGTCTGTTTCTGTGAACGTGTATCAGGCATCACATATCCTGAGTATGTTTTTGTGTGCCATCATGGCTATGATAAACAGTAGTAGTAATAGAGAGTCTCCTTCTTATCTCAGTCAGGTGTTGTCCTCCAGTTCTAGTTTCAATACTCCCATTGCATTCTTAATACGATTAATAATCTTGTACATATTCAATTATCTATCTGTCTTAGAATTTCTTGTAATCAACCCATGTCATAGATATATTCTTTTTTCTCTTTTTTACCTCCTTCAGGATCTTTTGATGCATCACTCTCTTCCCTGTTTGCCACTCTTCTGATTCCTCGGGAAGTAAGCCACGATTGTTAAGGGTTGTTTCAGTTGTTCCATTTGGATTTTCCACATGATTGGTAAACAGGTTATTGGTCTGTGGTTGCTTGGTATCGTTCCATTTTTGGTATCTTTGTGTATTAATGTAGTTCTCTTCTTTGATCATTCATTCTAGTATTCTGTTTTGTGGATACATACTTTCAGTTTTTGTTAGCCTTTTATCGAGAATTTTTTATACTCGTATGCAGGGCCGGCGGGACAGTTATAAAAGTGGGGGGAGTCTCCTAAAAAGTGGGGGAGGGGCGATTAAACACATTCATATCAACTTAATTATTGATGACCGTAAAGTGGGGGGGCAAGTCAAAAAGTGAGAGAACTTGAGCCCCCCCCCCTCCCTGCCCCCAAATGCCGCCGTCCATGGTATGCATGTATTACATTGTGCCCTGACGCTTTCCAGTTTGCCAATCTTTAAGGGTTCCTTCTTCAATTTCATAATTTTTTTCTTTCATGCTTTTTAGCCATTCGACATTTCTGTTGTGGTCTTTTGGTTTTTCCCTTTGTTGCTCCAGAAGTGTTATGCTTTTTTCTGGTCCTTCCATCTGTTTACGTTTTGATAAAACTGTCTTTCATTTGTTCGAAAGTCCTATTTTGTTTGTACTTCATGAAAATTCAGATACCTTTCGAGTTTCATTTTTACAATAAGTATAAGAAACTAATTAATAAACATTCAACAAATGTTTTGGTGTATTTTAAAGAGTTAATATGGGCACATCTCGTTTATTCGAAAATCCAAATATTTGCATTAAGTTTGGTCCATAGTTATTAGACACTAACTCTCCCCCTATCTATCTACTTATGTCTGTATCTGTCTCTTTGCTTCTCTTTCTCTCACATTATTGTTTATAAATAATTGGACTTGTTTTGGTTTATCTTTACAATGGCAGCCATGATTGTTTATTTATTGTTGGTTTGAAATTGTATTTCTTGTCCTTGAATAAAACTAAGAAAGAATCCTTGAATTTCAATTTCTTCTTAAATTGAATATTTTCTAGAGCCAAAATCATATAATAGATTTTGATAGAGCAAGGATTCTAGACATAAAGTTTAGTAGCATTATATATTAATTTAATCTCCGTTCGTATGGAGTTGTGTAAGAGAAGTTGCTTTAAATTTATTACTGGGTTACAAGCTATTTCGGCAAGAA
>OY744540.1:71781491-72226491 GCA_963556195.1 Sepiola atlantica | reverse complement strand
CTTATGGAACAAAAAAAGAAGCTGAAGAAAGACTTCTGGAACGACATTTTTAAAATCGAAGGATTACTACGTGCAAAAATGACTGTGGCTTATACGGACTATGGGTATTAAAACGGGCTTATCATAATTATTTTAATTAGTTTCTATTTAAATTTTTATTTGAAAGATAAAAGCCTATTGTAGTTTTACTCGTGAAAATAAATTTAAAAATGAAAATCACTGAAATTGTAACTTTAAGAAATTCATAATAAAATCTCTTTGATAGATAAATATCAATTTTCTGGAACTATTTCAAAGATAATAAGTACAGTCTAAAGACACTGAATTACAAAAAAGATTGTTAGCGACATTCAGAGATTAATATGGAATAATCGCAATAATATATAATTTTATTATTTTTACTTTTATAAAGATATAATGGTTTCGTAATATATTATAGAAATTGTATAATTATTATACCATATTTTATTTTTATTTTTTACTTATTAATGCCATTTAATATTGCAGTGAGCTCCATGAGATTTTATTCCCCAATGTGATATTAAAATTCTTTAAATATCGACTAATATATTAAACCTTTTCATCTTGTTTTAAACGAGTTTTTTTTTGTATAAAAAATGTTCAAAGTTTATTTTGTATCAAAAACTGTTCTTTTTTGTATGTAATAAAACTTTTTATGTAGTAAAAATATGTTTGGTGTGTGGAAAAAACAATATAGCCTCCGGCGATTAAAACATTGAAATTAAATTCGATTCTCAAAACTTTAAAACGTAAATTAGAATTATATTTCAGAACAAGAAATACAATTAAGACCAACAATCATATCTAAGATTTGAGAAAAAAGACGAAATGAAAACGAGGTTGTTTCTATTTCTTTGTCATATAAACACACGCTGTTTTTGTTTTATTTTGATGACGGCGGGTGGCGGTGCAAATCCTGTCTGAGTGATACATACGGTCTTGCCTGGTTATACACAATGAAATAAACGGAAGTTTATCTGACTTATTTTGAGTAAATAATAAGTAAAATAAAAGTGAATTGTCTATGTTCGGAAGGGGCTAGGCTCCCTATATTTCGCGAGTAATTAAATATTTTTCTTTTAGTACAAAAATAAACTGTAATAAATTTTTTTTATCGAAACAGCCCTCTTAAAAGTCTTAGCTGGCATTTGTTGTTTTCAGGGATGCGAAGTTGAAGCGTTCGTTAATAGAAATAATAAAGCGAGTATTCTGGAATAATCAGTGCTCGTATTATTATTATGCCATTAAAAATTAGTACCCGGTGAATCTGGTGGCGAGAGGAGGAGGTAATAAGATGTGAGTAAAATGGCAGCTAATTTCTCTTTGGGAGTCGTATTTGGAAGAAACCGGTAAGCGGATGAAATATAAAATGTTTTTAATGTAGACGAAATGAAACACGCATGAGGGCTAGACGGAACATATGAATGTTTTGGTTATTGACCTATTATACCGAAATAGGATGATCGACTTTACTTGATTATCTAGATAACAGAGGAAATTTATCTTTCTTTCACTTGAAGCTGGAACTTGTCTAAAGAAATTATATATTATATGGTTTTTCTAACCTCCGAATTTTGCTTTAAACGTAGGAATATAAAATTCGCTTGATCGGCGAGGTTACAAGATGGCAGCTGCAATAGACCAACACAAATATATATTTGCTAGATATTATTGGAAATTATTAGAACGGAGTGATGAAAACCAACCAATCACAGGCCGCTATTTATCAGATCTGCCGGACACCACGTGGGCCCATTTTCAAACTTTCGCTCCTATTCCTTCCACGACTGACAGGAACAGTCACAGAAACTGATAGCTCCTTCGGGCTGCCCATCCGTCATGACTTACTGTGGGATGCTGACGTATATGGTCGACCAAGAATTCTCCTATTCGAAGCCTTTTAAATTCACACGGGCCACTCACCAAAAACAACATGAAATAATAAGAACTATTACCAGGACAACATTTAAAAGTTAAGTCCGAAAAATACCACTTGTTTTGCTATGAACTTATTCTTCTTATCCTTTATTTCTTATCTCTTTTTAAGTTATATAAAATCTTGTTATATTTAATCGTTGCTTTTTGTTCCTTCAATTTTGCCACGTTGGTGCTTCTTTACTAATGTGTACAGATGAAATTTTCATATTTAATTTAGAAGAGTGAGTTAAAAGGGGAGATAATTCAAACTTTTTAAAAATCTGATTTCTCCAAAAATGGATAAGCATCATTATTTTTAATTTAAATCAAATAATTGTTTTATGTTTAGATTATTAAATCGGTTTCTTTTCGGTTTCTTTTCTCTCGATTGTTGTTTGTTGTAACCCACAAGGAAATCCAAAGAATTAGTAAGAAAATAATTTTTTAAAGATAAGTAAAAGGATTATTTATCAATTTTTGAACACGACTTGCACGCACACACAACGCTCGGTCCTATTCGGCGCTGATTTTTAATACGAATTTAATTCAGAGGATACGTTGAAATTAAATAGATTTATTGCAATAAATTAAACATCGAATCAAATGAAATAAATTCAAAAATAAGTAGTTTAAATGAACAATACATGTGAAATAAAGTTTTACACTCAGATTTGAAAAAAACCAGTTTGAATTATCTCCCCTTTCAACTCACTCTTCTTAATTAAAGATGTAAATTTCATCTGTACACAATAGTAAAGAAGCACCGTTCTTTTTCTGATCTGAAATTTTTTCCCATTTTACATGCCATTTTATCCCAATAAAGAATATGAATATTGAATATTCTCATTCTATCATGAGTGCCTCGATTGCTGATGTGCTGGATCTTACGAGAGTATTGATTTACCTCCTCTCCAGGAGGTTAGGCACAAGGCCAGTTTTATCTTACTTCCACAAGTAAGATGTGACCCAAGGTCGGGTCGGGAAAGTGGGGTTTGAAAAGCCAGCGCCCGAGAAGGTGAGCACTCTGGTCATTAGAAATTTCCTGGGCAGCCCCGTCGGCATTCCCCGGTAGGGGCGCCTCAGGCAGTAAGCAATACACTTACTCCTCCCCAAAGAGGGGAGGCAAAGCCTGGGAGGGTGGACCTCCTAGAACTGCACAGGACAGACCCATAGACCGGCGTAAATCAAGCCCCGAAGGCCAAGACAATACCAGTCTATGGGGTGCAGTATCCATCGGAACAGATACTACATTTTGATCTTAGCCAAGGAGTAGCAAGAAGGTCTTGTATTGATTTACTCCTCTCCAGGAGTTAGGCACAAGGCCAGTTTTTATCTTACTCCCACAAGTAAGATGTGACCCAAGGTCGAGTCGGGTAAGTGGGGTTTAAAAATTGCCTGGGCAGCCCCGTCGGCATTCCCCGGTAGGGGCGCCTCAGACAGTAAGCAATAAACTTACTCCTCCTCAAAGAGGGGAGGCGAAGCCTGGAAGGGGGGACCTCCTAGAACTGCACAGGACACATCCATAGACCGGCGTAAATCAAGCCCCGAAGGCCAAGACAATACCAGTCTATGGGGTGCAGTATCCATCGGAACAGATACTACATTTTGATCTTAGCCAAGGAGTAGCAAGAAGGTCTTGTATTGATTTACTCCTCTCCAGGAGTTAGGCACAAGGCCAGTTTTTATCTTACTCCCACAAGTAAGATGTGACCCAAGGTCGAGTCGGGAAAGTGGGGTTTAAAAATTGCCTGGGCAGCCCCGTCGGCATTCCCCGGTAGGGGCGCCTCAGACAGTAAGCAATAAACTTACTCCTCCTCAAAGAGGGGAGGCGAAGCCTGGAAGGGGGGACCTCCTAGAACTGCACAGGACACATCCATAGACCGGCGTAAATCAAGCCCCGAAGGCCAAGACAATACCAGTCTATGGGGTGCAGTATCCATCGGAGCAGATACTACACTTTGATCTTAGCCAAGGAGTAGCTAGGAGGTCTTGTATTGTAACAAGATTTTAGGACTCCTTTTGTACCCTTGTCGCTACACAATCTTATTTCAACCAATTATTATGCCAGGTCCATTTGTTTCATCGTCGGTTTCGTTATATCTGAGATATTAGTTTTTCATCGAGACATGTTTTTTGAGAATTATTAAAAAGAATTAATTGATCAGAAGATGAATAGTGAGTAATAAATAATAATATAAAGAATTAAAACTATTTTAATAGATTTATTTTGTTCAGTTTAAAAATGTGCTTAATCTTTCAACGATATGTCGGACAATTCAAACAAAATAGTATCGCATTATTAAAAAATAATAAACTCACTTATTAAAACAATAAAGTTGTACAGATATAAAAGATATGAAAAAAATAATTAATGTGTCACAAGTGACAGATTCACTTCTGCCGGATTACACATAGAAATAAACAAAAGTTATATCTGATTTATTTTTAGTTTAACCGACACTCGTATTTACGCAGGTTTCCTCATATTCTAATTTATTTCAAAATGGCTGACAAATCGTTAAAAGCTAAAATGACGGACAAATCGTTAAAAGCTAAAATGGCGTCTAAAATAGCGAATGTAGATTAGGAAGTTTGTGACTTAAAATATCTGCTTTACAAAAGATCCGTATTACAATCGTAATATAAAACTGTAGAAGTTTATTATTTTTCATTTTTTTCATTTTTACTTCCTCAAAATTCCGCTCTGCGACGTATCGCCACACCCCATACTATATTATATGTTTATACACCGGTAATTTTACGTCTCCGCGCTTTGATAGATGTTAGTTTTTGACGGGCATAACCATCGCTGATAAGTTAACTTTTTTTTTCCTTTGAAAATAAAAGGTTAACAGCGTTAATTGTCATAGATATCTGTGAAGTCGAATGTGGCTTGCACAAGTCAACAATAACTCTCACTAGCAATACCAAGAAGCTAGCGACAAATAAGTAATCAAGATATACACTTCAATAGAGCATCAGATCTTTTATAATGATGTTAACCTTTTCCTCAAGAGATGTTGTCGACTATACGAAAGGGTTCACCCGCCATTTGTCAGTTCTTATGTTTATCTGGTTGGATGTCTATCCACCCTTCTCATTAGATAAGTCGTTTTATTCGCTGATGACTTCTAGTTCTACTAGTAAAACAAAACTTACTTGCAATTCAAAGGTATATACTATTATATTTTTATATTTATGAAAAAATGCTTGAATTTAATTAAAAGTTAACGATTTATTTAAACATATGTACCTTTTTTATTTATTTTAACTTCTTTCTAATCACTACAAATACACGATTCCACCAATTGCCAAGATCACCAGTAGTAACACTATTAACCCCCATCCCACCCAAGAGAGCACAACTCCCCCGCTCTTCGTTCATTGTTCATGTTGTAGTTGAATTAGATATGTAATATATATCACATCATTAATAGACTAAGTTTGGAAAGACTATACGTAAATATGTTGTATCTGTCTGACGATTAATCGGAATTGAAAATCGGTATGAAAGTCGAAAAAATGTTAGCCTAATTTCTGATTCTAAATACGATTCTTTTACTAATTTTTGTTTCCAATGAAAATCTCATAATGAGTTTGGATACATAAAAGGAAAACATTAAGAAGTTTGTCAAATTAAATATATATATATATATATATATATATATATATATATATATATATATATATATATATATATATATACATTTAAAAGTAGATAAGGACTCTCCGCTAGACACCCACCACCACCATTACCACCAAAAAACGAAATTCTACATTCTTTCTTAGGCGATTAGAATTTCAATCGGAATCGGTAATTGTATCGGAAGTTATTGAATTATGTTATGTGTAATGTGAACAGGAATAAAAAGTGAATTTCCAAACTTTGTATGCCAGTGTTATTATATTATAATCTTTTAAGAAAATTAGGATTACTCTACAAAAACAGAAAGTATACCCATTGCGATTAAAGGAAAATTTGTAACTGTAAAAATGGAAGACACAAATGTTGATTTTCAATTAGACACAGTGTTTGAATTGACGATAATAAATGAGTTCAATCCTAATTACTTCAAAAGAATTACTCACTCAATAATTTTCTAGGTCAGGGGCGGGCAACCTCCGGCCCGCGGGCCACACCCGGCCTACGAAGAACAAGAAATAAAACTGAAAGCATTCGTTATGGATCGATATCTATCTATTTTGAATGGACAAGTTTGATTGTGGAATCAACACGTTTTATAATATCACATAACATCTTTAAGTATTGCAGAAAATTAAAAATTATGCTCAAAAATCAAAAGCTACATTTAAATTGAAAAATATAGCTAATTTTTAAACCAGAGAAAATTACCCTTGCAACTGAAGAAAAAAAATGGAGTGCTGAGTTAAAAGGCCTATAAAAATGGAGTTCTGAGTTAAAAGGCCTATAAAAAATGGAGTTCTGAGTTAAAAGGCCTATAAAAAATGGAGTTCTGAGTTAAAAGGCTTATGAAAAATGAAGTTCTGAGTTAAAAGGCCTATAAAAATAGAGTTCTGAGTTAAAAGGCTTATAAAAAATGGAGTTCTGAGTTAAAAGGCTTATGAAAAATGAAGTTCTGAGTTAAAAGGCCTATAAAAATAGAGTTCTGAGTTAAAAGGCTTATAAAAAATGGAGTTCTGAGTTAAAAGGTCTATAAAAATAGAGTTCTGAGTTAAAAGGCTTATAAAAAATGGAGTTCTGAGTTAAAAGGTCTATAAAAAATGGAGTTCTGAGTTAAAAGGTCTATAAAAAAATGGAGTTCTGAGTTAAAAGGCTTATAAAAAATGGAGTTCTGAGTTAAAAGGTCTATAAAAATGGAGTTCTGAGTTAAAAGGCCTATAAAAAATGGAGTTCTGAGTTAAAAGGTCTATAAAAATGGAGTTCTGAGTTAAAAGGCCTATAAAAAATGGAGTTCTGAGTTAAAAGGTCTATAAAAATGGAGTTCTGAGTTAAAAGGCCTATAAAAAATGGAGTTCTGAGTTAAAAGGTCTATAAAAATGGAGTTCTGAGTTAAAAGGCCTATAAAAAATGGAGTTCTGAGTTAAAAGGTCTATAAAAAAATAGAGTTCTGAGTTAAAAGGCTTATAAAAAATAGAGTTCTGAGTTAAAACGCCTATAAAAAATGGAGTTCTGAGTTAAAAGGTCTATAAAAATGGAGTTCTGAGTTAAAAGGCCTATAAAAAATGGAGTTCTGAGTTAAAAGGCTTATAAAAAATCGGGTTTGTGCTGATTACTTATACGATTGTTTATAGTCTTACATTTACTGTAATTACAGACCAAAAAGTATTTGCTTCATGTTTGATATTACCAGGAAATGAAAAATCATAAACGGCAAAATATGCCGTTGGCGCATTGAACTGTCATAATTTAAATTTAGCATCGTCTACAGTCCTGGAAAGAAAAATACTGTTGCTAATACGTTTTTCCGAATCTCTGCACTCACTAATTCTTTACAATACCTTCGCGATCTTCACTGTAAAATTATGGCATCATGGCATTACACCATTTTTCCTAAGAAAGAAAAACCTTCCTTTCTCACTCGACCAAATTGAAGGCAAAACTAATTCGTGCTCGGCTTGCCAGTATCTAAGACCTAAATCCTTTATCGGTAACAACGGAACTCTCATAAAAGCAATACTACTCTTCCAGCGATTACTCTTCCTTTTGGCTAAGATCAAAGTGTAGTATCTGTTCTGATGGATACTGCACGCCTGTCCTGTGCAGTTCTAGGAGGTCCACCCTCCCAGGCTTTGCCTCCCCTCTTTGGGAAGGAGTAAGTTTATTGCTTACTGTCTGAGGCGCCCCTACCGGGGAATGCCGACGGGGCTGCCCAGGCAATTTTTAAATGGCCAGAGTGCTCACCTCTCGAGCGCTGGCTTTTAAAACCCCACTTTCTCGACCCGATCTTGGGTCACATCTTACTTGTGGGAGTAAGATAAAACTGGCCTTGTGCCTAACTCCTGGGGAGGAGTAAATAAAACTCTTCTTGGCCTTTTAGCTAAGATCAAAGTGTAGTATCTGTTTCGATGGATACTGCACCTCATAGACTGGTATTGTCTTGGCTTTCGGGGCTTGATTTACGCCGGTCTATGGGTTTGTCCTGTGCAGTTCTAGGAGGTCCACCATCCAAGACTTCGCCTCCCCTCTTTGGGGAGGAGTAAGTTTATTGCTTACTGCCTGAGGCGCCCCTACCGGGGAATGCCGACGGGGCTGCCCAGGCAATTTTTAAACCCCACTTTCCCGACCCGACCTGACCTGACCTTGGGTCACATCTTACTTGTGGGAGTAAGATAAAAACTTGCCTTGTGCCTAACTCCCGGAGAGAAGTAAATCAATACTCTTCCAGCGATTAAACCTTGATTTCAAGGGGCCACTACCTACGTACATACATGGTAACAAGTACCTACTTACGATAATCGACGAATACTCACGTTTTTCCTTTGCATTTCCATGTAAAGCTATGACAAGCAAAACTGTTCCACAATGTCTGAATCAACTATTTGCGATATTTGGCATGCTCGATATGATTCACACAGATACAGCAACTGACTTTTTCAAAGGAAAATACTGACTACCTACACGGGAAGGTATTGCAAACAAGTAGATACCACCCAGAAGGCAATGAGCAAATTGAGAAACTTAATGACACACTATGGAAGGCCATACAAGTAACTTTGAATTCTCGCAATATGGTGCTATCCTGTTAGAAAAATATTCTACCTGATGCTCTACATTCTATACGATATTCCTATTTACTTGCCTCCCCACGAGGGCAAAGGTAGACACAAGGTTATTTTTAATGTGAGATAATCCAGCTCCCCCAAAAGGAGCACTCTGGATTGGAACAAAAATTAAAATTGCCTCAGTCTAGAAGGTCTGCTCCTTCACAGAATAGACAAAGTGTAACATGAGAACAGATACTACACTTTGTTCTAAATATTTGTTATATTTTTTATTGAATTATCACAATATAGTTTTCAAATAGAAATTAAAGTTGACTTAATTTAAAACGTTTGGCCATCTTTTCGCTTAGTTTTATTTTTAAAAATCACATTGTTCCCTCACAAAATATATTTTTAAAAACACGCACACACAATCTGTATGTAACCCCTCACGATAGCCGTAAATCCACTTTTGATACTAGAATTCCTCTATGGGCAAAACAGGCCCAAGAAATCATACCAGGTCGAGCAAGTATATATATATATATATATATATATATATATATAAATAAATATTAAATTATTAATACCTACAGACGCTAGCGTTTCAAGCTAATTGCTCTCATCAGTGCAGGAAAGTAACAATTTCAGAGAGTCGGGAGGTGCGAACCTGGTTCACAGAGTCAGCCTAGAATCTGCAAGCAGTCGCCATATCCACTCGGCCAACTGAAACTGACACGGAATTAAGGGAAATTAAGATCTATATGTACCTAGAAGCGGGCACAGCTAGAAGACTAGTCGAGAGTGTTCGACGAACGTATTCGGAACTTTGCATTAGAGCTTTTTGACAGTCTATTTTTAACATCCCCGAGAGTGCTCAACTTTAATTCCTTAAAAGGGCTTAGTATAATATATATATATATATATATATATATATATATATATATATATACAGGGTGGTCCAAAATAAGGGTCCTATCTTTAAATTTGAATAACTTGAATTTGAATAACTTCCACAAAATAAAAGTTAAACTCACCAAACTTTATGTGTGTGTAGACTGACCCTTCCGAGATTTTTTGAAATAAACAAAACAAATTTTAGCCGAAAAACACTTCTTAAAACTTACAAAAACTAAAGTATTGTTTTTTACACTGTTTTGAGTTTTTTAAGCAAAAATAATGTTTTCTAGATGAGGGTACGTTTCTTAGAGCTAATACGGCTCATGCTTGCTTCGGAAGGGGTCCTTTACTTATTCTAAAAAAATAATTTTTTTAAAAAATCAATAAATAAAAAAGTTATGAATTTTTAAAAATAGGACCCTTATTTTTGCCCACCCTGTATATATATATATATATATATATATATATATATATATATATATATATATATATATCAGAAGAGAGAGGAGTGATATAAGGCTATCACAATGCAAGCAATAAATATATGTCGGTGCTGAGAAGTGAATTTGAAAAAAAGTGTAGTAAATCTTACTTGGTCACTCACAACTTCTACACAGTCATCTAATATGTGCTACTGTGCTCCATATTATATTTCGAGATAAGACCTTTTCATCAAATAGTGGCTGGTTCAAAGTTTCCTGATCTCCTGAAACTCCTGTGGACTGGTAATGTTGTTTTATGGTAGTATTGTAGCAGCACATTTGCGTAAGGTAGATCCTGTCTGTTCTACGCCCAGCAAGCAAACGGGAAAGAACTCTGGATTTTATTCTCGACTAAGTGTTAGTACGAGAGAGTGTTATTGTTCCTTTGTGATATAAGTCAAAGGTGAATAACTTTGACCTAGAAAATAATTCATCCCAAAAGAAAATAACCCAGTAAAAATAATTTACAATGCTCTGTTGAATGCTTTGAACTTGTTTTATCAATTAATAAGATAATCAAGGGAGGCGCGATAGCGCTCTATCCCTTAATAGACTACAAAAACGGCCTATGCTAGAAATCAGTCATAACTCAATAACCAATAAACCAAATTAGTTAAAACTTTGCACAAAATTTTCATTTGATAGGTTCTATAAGTGTGTAGAATTCCAGCATCATTAGTCAAGGCAACCCAGAGATCCAGAAAGGTCAGGAGTGATTTTGTGTTATCCGTGTGTACGTACGTACGTGTGTGCCACCCTGTATATCATCAACTATTTGATGGATTCAGCTGATTTTTGGCAGAGATAGAAGTTCTAGGGTCTAGTTGATGGCATTTTAATTTCAGTTTACCATATACCTTAGTTTTCCAGAAAATTCCAAAAAACCTTAAAAATTACCATTGTCTTGAGGCATAGCCTTTACAAAAGTAGTGACATTCCATGATAAATGCCAGTATACTGAAATCATTTGCACTTAATAGGGTTAAGATGAAAATTCATATACACTAAATGTACAAAAGCAAAGAAATTCCCAAATTTTTACACTTTTATTGTCATTAAGGGTATGACTACATATCAACCAAACCATTTCATTATCACATCACTACAGTATAAATCTCTATGCATGAGTGGATGAAGTGTGTGAGGTGCGCTGAAGAAAAATTGCTACCAGTAAAATACATAGCCCTGTTGTGCTCGCATACCCTTAATGACAATAAAAGTGTAAACATTTGGGGATTTCTTTGCTTTTGTACATTTAGTGTATATGAATTTTCATCTTAACCCTATTAAGGACAAATGATTTCAGTATACTGGCATTTATCATGGAATATAAATAGATTTAAGAATGAATCTTGATATTATTAGTTATCTAATATATCACCTATATATATATATATATATATATATATATATATACACAATATTACAGTCTTACTTCAATAAACCAACGTTTTTATGCTACAGAATTTTTTTAAATACTGAATAAAAATAAAAAGTGAAAATGAAGAATCTTGCATAGGAAAAATCACCAGCAGGAACCGAATGCTAAGAAAAAGAGAAATGATAAAAGAAAGGGAAAAGTTCGTGTTGGTCAATACATATATATATATATACACATGGACGGCGGCACCGGGGGGGGGGTTCAAGCTACCCCCCCCCACACTTTACGGTCATCAATAATGAAGTTATATATGCATGTGTTTAACCGGGCCCGTTCCACTTTTTAAGAGAGCCCCCCCCCCAACTTTTATAACTGTCCCGCCGGTCCTGATACACACACATATATATATATATATATATATAGGAAATATTGAAATGATGAAAAAGTAAAATTGGATGTTATCTAGGAAAATTTTAGTTATTGAGAGGAGAGGGGTATCAGTTGGGACAATGTAGTTGATATATTTACATTTTGCCCGCCACAATAACTAAGATTTTCCGGTTCAGCCTGGAGTTTTTACCCCGCCTAATAAAACCGGTATTGTCCGGGCCTTTGTGTCTGGATTTACGCCGGTCTATTGAGGGGTTGCCGGTCCTGTGCAGTTCTAGGAGGTGCACCCTCCTAGGCTTTGGGAAGGAGTAAGTTTATTGCTTACTGCCTGAGGCGCCCCTACCGGGGAATGCCGACGGGGCTGCCCAGGCTATTTTTAAAAAGCCAGAGTGCTCAAATTCTCGAGCTCTGGTTCTTTCCCACTTTCCCGACCTTGTGTCACATCTTACCTTGTGGGAGGAAGATAAATAGAACGGACCAGTATTAAAACAACTTACTTTATTTACTTTTTCTTTCATAAGTTTAGAACTTTCTTTTATTTTTGTTTGGATGTTTCGCCACCCCTCTATTTCTTATTTTTTATTTTTCTTCTTCATTAGATTTTTAGTTCTTACTTATGACTATCAACTATCCCCCCCCCCTCTTTTTAATGTCAGACACATTTTGACTTTTTACTTCTGTATATCATTTTATTATGATACTTCTTATTAAACTTAATTTTTTACTATTTGTTTATGGCTTTCATCCCGATTTCTTTTACTCTAACTTTTTTTTTTATCTTATCTTAGCCAACTTTTTATTATTCACCTATCAATCATTATCATCTATTTATTAAAATTACTGTTATATAATTTTTTTTAAACTTATTTTTTTTTTCACTTTTTTATTCCTTTCACTTTTTTCCTTTTTTCGAATCCATCATCAAAAACCCACCCCTGACCTTGTGTCTAACCTCCTGGAGAGGAGGTAAATAAAATATACTAATGTACGAACTTCGACCTAAAGGGTCACGGATCGTCTAGTATATATAAAAACATGAAACCACAATCCAAGTATACACATTTTTGGCTAAGATCAAAGTGTAGTATCTGTTCCGATGGATACTGCACCCCATAGACTGGTATTGTCTTGGATTTCGGGGCTTGATTTACGCCGGTCTATGGATGTGTCCTGTGCAGTTCTAGGAGGTCCACCCTCCCAGGCTTTGCCTCCCCTCTTTGGGGAGGAGTAAGTTTATTGCTTACTGTCTGAGGCGCCCCTACCGGGGAATGCCGACGGGGCTGCCCAGGCAATTTTTAAATGGCCAGAGTGCTCACCTCTCGAGCGCTGGCTTTTCAAACCCCACTTTCTCGACCCGATCTTGGGTCACATCTTACTTGTGGGAGTAAGATAAAACTGGCCTTGTGCCTAACTCCTGGAGAGGAGTAAATAAAACTCTTCTTGGCCTTTTAGCTAAGATCAAAGTGTAGTATCTGTTCCGATGGATACTGAACCTCATAGACTGGTATTGTCTTGGCTTTCGGGGCTTGATTTACGCCGGTCTATGGGTCTGTCCTGTGCAGTTCTAGGAGGTCCACCATCCAAGACTTCGCCTCCCCTCTTTGGGGAGGAGTAAGTTTATTGCTTACTGCCTGAGGCGCCCCTACCGGGGAATGCCGACGGGGCTGCCCAGGCAATTTTTAAACCCCACTTTCCCGACCCGACCTTGGGCCACATCTTACTTGTGGGAGTAAGATAAAAACTGGCCTTGTGCCTAACTCCTGGAGAGGAGTAAATCAATACACATTAACGTGTGCGTCCATCCAAAGAGAGGGTAAATAATCAGGCACACTCGCACACGCACACTGGCACACACACACACACGCACACACACACACACCAATACAATTCAAGCGTATTTGTATTTTCATTTGTTTTAACCTGTGTTAATTAAAAAAGACTAAATTCAGTAATGTCTTTATTAAGTAAAAATTCAAATAATCTTTCACGATGAAAAATAAAAAATAAAAACTTCAAGTGAAAAATGTGTCAGTATCTCAGACGATAATAATTACAGGGAAGAGAGTGGGGATGTAGTCATACAAAAATAGGGGAGGGTAGATTTTTATTGTTTTATTTAAATTATTTAAAACTAGTACACATACATAATTTTTATATTGCTTCGTTTTATTAGATAATTTCGTACCACACAGGTGTGTGTGTTTAAATTACTGAGATTAAATAATTGCAGTAATGAATAATATGCTGTCAACCATAAACATCTAGAACAGGGGTGGGCAACCTCCGGCCCTCGGGCCACATCCGGCCCACGGAGGTTTAGTGTCCAGCCCTGCTATGCTTTATTATTGCAATCTGGCCCGCGGACCTCCCAGTAAAACTCATCTCATTTTGTGACATAGATGTAAAAGTAGGTTTCAATTAAGATTTACAGTGGGATAAAAATGTATAAATATCAGCGAGCGATGATGCATGTATATTTCATTTTTCTTTAACTATTAATTTAAAATCCTTGGTCTGAGATAAAAATAGAAAAAGAGAAAGAGAGAGGCAAAGAGGAAACGAGAGACGAGGAAAGGGCATGCAACAGAACTTATGTGAGGTTTGTCAAAACGAATGCTGGAACAACTTGCTACTTCCCCGTCATTATATTTTATGATTCCAAAATGGCTCTTCGTCGGCGCTTTTTATAACATCACATACAGAAGTCTCTTGAGAAAAAATATCGGATTTGTAGAGTGTTCAATGCAATTTTTGTACAATTTATTCATGTAAACAAAATATAGTAATTCTGAGATTTCGTTTTTTACTCCGGCCCGCGATCTTCTTCCAAAAGTCTCATCTGGCCCTCACTCTGAAAAGGTTGCCCGCCCCTGATCTAGAAAGACTAACACGTCTCTTAAAGAATGTAATACCTGATATTTTTCAAACTATCAATTCATAGATCACAGATACTGCAAAAAAATGTTTAATGCTTTAAATTTATTTCAGCTGTTGTCATCAGTCTTTTCATGTGGTAAAGGAATCTCCAGAAGACCCTAAATTGCTCTATATGTGTTTCCGTGTTTTTTTTTTGTTTTTTTTTATGAAAAAATCGCTCCAGACAAGGCATGAAGTCACTTGATGTATGGAGCTAAAAAAAAAAACTACTTCATGGTCAAAGTCAAAAATTAGCCAACGATAAGTGTTAGATTATGACCCAGAAAACAGCAATTCTGCTCCCTTTCTTATGAAATGTGAGGACTAAAGGACAAAATAGCAAGAGTTACAAGGCTGCCATTCATTCATCTTTGCCATCTATCGTCCCCACAATGACAGAGTTACTGTCTTTGATTTTATCGCTGAGATAATTGACCATTTCCTGTTTGTATAATTTTGATTATTCGGATTACTATTCTCATCTTGAGTGTTATTCTCACAACGTTTTGGCCGACCTTTTTTCAGGTGTATCTTGCCGAACTCGGGAATCTGCAGAGAATTTTGAACGGAACCGTTTATTAAATCTATGGGGGTAGCATACTCTCATTTCGTCGCAAATCCTAGTATTGAACCTTCAATCTTCAGAAGACTGCACCTAGAACTGAATGTTACTCAGTACTTTATCCGTTGCGCCACGGGTCCTCATCTAAAAAATTAAGAAACACCATATCCTGTCTGTTTACCCTTCTCCCAGTCTGTGGTGACTGTAATGTTGAATGTCCACGCAAACAAGACTGATGATGAAGGGAGATTTTGTCACGATTTTCCCTTGCTTATGATCTTACACAGATTGTTAACAAACCTGCCTGTGTACCTGATGCTGATGGACATTTTGCAAGCCTTCTTGGTCTTTTTCTGACAATGTGTCCTCAACAGTGCTCATTCACTATTCGTTCTCTGTTGGGATTTTCCGATCACTCAGTTGTCACATTTAAGATTTTTTTAAAGTTCAGTAAGATCTCTGATGTTCCTTTCCATCGCAGAGTGTATCGATATGTATCGGGGCTGACTGGGATAGACTCAGATCATTCATATCAGAAATTACTCTGCATTCCATTTCCAAAAAGAAGGTGTGCCCTGTATCGTATCTGGTATAACTGATTGGTTAATAATCGATGGTATTAAGAGCTTCTTAACCCCCCCCCCCTCCAAAAAAAAATTCTAACTGAAACCAAAATCCATCAGTGGTTTCAATTGCTTTCAGTCAGCCTGGAAAAAGGAATAGGCGTCCAAGGAGGTCCCTAATAAACACCTGGTGTCAGACCCTAACCAACAAGTGCCTGGCACCGACCTCCCAAGGAGAGAGTGGTCAACAATCAATAGATTCAGGACTGGATATGGCCCGTGCTTGGCCAGCCTTCATAGATGGGTCAGCAGCCCATCCCCACTGTGTGCTTGTGGAGAGGAGCAGACAATGGAGCACATCATTGAAGTCTGCCCTCTCCAACGACTGAGAGGAGGATTAGCCACCCTCCACACAGCAGACCAGGAGGCTACTGCGTGGCTGAAGGACTTTGCATTCGCTAAATAAAAATTGCTTTCAACAAAATATATGCTTTTAAACCAAAGCTGCAAAAAGAATCTTATGCCTAATCTGTTAAATCTAGAGTGGCTAAACATTCTAAGTTCTCATTAGTTTTGGTGTATAACAAACAGGGTCCTGAACAGATGTGTGACCTCTATTCCAACCGTCATCAATGGATTCTATTTATCTTCCTCCCACAAGGTAAGATGTGACACAAGGTCGGGAAAGTGGGAAAAAACCAGCGCTCGAGAATTTGACCACTCTGACTATTTAAAAATTGCCTGGGCAGACCCGTCGGCATTCCCCGGTAGGTGCGCCTCAGGCGATTAGCAATAAACTAACCCCTTCTCAAAGGGTGAGAAGGCAAAGCCTGGAAGGGTGCACCCCCTAGAACTGCACAGGTAGGACAACCGATAGACCGGCGTAAATCCAGACCTGAAAGCCCGGACAATACCGGTTTATTGGGCGGGGTACTGATAATCTCTGCTGAAGTCGATAAAACCAAACTTTTTGCTAAGAACTTTGCATAAAATTCAACCCTTAGCGATTATAGTCGCTTACCTCCTGAATTCCTCCTTATGACTGTCAACACGCTGAGCGGCATTCCCTAACAACCCTAAATCTGTTCGAAATGTTGCCAAACTTATCAGTAACCCTGATGCAAGCAGAGAAACTGGTCATCGTAACATTCCAATAATACTGCTTAAGAAGCTACAGCCGGAACTAGCTCCTATCCTTACAAAGCTGTTCAATGGTTGCTTAAAGGAGAATGCTTCGTCAGTCTAGCCAGTATTTAAAAATACTGGAGATCAATATTCTGCACCTCAGTACAGACCAATCAGTCTCCTGTACTTCATGTGTAAGTTGTTTGAATCTGTGATTAATCAAGAAGTTGTCATCTACCTCAGCAAAAGCGTTATGGATAATTTCGTCATTCTTCAAATTTAAGATCACAAGAAGCTTCATGGAAACCCATTTTCGGATCCTGCAAAAATTTTGAGTCTTTCTTCACTGATAGTAAAACGTGCTAGCAAGAATTTAATGAAGCTAAAAATGAGAATTGTTGAGCAAAGTTCAGTAGCGATCCTGAATCAGATTCGGTTAACCTTGAAAATTCTCCTTCCAGTAGGTGTTGAAGGCTTGCAATAACGTTGTCACACTCTTCGTGGATTGCTTGCACAGCATCATGACGAGAACTCCACCTTGTGTCACATTATTTTTTACAGCACGAGTGACAAATGATGTTAACACTTCTCAATGAGAAGTAGATGAAGAAAAAATTAAAGAGCTTTTCCAGTAAAAATGTAACAACAACAAGCTGCACCTCACTTGCACCTCACTTGCACCTCACTTGCACCTCAATTGCACCTCACTTGCACCTCACTTGCACTTCACTTGCACCTCACTTGCACCTCAATTGCACCTCACTTGCACCTCAATTGCACCTCACTTGCACCTCAATTGTACCTCACTTGCACCTCACTTGCACCTCAATTGCACCTCACTTGCACCTCACTTGCATGAACACCTGCCAAATTGAGGCTGTAGTTCTCACAGTTCACAAACACAGCTTTTGAGTTAACTTTAAGAATTTTTTTCTCTAACTCCAGCCATAACTGCTAGATTATCATAAAAGTGGCAACGACATTCGTTCATCAAAATTTTGTCTTCTTCCAATTTTTTCAGAACTTATTTACCAGGTTGACTGCATCTTTCTTGTTGATTAGAAAACTCCCGGAAATATCTCCTTTATTTCTACTTTTCTGTTTTTATCAAACGTAATACAGAATTTCAGAAACCTGATGTTCATAGGGAAATTCCAAAAAACCTTTAAAATGACCATTGTATTGAGGTATAGCCTTTACAAAAGTAGTGACATTCCATGATAAATGCCAGTATACTGAAATCATATGCACTTAATAGGGTTAAGATGAAAATTCATATACACTAAATGTACAAAAGCAAGGAAATTCCCAAATTTTTACACTTTTATTGTCATTAAGGGTATGCGAGCACAACAGGGCTATGTATTTTAGTGGTAGGAATTTTTCTTCAGCGCACCTCACACACTTCATCCACTCATGCATAGAGATTTATACTGTAGTGATGTGACAATGAAATGGTTTGGTTGATATGTAGTCATAGCCTTAATTAATGACAATAAAAGTGTATAAATTTGGAAATCCAGCATTACAATGCTAAAATACGTCCTTAATTTCGGAAATCTTTCTTAACTGTGTCACTGAAAAGAGAGTATCATGTTTTGAATTCTGTGGACAAGTAGTTGACACTTTTTGGTTTCTCTTTCCATCTGCAAGTGTTTTGCTAAGATTATTACATAATATTTGGACAAAACTTTGTTGCTAGAAAGTTTCCTATATTTTTACTGTCACTAGATATTTCTTCTCTATGGCTACGATAGGTCAGATATAACCTCAACTATCTGTTCAATTATAGTAGGGGTGGGACGTAATGGGTGAAATTTCAGATTCATGCGAGTAGTATTTTTTGTGTTCATTTATATATAAATAACACTAAACAATCAAACATTTTGAAAATTTTGCAAAATTCAGAATATGCAGGCCAATAGTTTTTGGCTATTTTACATTCATGAAAACCCTTTCACAGCCTGAAAATGGTCCCAAATTAAAGTACTATATCAGATTAAACCATCTATATCCATTCATAGCTTTTGAGAATGTTTTAGGACCTGCAATGTCGCATGAAACCACGATACAAAAAAAAAATGTCTTGAATACAGTGAATGTCTTAGTGCAGTATTCAGCCTGGGTGAGTTAAACCGGCTTCATCCTTTGGCCACACATCTCTGGGCAATAGCAGCTTATGTACAGCAGTTATAAAGCATGAGTTCTGCTGAGATAGCAAGCCAGTCTTTATTCTATCAACAATGCCATGGTTCTTTTTGATGGTAGTTACCTTGGTTTTCAGCTGCCCACTAACACATTTGCACCAATTGGGTTGTGGAGGTAGGAAGGAAAATGTCCCAGATCAATCAATGCTCCTGCCCTAACCCTAAGCTGCAAGACCAAACAACTGAAAACATCACGACAACAGTTATTTACATATGCTGGTTAGAGACACTCAATCAATGCTCCTGACCTAACCCTAAGCTGCAAGACCAAACAACTGAAAAAACATCACCACAACAGGAGATTTACAGTTATTTACATATGCTGGTTACAGACACTCAATCAATGCTCCTGCCCTAACCCTAAGCTGCAAGACCAAACAACTGAAAACATCACTACAGCAGTTATTTACATATGCTGGTTACAGACACTCAATCAATGCTCCTGCCCTAACCCTAAGCTGCAAGACCAAACAACTGAAAAAACATCACTACAGCAGTTATTTACATATGCTGGTTACAGACACTTAATCAATGCACCTGCCCTAACCCTAAGCTGCAAGACCAAACAACTGAAAACATCACTACAACAGTAATTTACATATGCTGGTTACAGACACTCAATCAATGCTCCTGCCCTAACCCTAAGCTGCAAGACCAAACAACTGAAAACATCACCACAACAGTTATTTACATATGCTGGTTACAGACACTCAATCAATGCTCCTGCCCTAACCCTAAGCTGCAAGACCAAACAACTGAAAACATCACCATCACAGTAATTTACATATGCTGGTTACAGACACTCAATCAATGCTCCTGCCCTAACCCTAAGCTGCAAGACCTAACAACTGAAAACATCACGACAACAGTTATTTACATATGCTGGTTACAGACACTCAATCAATGCTCCTGCCCTAACCCTAAGCTGCAAGACCAAACAACTGAAAACATCACGACAACACTTATTTACATATGCTGGTTACAGACACTCAATCAATGCTCCTGCCCTAACCCTAAGCTGCAAGACCAAACAACTGAAAACATCACGACAACAGTTATTTACATATGCTGGTTACAGACACTCAATCAATGCTCCTGCCCTAACCCTAAGCTGCAAGACCAAACAACTGAAAACATCACTACAACAGTTATTTACATATGCTGGTTACAGACACTCAATCAATGCTCTTGCCCTAACCCTAAGCTGCAAGACCAAACAACTGAAAACATCACTACAACAGTTATTTACATATACTGGTTACAGACACTCAATCAATGCTCCTGCCCTAACCCTAAGCTGCAAGACCAAACAACTGAAAACATCACTACAACAGTTATTTACATATACTGGTTACAGACACTCAATCAATGCTCCTGCCCTAACCCTAAGCTGCAAGACCAAACAACTGAAAAAACATCACCACAACAAGAGATTTATAGTTATTTATATATGCTGGTTACAGACACTCCATCAATGCTCCTGCCCTAACCCTAAGCTGCAAGACCAAACAACTAAAAACATCACTACAACAGTTATTTACATATGCTGGTTACAGACACTAAATCAATGCTCCTGCCCTAACCCTAAGCTGCAAGACCAAACAACTGAAAACATCACTACAACAGTAATTTACATATGCCGGTTACAGACACTCAATCAATGCTCCTGCCCTAACCCTAAGCTGCAAGACCAAACAACTGAAAACATCACTACAACAGTTATTTACATATACTGGTTACAGACACTCAATCAATGCTCCTGCCCTAACCCTAAGCTGCAAGACCAAACAACTGAAAAAACATCACCACAACAGGAGATTTATAGTTATTTACATATGCTGGTTACAGACACTCCATCAATGCTCCTGCCCTAACCCTAAGCTGCAAGACCAAACAACTGAAAACATCACTACAACAGTTATTTACATATGCTGGTTACAGACACTCAATCGATGCTCCTGCCCTTACCCTAAGCTGCAAGACCAAACAACTGAAAACATCACTACAACAGTTATTTACATATGCCGGTTACAGACACTCAATCAATGCTCCTGCCCTAACCCTAAGCTGCAAGACCAAACAACTGAAAACATCACTACAACAGTTATTTACATATACTGGTTACAGACACTCAATCAATGCTCCTGCTCTAACCCTAAGCTGCAAGACCAAACAACTGAAAAAACATCACCACAACATGAGATTTATAGTTATTTACATATGCTGGTTACAGACACTCCATCAATGCTCCTGCCCTAACCCTAAGCTGCAAGACCTAACAAATGAAAACATCACTACAACAGTTATTTACATATGCTGGTTACAGACACTCCATCAATGCTCCTGCCCTAACCCTAAGCTGCAAGACCAAACAACTGAAAACATCACTACAACAGTTATTTACATATGCTGGTAACAGACACTCAATCAATGCTCTTGCCCTAACCCTAAGCTGCAAGACCAAACAACTGAAAACATCACCACAACAGTTATTTACATATGCTGGTTACAGACACTCAATCAATGCTCCTGCCCTAACCCTAAGCTGCAAGACCAAACAACTGAAAACATCACCACAACAGTTATTTACATATGCTGGTTACAGACACTCAATCAATGCTTCTGCCGTAACCCTAAGCTGCAAGACCAAACAACTGAAAACATCACCACAACAGTTATTTACATATGCTGGTTACAGACACTCAATCAATGCTCCTGCCCTAACCCGTAAGCTGCAAGACCTAACAACTGAAAACATCACGACAACAGTTATTTACATATGCTGGTTACAGACACTCAATCAATGCTCCTGACCTAACCCTAAGCTGCAAGACCAAACAACTGAAAAAACATCACCACAACAGGAGATTTACAGTTATTTACATATGCTGGTTACAGACACTCAATCAATGCTCCTGCCCTAACCCTAAGCTGCAAGACCAAACAACTGAAAACATCACTACAGCAGTTATTTACATATGCTGGTTACAGACACTCAATCAATGCTCCTGCCCTAACCCTAAGCTGCAAGACCAAACAACTGAAAAAACATCACTACAGCAGTTATTTACATATGCTGGTTACAGACACTTAATCAATGCACCTGCCCTAACCCTAAGCTGCAAGACCAAACAACTGAAAACATCACTACAACAGTAATTTACATATGCTGGTTACAGACACTCAATCAATGCTCCTGCCCTAACCCTAAGCTGCAAGACCAAACAACTGAAAACATCACCACAACAGTTATTTACATATGCTGGTTACAGACACTCAATCAATGCTCCTGCCCTAACCCTAAGCTGCAAGACCAAACAACTGAAAACATCACCATCACAGTAATTTACATATGCTGGTTACAGACACTCAATCAATGCTCCTGCCCTAACCCTAAGCTGCAAGACCAAACAACTGAAAACATCACGACAACACTTATTTACATATGCTGGTTACAGACACTCAATCAATGCTCCTGCCCTAACCCTAAGCTGCAAGACCAAACAACTGAAAACATCACGACAACAGTTATTTACATATGCTGGTTACAGACACTCAATCAATGCTCCTGCCCTAACCCTAAGCTGCAAGACCAAACAACTGAAAACATCACTACAACAGTTATTTACATATGCTGGTTACAGACACTCAATCAATGCTCTTGCCCTAACCCTAAGCTGCAAGACCAAACAACTGAAAACATCACTACAACAGTTATTTACATATACTGGTTACAGACACTCAATCAATGCTCCTGCCCTAACCCTAAGCTGCAAGACCAAACAACTGAAAACATCACTACAACAGTTATTTACATATACTGGTTACAGACACTCAATCAATGCTCCTGCCCTAACCCTAAGCTGCAAGACCAAACAACTGAAAAAACATCACCACAACAAGAGATTTATAGTTATTTATATATGCTGGTTACAGACACTCCATCAATGCTCCTGCCCTAACCCTAAGCTGCAAGACCAAACAACTAAAAACATCACTACAACAGTTATTTACATATGCTGGTTACAGACACTAAATCAATGCTCCTGCCCTAACCCTAAGCTGCAAGACCAAACAACTGAAAACATCACTACAACAGTAATTTACATATGCCGGTTACAGACACTCAATCAATGCTCCTGCCCTAACCCTAAGCTGCAAGACCAAACAACTGAAAACATCACTACAACAGTTATTTACATATACTGGTTACAGACACTCAATCAATGCTCCTGCCCTAACCCTAAGCTGCAAGACCAAACAACTGAAAAAACATCACCACAACAGGAGATTTATAGTTATTTACATATGCTGGTTACAGACACTCCATCAATGCTCCTGCCCTAACCCTAAGCTGCAAGACCAAACAACTGAAAACATCACTACAACAGTTATTTACATATGCTGGTTACAGACACTCAATCGATGCTCCTGCCCTTACCCTAAGCTGCAAGACCAAACAACTGAAAACATCACTACAACAGTTATTTACATATGCCGGTTACAGACACTCAATCAATGCTCCTGCCCTAACCCTAAGCTGCAAGACCAAACAACTGAAAACATCACTACAACAGTTATTTACATATACTGGTTACAGACACTCAATCAATGCTCCTGCTCTAACCCTAAGCTGCAAGACCAAACAACTGAAAAAACATCACCACAACATGAGATTTATAGTTATTTACATATGCTGGTTACAGACACTCCATCAATGCTCCTGCCCTAACCCTAAGCTGCAAGACCTAACAAATGAAAACATCACTACAACAGTTATTTACATATGCTGGTTACAGACACTCCATCAATGCTCCTGCCCTAACCCTAAGCTGCAAGACCAAACAACTGAAAACATCACTACAACAGTTATTTACATATGCTGGTAACAGACACTCAATCAATGCTCTTGCCCTAACCCTAAGCTGCAAGACCAAACAACTGAAAACATCACCACAACAGTTATTTACATATGCTGGTTACAGACACTCAATCAATGCTCCTGCCCTAACCCTAAGCTGCAAGACCAAACAACTGAAAACATCACCACAACAGTTATTTACATATGCTGGTTACAGACACTCAATCAATGCTTCTGCCGTAACCCTAAGCTGCAAGACCAAACAACTGAAAACATCACCACAACAGTTATTTACATATGCTGGTTACAGACACTCAATCAATGCTCCTGCCCTAACCCGTAAGCTGCAAGACCTAACAACTGAAAACATCACGACAACAGTTATTTACATATGCTGGTTACAGACACTCTATCAATGCTCCTGCCCTAACCCTAAGCTGCAAGACCTAACAACTGAAAACATCACGACAACAGTTATTTACATATGCTGGTTACAGACACTCAATCAATGCTCCTGCCCTAACCATAAGCTGCAAGACCAAACAACTGAAAACATCACGACAACAGTTATTTACATATGCTGGTTACAGACACTCAATCAATGCTCCTGCCCTAACCCTAAGCTGCAAGACCAAACAACTGAAAACATCACCACAACAGTTATTTACATATGCTGGTTACAGACACTCAATCAATGCTCCTGCCCTAACCCTAAGCTGCAAGACCAAACAACTGAAAACATCACCACAACAGTTATTTACATATGCTGGTTACAGACACTCAATCAATGCTCCTGCCCTAACCCTAAGCTGCAAGACCTAACAACTGAAAACATCACGACAACAGTTATTTACATATGCTGGTTACAGACACTCAATCAATGCTCCTGCCCTAACCCTAAGCTGCAATACCAAACAACTGAAAACATCACCACAACAGTTATTTACATATGCTGGTTACAGACACTCAATCAATGCTCCTGCCCTAACCCTAAGCTGCAAGACCAAACAACTGAAAACATCACTACAACAGTTATTTACATATGCTGGTTACAGACACTCAATCAATCCTCCTGCCCTAACCCTAAGCTGCAAGACCAAACAACTGAAAACATCACTACAACAGTTATTTACATATACTGGTTACAGACACTCAATCAATGCTCCTGCCCTAACCCTAAGCTGCAAGACCAAACAACTGAAAACATCACTACAACAGTTATTTACATATACTGGTTACAGACACTCAATCAATGCTCCTGCCCTAACCCTAAGCTGCAAGACCAAACAACTTAAAAAACATCACCACACCAGGAGATTTATAGTTATTTACATATGCTGGTTACAGACACTCAATCAATGCCCATGCCCTAACCCTAAGCTGCAAGACCAAACAACTGAAAACATCACTACAACAGTTATTTACATATACTGGTTACAGACACTCAATCAATGCTCCTGCCCTAACCCTAAGCTGCAAGACCAAACAACTGAAAACATCACTACAACAGTTATTTACATATACTGGTTACAGACACTTAATCAATGCTCCTGCCCTAACCCTAAGCTGCAAGACCAAACAACTGAAAAAACATCACCACAACAGGAGATTTATAGTTATTTACATATGCTGGTTACAGACACTCCATCAATGCTCTTGCCCTAACCCTAAGCTGCAAGACCAAACAACTGAAAACATCACTACAACAGTTATTTACATATGCTGGTTACAGACACTCAATCAATGCTCCTGCCCTTACCCTAAGCTGCAAGACCAAACAACTGAAAACATCACTACAACAGTTATTTACATATGCCGGTTACAGACACTCAATCAATGCTCCTGCCCTAACCCTAAGCTGCAAGACCAAACAACTGAAAACATCACTACAACAGTTATTTACATATACTGGTTACAGACACTCAATCATTGCTCCTGCCCTAACCCTAAGCTGCAAGACCAAACAACTGAAAAAACATCACCACAACATGAGATTTATAGTTATTTACATATGCTGGTTACAGACACTCCATCAATGCTCCTGCACTAACCCTAAGCTGCAAGACCTAACAAATGAAAACATCACTACAACAGTTATTTACATATGCTGGTTACAGACACTCAATCAATGCTCCTGCCCTAACCCTACGCTGCAAGACCAAACAACTGAAAACATCACTACAACAGTTATTTACATATGCTGGTTACAGACACTCAATCAATGCTCCTGCCCTAACCCTAAGCTGCAAGACCAAACAACTGAAAACATCACTACAGCAGTTATTTACATATGCTGGTTACAGACACTCAATCAATGCTCCTGCCCTAACCCTAAGCTGCAAGACCAAACAACTGAAAAAACATCACTACAACAGGAGATTTACAGTTATTTACATATGCTGGTTACAGACACTCAATCAATGCTCCTGCCCTAACTCTAAGCTGCAAGACCAAACAACTGAAAAAACATCACCACAACAGGAGATTTATAGTTATTTACATATGGTGGTTACAGACACTTAATCAATGCTCCTGCCCTAACCCTAAGCTGCAAGACCAAACAACTGAAAACATCACTACAACAGTTATTAACATATGCTGGTTACAGACACTCCATCAATGCTCCTGCCCTAACCCTAAGCTGCAAGACCAAACAACTGAAAACATCACTACAACAGTTATTTACATATGCTGGTTACAGACACTCAATCAATGCTCCTGCCCGTACCCTAAGCTGCAAGACCAAACAACTGAAAACATCACTACAACAGTTATTTACATATGCTGGTTACAGACACGCAATCAATGCTCCTGCCCTAACCCTAAGCTGCAAGACCAAACAACTTAAAACATCACTACAGCAGTTATTTACATATGCTGGTTACAGACACTCAATCAATGCTCCTGCCCTAACCCTAAGCTGCAAGACCAAACAACTGAAAACATCACTACAACAGTTATTTACATATGCTGGTTACAGACACTCAATCAATGCTCCTGCCCTAACCCTAAGCTGCAAGACCAAACAACTGAAAACATCACTACAGCAGTTATATACATATACTGGTTACAGACACTCAATCAATGCTCCTGCCCTAACCCTAAGCTGCAAGACCAAACAACTGAAAAAACATCACCACAACAGGAGATTTACAGTTATTTACATATGCTGGTTACAGACACTCAATCAATGCTCCTGCCCTAACCCTAAGCTGCAAGACCAAACAACTGAAAAAACATCACCACAACAGGAGATTTATAGTTATTTACATATGGTGGTTACAGACACTCAATCAATGCTCCTGCCCTAACCCTAAGCTGCAAGACCAAACAACTGAAAACATCACTACAACAGTTATTTACATATGCTGGTTACAGACACTCCATCAATGCTCCTGCCCTAACCCTAAGCTGCAAGACCAAACAACTGAAAACATCACTACAACAGTTATTTACATATGCTGGTTACAGACACTCAATCAATGCTCCTGCCCTAACCCTAAGCTGCAAGACCAAACAACTGAAAACATCACTACAACAGTTATTTACATATGCTGGTTACAGACACGCAATCAATGCTCCTGCCCTAACCCTAAGCTGCAAGACCAAACAACTTAAAACATCACTACAACTGTTATTTACATATGCTGGTTACAGACACTCAATCAATGCTCCTGCCTTAACCCTAAGCTGCAAGACCAAACAACTGAAAAAACATCACCACAACAGGAGATTTACAGTTATTTACATATGCTGGTTACAGACACTCAATCAGTGCTCCTGCCCTAACCCTAAGCTGCAAAACCAAACAACTGAAAACATCACTACAGCAGTTATTTACATATGCTGGTTACAGACACTCAATCAATGCTCCTGCCCTAACCCTAAGCTGCAAGACCAAACAACTGAAAACATCACTACAACAGTTATTTACATATGCTGGTTACAGACACTCAATCAATGCTCCTGCCCTAACCCTAAGCTGCAAGACCAAACAACTGAAAAAATATCACCACAACAGGAGATTTATAGTTATTTACATATGCTGGTTACAGACACTCCATCAATGCTCCTGCCCTTACCCTAAGCTGCAAGACCTAACAAATGAAAACATCACTACAGCAGTTATTTACATATGCTGGTTACAGACACTCAATCAATTCTCCTGCCCTAACCCTTAGCTGCAAGACCAAACAACTGAAAAAACATCACCACAACAGGAGATTTATAGTTATTTACATATGCTGGTTACAGACACTCAATCAATGCTCCTGCCCTTACCCTAAGCTGCAAAACCAAACAACTGAAAACATCACTACAGCAGTTATTTACATATGCTGGTTACAGACACTCAATCAATGCTCCTGCCCTAACCCTAAGCTGCAAGACCAAACAACTGAAAAAACATCACCACAACAGGAGATTTACAGTTGGTTACATATGCTGGTTACAGACACTCAATCAATGTGACAGCAGTGCAGGATGCTAAAAAGAAAGTCATTGTCAGATACTTCAAGATTCTGTTAGTGAGCAACCCTTATAGGCTAGGTTTCAGAGCCGAAGAGGAAGATGGTTTGGACAGTCACCTGGTAGATATGCCTTATGGTATCCAACAAAATGCCTTTCTTACCCCAGAGGCATCGCTGTAGTCGTGCAAAAATATATCTTGCAGTATCAATGTGGCCAGACTGCATCACTGTGAAGCTGAAGTTGCATCCTATCAAGTGCAGATTTAACTATGTCAGCTGTTTCCCTAAGAATAACAACATCATAATTATGTCCTTGTAGAGTAATGTACTCAATGACATAGTTTAAAAGGGTTGTAGAGAGAGCATCTCTGCCTAACGTATGTTCACACATTGATTTCCAACACCTCTCTGTAGTCACTTAGCCACTTGATGTGAACAGGGCATGCTCAAAATGGTGACAACTGGAATGGGTAATTAATACCTGGGTGTGGCACAATTTTCCTTTGATATCAGGAAATTCTCCAGCAGAAAAAAAGCAAACCCTGTGTCACACTAAAAATCACAACAAATTTTAATAAGATTACAAGATGTTTGCTGGATAGTGTTGAAATTTATCATTTAAGATTATTGCTTTTCCAAATGCCATTTCATAAATTTAGGATGGTTGAACATCTGCATTTAAATGTTATTTATCATTGAAAACATGATATATTTAGTTTATAGAAACATATTAAATATATATATATAAGATTCTTGTACTTGTGTTGATATAATCTCTTCTTTATTTGCAGATTAAACCTATGGAAAAAGGGGAGAGCTTCAAATTCGACAAAGGATATGGAAAGATTTGTGATCTGTTGTTATTTTACTGTAAAGTAGATTGAGTCAAAGATTCCGCGATTTAATCTTTAAGAAAAAATGCAAGGGAGTGAATCATTTTTCTGTAACGTGTGTGGATGTGTGGCAGATCAATAGATCGATGAGACGAACGGGCATTGAAGGAAAGTGCTAGCCTGTCTAGCTACCCCTTTTCTTTCTAGGTTCGTTCGGCTTACTCTCTCCTCTTCTTTCCCTGTTTCCCTCTTCTTTTTATTTCTTTCTTTCTTCTTGAAGAGGGGATCACAGTACCGGTCAGGATCGTAAAAATAAGTGATAACAGATGTGGCCAAAGTGTGAACTCAGAAAAGTGTTCACACATGTTTTGAATAAGTGGGTGCGAAATAAACTTTAATAAAACCAGGGAATTATCGGAGAAAAATCAGTTTCTTGGCGACAAGGGAAGGATTTGCCTCGCCATCAATGAAGACAGTAACAACAATAAAGGCCATCTACTTTTAAGCACGCTTAAAATAACAAGCTTAACCAAGAACGCGCACAAACACGCACGCACACAAGCACACTAAACTTTAAGGACACCGTTAAACGCTCGTGTCGTTTCAAACATTTTTATCCTGCACAAACTTTGTTATATTTTACATTTTTGTAAAATTGTTTATATATAAAAGTTTTATTCTTTTACTTTACAGTTTCTTTTCTTTTATTAACAATATTATATTGTTAAAAGTTAGCACTCGCTAACTGATGATCCTTGTTATCGAATCGGTCTCAATTTATCTACACAAAATTTATTGTTTAGTGTGGTGGCTTGGTAATCCCTAAAGACGCGACCGTCGTCTAAAATACCAGACTCCAAACAGGGAACCAAAGACACCCCACAGATGTATATTTTCTTTAAATCCTTGTTAGAAATCCACATGCGAATGAATTCACACAGGAGATAAACCATATTTTTTTGTACAGTTTGTGGGTCTGCATATTCACAGAAATCTACTTTGGAAATCCACATGCGCACACACAGAGGAGCTAAACCATATTCTTGTAAAGTATGTGGGTCTGCATTTGCAAACAATTCTACCTTGAAAGGTCACATTCGAATACATACAAGAGAGAATCCTGCCACAGAAATAGCCCACAAAATCCACCAGAAATACACTAAGACCTTCCATTCCAGGAATATATAGATAAGGAAGGCTCTGTAGACTGGCTGAAAAGAAGATCTCTCCACTATGACCAGGAGAGAATGATAATGCCTGCTCATGATCAAGGCTTGATGACCAATGCCTTTAAAAAGATGAGTGGTCTCAGCAACAATAACAAGTGCAGGTTCTGCCACAGAGAAGTAGAGTGTGTGAGCCACCTGACATCCAGTTGTAAGGTTCTCCTGGCGGATGGCTATTATACAATGCGACACAACAGAGTGTGTAAATATCTTCACTGGACTATTTGTAAAAAGTTGAATATTCAGTGTAGCAGCAAGTCCTGGGAGCATATACCAGAAAAAAACACTTGGAAATAATTTATACACCATCCACTATGACTATGCAATCCCTACAACTACATATCTAGAAAACGGAGCTGTTAAACCTGACATCGTAATATGAGGCAAAAGGGAGAAAGTAGCAACCCTAGTTCAAGTCAGTGTCCCTAATGATGCAGGATTAAACAGAGCTGAAAGGGAAAAGATTACGAAATACCAAGGTCTTATGTACGACATGAAAAGAAACTGGAATCTTAGGAAAATCTCCATCATACCAGTAATTATAGGAGCAACAGGACTAATGAAAAAGAATTTGAAAATCTACCTAGCGAATATACCAGGTGAATCAAGTGCAAGAGAAATACAAACAATTGCACTTAAAGGAACGGTTAGAATCTTAAAAAGATCTCTAGGCTGGAGTGTCTGAAATAGCCGGTGAATGTCTGGCATCCGGTTGGATGCCTCATCTCCAGCAAAAACGGAAAGATAAGAAAAATAAAGAGAGAAACCATATTCTTGTAATGTTTGTGATGCTGCATTTTAAAAGAAATCTACTTTGGAAGGTCACATTCGAACACATACAGTGCACAATTATGTTGGCATAACAGCACGACATAATGGAGTGTGCAGGTACCTCCACTGGACCATCTGTAAGAAACTGAATATCAGATGTAGCAGCATGGGAAGATCTACCTGAGAGAACTGTGGGGAATAAGACATACACCATCCATTATGACCATGAAATCCCCACAGCTACCTATTAGGAAAACGCAGCTGTCAAACCTGACATTGTCATATGGAACAAGAGAGAATGGCAACTTTGGTTCAGGTCAGTGTCCCTAATGATGGGGGCCTAAACAGAGTTGAAAGGGAGAAAATAACAAAATATCAAAGTCTAATGTATGATATGAAAAGAAACTGGAACCTCAAAAAGATCTCCATAATTCCAGTTATCATAAGAGCCACTGGACTCATGAAGAAGAACTTGAAAAAGTATTTAGAAAGTATACCTGGTGAACCAAGTGCAAGAGAAATCCAAACAACTGCACTCAAGGGAACAGCCAGAATCCGCAAAAGAGCTCTCGTTTGGAGTCTGTAAATAGTGAGTGATCGTATGGCATTTGGAAGAATGCCTCGTCCCCAGCAAATGAAAGAAAAAGAAAAAAAAGGAGAAGTCGTATTCTTGTAAATTCTGTCAATCTGCATTTTCACATATTTCTAGTACATGAAAATGGCTGGAAAACCGACCCCCCCCCCCACTACCCGACAAAATCTGCGCCAGTTTCAGGTCAAAGAATACATGATTTTTTCAAAATTTTAGATATTATTCTTCCAGGGCAATGCTGATCAAGAATATACCAACTTTGCGCTCACACATGGGAGTGTACAAGAAGTGGCATCATGGACAGTTTTCATGCAACTCAGAATGTGACTCACAAGTGCTTGATGGGCACAGTGGTTACAACATCATCTTTGAAGAACAAGGTGACATCACTTGTCTTAGGTGAAAGGAATAAGTTATCATGCCCATTTCATGCATCCTTTACAAAATTATTCATATGGGCTAGCACAAGAATGATTTCTCCCTTTTATTTCACATAAAACAATTATTTAATAGGGATTTGAAATATTCCTCTTCCCCTACTTTCCCGGGTAACACTCAATCAAAGTTCATTTAAGTCCCTAGAAATTCCTTAAATTTTCACACTATATGGTCTAAATTAATTACCTGCTGACCAGTTAAATAAATATCTCAGACAAGAGTTAGTCGTATAGGATAAATAATAGGAATTAATATTAGATGTCAAAAATATGTGTAAGTTGCAAGAAACATGGTCGAGGTAAGGGTGTATAGGTAGTATTGATTTTCAATGTGTTTCATGCATTAGTTTTCTTTGAAGGGGAAAAATCAAGTCCACTTTATATAGTAGATACCTTGCTGTTTCTATCTGTTTTAATAATTCTTTTGCATCCACTTCAAAAAAGTGAAAGATTGCTAAGTTTTCTAATAAAAAAGTACATTTTTTCTTGCTAAGAACATGTTACCAACGTTACACAAAACAAACTGTTGCTGTCTTTACTGGGCTTAAAGTAGAAGGAAAAATAGAAATTCACGAAGTAAATAATAAAAATAACTTATTATTTTCTAAAAGATCAAAATGCATTATAGTTAAATTAATTTCTTAATTAAATATGTATTTATAAATAAAGTACTATTTTTTAATCGGATATTTGAAATGTTTATAAAGAAGCTGTTTGCATTAAATTGCATATTTATTTAAAAACAAATGCAATAATGCACTATTATCAGTCATTAGTATTGGTAGTGCCATTTGTTGCTGATAGCAAACATGGCAGCTGTTTTAATGTAAATTTGCTGCTGATAAAAAAGATGGTTAGTCAGATAAACTACACGAGCAAAAAAACTAAATTAAATTATTTTTTTTATTTTTTCTACTTAATAAACCAACGTAAAATGACTACTCAGAATGAAATATCGATATTTAGGACAGAAGCAATTTAGGTCTAACTTTGAAAATCCGACAAACTTAATTTTATGTATTTAATATCATTTTGATTTTTATCATTCTCAAAGTGAAATAAATTGATTTTAATGCACATATGAGTTATTTCTGTAATGAAATATTTGTTTAATTCTATTACAGATAACAGCAACAGTGAAGGAAAAATTAACTCATCGAATTAGAAGGAAATGACAGAATATATATTCAATTCTTCTGAAGTGAGTGGATCAACATTTACACAAATTGACTCATCGAATTAGAAGGAAATGACAGAATATACATTCAATTCTTCTGAAGTGAGTGGATCAACATTTACACAAATTCTTCATTGAAGAATATATATGCAAACACATGCTTTAAGAAAGCATCTATATATTAATACGATAGCGTGTGTGTTTGTGCGTCACGCTTATATCAAAAGCTCTGCGCATGCGTGCCGCATCTAGATTTGGACAAGCATTCAAGTAACCTAATTTTCGTAGTATTTTCAAGTATTTCCCTTTGGAGCAACGGTTAGCGACGTAGGATCTTGAAGTCGGTTTTTGACGTCCGTCCGACTGGTTTATAGTTCGATCCCAATCAACCCCTAAGATTTGTTTCTACATCGAAAGGGGGGGGGGGTATTGAGCAAACGACCGGGAAGACACATATTAATACGATAACGTGTGTGTTATTTTGTGTATCACGCTTACATCAAAAGCAACGACCTTCCGCATCTTTGTATGCTACTCATGAATTGGAGCCAAATTTAATTTAATCTAAAGCATTTACAAAGTAATGTATAGGTTAGGAACACGATGATTATTATTGAAAACAGCATTTCGTGTAATTTACACGGGTCCCGCTAGTTATGATTATTGTGATATTCTTTTCAAGAAACAAACACATACGGGAAAATCAAAACTTATTCTGGCCTAGAGATGCAACAAATTTCGATTGGCTCAAAATGTTTGTATATTAATTCAGATAGGTGTATGCTAGGAGCTATATTTATTTACTCCTCTGCAGGAGTTAGGCACAAGGCCAGTTTTATCTTACTCCCACAAGTAAGATGCGACCACAGCTTGGGTCGAGTAAGTGGGGTTAAAAGCCAGCGCTCGAGAGGTGAGCACTCTGGCCATTTAAAAATTGCCTGGGCAGCCCCGTCGGCATTCCCCGGTAGGGGCGCCTCAGACAGTAAGCAATAAACTTACTCCTCCCCAAAGAGGGGAGGCGAAGCCTGGGAGGGTGGACCTCCTAGAACTGCACAGCACAGGCGTGCAGTATCCATCGAAACAGATACTACACTTACTTCCTAGCGTGTGCCAGGTAGGAGCTATATGCGGAGAAACAATTTCGTGCACTTTCATTTTGTACATTCAAGGGTAGACATTTTCCGCTACAAATTAAAATTATCTCGAATTAAAAGTAAGGGTTTTGTCCACTTTTTTCGCTGCAGATTAAAGGAAATACCGTTGGTAAATTATTCAAAAACAACTTATTTTGTTATTTGTAAACATGGTTTCATATTTTTTTTAAAAATTAGCAATTAAATTTTCCTCCAAATTAAATTGCTTTTAACTAATTTCCCAGTACATTATTATTTAGTTTTTTTAATGAATTTTATATACAAATATAATTTTTAAATTGTTTGGTGAAATAAAATAAAATTAAGTATATCTGTTTGATGGGCGTACCTGTCATGGGCTGAATATATTCCTCTACCAAAAATCACGTAAATTATTAATCTAGTAGTTTGAATTTTACCGATAAACTAATAAATTTAGGCACTCCATGCCCAAATCAACCCCGTATGCAATAGTTAGGGTTATTTTCCTTGGATATCTCTTGAACTTAGCCGTAATGGCGACCTTATTTCCCCGTCATTTGTTTATCGGTAAAAATTAATTTTTATTTATAAAATAAAAACTACGTGATTTTTTTTTGGTATAGGATTTCTCGCCCGTGACAGTTTTATTTTATTTTTTCGAATGTCCCCAAGCACAGTTTGTTTTGTTTTGTTTAAAACTCAAAATTAGTGTATGAATTCAATCATATTACTCGCAAACAACTTATTTTTTTACTTGCGAGACAAGATAAAAAAAAAAGAAAGAAAGAAAGTCACGGTTATTTCCCTTTGACTTCTTGTGTATTCGTGTAGTGATTTAATTATTTATTATTGATTTATCCAATTTGGCTAAATGGAGATTACATCTTACTACTAGTCTTGGTGTCGTGGGTACTTCCGATAATCTCTCTGTACCCTATTTATTTACTTCCCACAAAGTAGAATGTGACACAAGGTCGGAAAGTGGGAATTTGTACTCCAGAGAAAGAGTACTTAGGGCTTCTTAAAAATTGCCTGGGCAGGGCGCCTCAGACAGTAAGCAATAAACTTACTCCTCCCCAAAGAGGGGAGGCAAAGCCTGGGAGGGTGGACCTCCCAGAACTGCACAGGACAGACCCATTGACCGGCGTAAATCAAGGCCCGAAGGCCAAGACAATACCAGTATGGGGTGCAGTATCCATCAGAACAGATACTACACTTTGATCTTAGCCAAAATCTCTCTGTACTGTCACATAGGCTTTGACGTGTTTATTTACTCCTGGCGGAGTTAGGCACAAGGCCAGTTTTATCTTACTCCCACAAGTAAGATGTGACCCAAGATCGGGTCGAGCAAGTGGGGTTAAAAGCCAGCGCTCGAGAGGTGAGCACTCTGGCCATTTAAAAATTGCCTGGGCAGCCCCGTCGGCATTCCCCGGTAGGGGCGCCTCAGACAGTAAGCAATAAACTTACTCCTCCCCAAAGAGGGGAGGCGAAGCCTGGGAGGGTGGACCTCCTAGAACTGCACAGGACAGGCGTGCAGTATCCATCGGAACAGATACTACACTTTGATCTTAGCCAAAAGGCCGAGGACATTCATTTTCCTTTCAGCGAGAGCGAGAACTTCAAGTGGAGATGTTTTTTTTTAGTTGTACTGTGGGGGGGGGGGTGTACTTCCTTAGCAAATGGGAAAGCTGTTTTATGAGACACACATATTCGGCATATCTATTAGATTCTTAAACAAAGACTATTTTCATCATGACATTTCTTCCGAGTCGAATCTAGGTTTAGTTTTTGAAACCACACAGTTTCATGAACTCTTGACGAGTATTCTCCCGTCTCTATGCTTTTAAATAACATTTTAAGTTTGAAATATTATTAAGTTATTTCCTTTCTGCCAAACATCTCTTCTGTTCTTATTACAGGCCCCATCCGAAAGAAGATACGGCGCTAGTCATTCTCTGCTCCATCTCATTGAACCTTTTATACTCGAGTTGCTTATGGCCTTGATAAGTGGTGACACATTAGTACAAAAACTAGTCTGATACATACTGTCAGTAGTGCGTTATGAATATTTCTAATCTTAAATGAAGCACGTCATTGGGAACAAAGTGACACATTATGGCACTCTGCTGAGGTCTAGAATCCCAACAGTTATCTATCGCCTCCACTGAAGAATACAGTCCCGACGATTAGGTCCGGTTCTTGAGCCATTCTCGGTTTCGCTCGTTCTAATGCATGGCGTAAACTTACACTTTGCATAGCTTAAGCTTACTGGCAGGATCAACCAGGGATTTATGCTGCCTGCCTGCTAACGGCTGGTTCTATTTATCTTCCTCCCACAAGGTAAGATGTGACACAAGGTCAGGAAAGTGTGTAAAAAAAAACAGCGCTGTAGAATTTGAGCACTCTGGTAGTTTAAAAATGTTCTGGGCAGCCCCGTCAGCATTCCCCGGTAGGGGCGCCTCAGACAGTAAGCAATAAACTTACTCCTCCCCAAAGAAGGAAGGCAAAGTCTCGGAGGGTGCACCTCCTAGAACTGCACAGGACGGACAACCGATAGACCGGCGTAAATCCAGATTCGAAGGCCTGGACAATACCGGTTTATTGGGTGGGGTAAAAAACCCTGGCTAACGGCTGATGGCTTCATCACAATACGACGGTGACGATAGGATTTAGGTGATGTCAGGCAGGTAGGGAAACTGAGGAGAGATGATGTGCATGTGACGTGTTCTCAAAAACGACTCCTCAGTCTAATTTTTTTGACGTGCGCAGCTTCTCCTGCTGCGTGTTCAGTGGCAGCAAAGATGGCAGCGGACCCTGGAGGAGAGGAACCTGCATCTTTGCACACAACAACAACCTTTAGCATGTGGCAGATCAGAAAACGACAAAGATGACGACGACAGATCCCCTTTTCACAATCGCATTGAGTTAAGGCGAACTAGTCTGATTGGAGATGCAAGGATCATCGGCACACGTATCGATCACTGATGATAGCGCTTAACCAGACGGTAATATTACCCCTCCGGCAGTTGTTTGAATCGACGGTGTATAGGAAATGATCGGAAATGACACTGCGAACAGAAGACGGTGAAGCGACAATGGCTGCTGCTTCTTCTTGTGCTTTCGGCATGCCGGAAGATGCAGACGTTGTGACTACACGTTATTGGACAGGAATCGCTTCAGCACGAGTACAGCAAGCAGGATATTATAAGTTTTTCAAGACAAGGGTAGAAAAGCGGCGCCGATTTACGGTTGCGGTGGTTGTGATAGATGCGTAGGCGGCGGCGACTAGCACGACAAAACGTTTCAGCAGGCTTCTCGAGGGAGAATGTCAAACGTACAGGTGCACTGTCAATTCAGCTTTAGGCGGTGGACAACATAGCTCTCCCGTAAGGCTTCGTTCGGTGGCAGCAGCGTCTCCCCTCCATAGGAGTATATTGGTCACGAAGCGATTTGTTGTACTGATATCTAACCAGATTTAAAGCATTTGATCGCTCTACAAGCAGCAAACGGAAATAGCGAACGTTATTACTAGGACGACGCTAACAAGGAAGAAAGTGCAGTAAATCAACCACATCGGCGACAACGACCATGAACTATCGATGCAGCGGTGACATCCAAGCGCAAAAATGGTGGCGGCAGCTCACGACCAGGAGCTGGCTTCTGCTGCTACTGAAAAGTACACGATGTATCCAAAGAGCGCTCAGGATTACTTTACTGCAAAACGTCGCTATTCGCAAAGCAACTTGTGCTAGGATTCGTGCGACCCCCATGTCTAACCAGAAAAGCGGACAACTAAAAAAGTTGACTCACGCAGACCGCCCTTTTCGGTCGGCCATTTTTCGCCTTTTACTGAATCTGTAGCATTTTGGCATGGAAAAGTGCTTTAACAACCAACTTCACTTCGCCAACTACGACACTTCGTCGGTCTGCCAAACTATTACAGACGCTTTATCCCACACTGTGCAAATTATTTGCCACAAAAAAAAAATCCCGCCTCAAAAATGTTTTTTTTTTTTTAGATTAACGCCAGTTCGCAATTTGCGATTTCAGATACAGCGATTTTGTGAGGAGTTTATTTGGTAACCTGTGACTTTAAAAAATCACCTCAGCGAAGAAGTTGCAAACTTCAGTGCGTCACTGACCACAGACTACAGGTAGAAAAAAAGACAGGGCATCGCCAGGTGCAGGAGCTGGAGGCTGCCGCCAGGTGCAGGAGCTGGAGGCTGCCGCCAGAAGATGCTTTAACAACCAACTTCACTTCGCCAACTACGACACTTCGTTAGTCTGCCAAACTACAGTAATTCGATCACACTGTGCAAATATCCTGTCTCAACTATTTCGTTGAATGATAATCAACAAAAAAAGCTTTCAATCAAGTGAAGGAAAAACTTGCGAAGGTATCCTTACTTGCACATCCTATGATGTTTGATGCATCAGCACTGTCGTATTGCACATCCTATGATGTTTGATGCATCGGCACTGTCGTATTGCACATCCTATGATGTTTGATGCATCGGCACTGTCGTATTGCACATCCTATGATGGTTGATGCATCAGCACTGTCGTATTGCACATCCTATGATGGTTGATGCATCAGCACTGTCGTATTGCACATCCTATGATGTTTGATGCATCAGCACTGTCGTATTGCACATCCTATGATGGTTGATGCATCAGCACTGTCGTATTGCACATCCTATGATGGTTGATGCATCAGCACTGTCGTATTGCACATCCTATGATGGTTGATGCATCAGTACTGTCGTATTGCACATCCTATGATGGTTGATGCATCAGCACTGTCGTATTGCACATCCTATGCTCAGTTTGCTGCACAAACAGCAAATACACCCTCTTGCATATTTTTAGAGACAGCTGAAACCGGCAGAACAACGTTATAGCATGTTTAGCCGTAACCGCCTAGCTATGTACCTTCCAGCAAAACATTTTCAGCATTCCCTCGAGGGTCGTCGATTTGTGATCTATACCGATCAGCGTCAGCTTAGGTTCACACCAGTCTGTGGATCGAGGTGTTTATTTTTCCTATTTCCTATTTCTACTAAATGAACAATTTCTCTGATGAGCAACAGAAGTTCAGATGAACACCGTGCATTTCTCTGGATTCTGCTGCGAAACGCGTGTAAAATGTAAAAAAAGCATTAAATTTGGAACAAAATTAACATAAATAAAAAATACAATATTAAAAAAATTTTGTTTATCTGTTAGACAAAGAGAAATTACAGGTATTCGCCAATAAATGAAAAGTTAAGAAGAGAAGAAAAGTATGGGTGTGATCGTTCGGATATGAAGATTAAGAAATTGAAAAAAAAAACAGATGAAAGGTATGGTTATAAATTGATTGTTCCTTTGGTCATTGGAATGCAAATATAATATATATATATATATATATATATATATATATATATGTGTGTGTGTGTATATATATGTGTGTGTATATGTGGGTGTGTATATATAATATATATGTGTTTATATATATATGTGTGTGTGTGTATATATATAATATATATGTGTTTATATATATATATATATATGTGTGTGTGTATATATATAATATATATGTGTTTGTATATATATGTTTGTGTGTATATATAATATATATGTGTGTGTATATATGTGTGTGTGTATATATATAATATATATGTGTGTGTATATATATGATATATATGTGTGTGTATATATATGTAACCTTTGTGATCGTGAAGTTTAAATGTTTCTATTACTGAAGAAGACGTTATATTGTTGAAACAAAGTTTAAGTTGATTTTAAATAAATAAATAAATATATATAAATTTAAAATATATATATATATATATCTGCTTGTTTCGGCTTCTAAAACTAACAAATTCAAATAGCACAACGTCTCTAAATATATATGTATTAAAACTTAGTCTTTCCAATGCTACTGAATCTCACAAATGATTTTATTTTGCTTCCAATTAAGTAGCAACGAAGCTTATTTCCTTGTTTAAATTTCTTCCGATTGGTTGCTCGTCATTTCCGGTTCCGCTTTGGTAGGCAGTTTTCTAAATTTCTTCCCGAATTCAAACCTGGTAAAAGAAAAAGAATGTAATTAATTGAAACTTTCAAAATAATAAGTCAAACACTTTAAAAAAATATTTTTCCTAAAAAAATTATCTGTTAAGTAATTGAACTTTTTTGTTAATAAAGTAAAATATTTTTCCTAAAATAATTATGTTAAGTAATTGAACTTTTTTGTTAATAAAGTAAAATATTTTGGGGTCGAGTTGCCAGCTGAGATTAAGAACGGCAATCAGGTAGACGTCTTCATTAATTTGTAATTGTATTCTTACTATCCCTGCACTGAGGATTGAACCTTCAACCCCAAGAAGACTGAAGGTTAAATCCTCAGTGCAGACAATACTAAGAATATAATTAATAATTACTTAAGACTTGGAATAATACAAATAATACAAATAATACAAATTATCAATTCTCATCTAAAAAATCCCGAAACAAAATTATATCTGCATTTAAAAGTAAAAATTATTAAACCCTAACTTTTAATCCCTACCCTAACATCTAACCCTACTTTTTTTAAACTAACACTCGTGTCCCTTACTTATACAGCCAACAACTAGTAATATATAATAGCACATATACAATTAAAACTAGGGGAGTCGCGGTCATGTCTTCAGGTACTTGATTGGGGTCGTCTGAGAAAATAGGTTGAGACCCACTGTTCTATGTTTTTCCTATTTGTCGCATTTTGTTACCAATGTCAGTTTTACCTGTGCCAATTTGACCTGTACTATTTTTACACCTGCCATTTTTTATCTGTGCCAATTATACTCATGTTAATTTTATCTGTTCCACTTTTACATGCGTCATTTACCCCTATTCATTTTACCTGTGCCATTTTTACTCATGTTAATTTCACCCATGCCATTTTACCTGTGCACCAACCCAAAGATTTAAAACTGCAATGGAAATATTTAATTTGGACAACGAATCTAAACTTTTCTGACAAAATATCTGAAAAATCATGAATTAAAAACATCTAGATGGTCTATTTTCACCCCAAAACTATCCAATCTAATAAATAAATAAAAAACAAACAAAACGACCTCACACATAATTCAATAAGGGAGCTGGCTGAGGAGCCCCAGCCAACAGCGCCCTATTGAGGTAACTATTCATATCTCGTTTACCGCCAAATGTTCAGCCAATGTGACGGCTATGATTTAAACGGGCACTATAGAACAGTTAGCGTCTATGGCAGACATGATTATTTGATTCACAGGGAGAACCCCTCCAGTGGCAAATATTAACACTGCTGTAGCGGAGATTTCTTATTTTGCCGCTGAGTCGGCACCTGACTTCGCATTTTCAGCCAGGCAGAGGGCGATAGAAAAACTTACCAGGGAGGTGGAGGCTTTGAAGCTGTACAGAGCGCAATCACATTCTCCTTCACCAACTCGTTATAATGCTGATTTCCACATAGTTTGTTTTACAATCAGCGCTTCGGTGATTCGACCCACTTTTTGCATTAAAACTTTGTGCTTTTGTTTCACAGAGTCAGGGAAACAAAAATCAGGAAAAGTGAGCATGTGACTTCCTCCTCAGAACCAACCTGTTAATCCTTCATTTTATTTTAAAGTATTTTGTTGCTAAATATCACTTATTGGTTAATACAGGTGCCGCATGCTGTATTTGTCCCCTTAAGTTTTTTATATAGAAACTCCCAGGCCGTGAATCATTCCTTCATACCCACGTTTGGTCATGTTTCTCAGTCGTTACCTGCAACTATGTAGAGACTTCATGTTGGATCTTCATTGTCATGGACATATCCTACCTTATCTTTGGTGGTTATTTTCTGAACCCTTTTTACTACTGGTGGACAATATGTAGACGCAAACTGGTAGATTTCAATACTAAATTATCAATACCTAATAAATGTGTAAGACTCTAATGGAACTTAATCCAGACCTGGGGTTGAGGGATTGCAAAATAAACTGAAAGAAATCAATTCCAGTGGACTCACCTTTGCATCAGCTTTGATTCTTTGATTGTGTCAGGAATTGATTGGCTGTTGGATTCTGGCAACAGCATAACGAGTGGACCAGCAACTAACGTCGCGATTGCAAGAATAATAAAAGGAAGACCTTTGCCAAAGTTGCCTGGGACATAATCTCCCTAAATAATAAAAACAGAAAGAAAGAGTCCGACTTAATTAACTAACACTTAAACTTCAGAACGAGTTGAGGAAAACTTGTCTGCATCATGCGATATTCAAACCAGTTTAACGTGACGCAATGTTATTTAATATTTTGCACGGTTATTATGCGGAATTACCGTATCGTTTCAGCCATAAATCGCTTTTTCAGTCATAAGTCGAGGGGAGTATTGTTAAGTGTTGTGAAGTCTTGTCTATAAGTTAACATATATTGAGTAACCTGTACTTTTTCTCTTCGGCATTGATTGTTCGTTGTTGTATTTTTTGTTTTCAAAGTATCTAATTATTATTGATTTAGAATAAAATCGTACACCTGCACTAAACAAATAATATTTCTTTTATTAGGAAACAATAATGTTTTATGTTTGAACATTTTTTAGATTAAGGATTCATAATTTGTATTATCTGGACTATTATTCTCATCTTGGATGTTATTCTCACAATCTTTGTCCATGTGGACACGTAGCGCAACAAATAAAGACGTTGAGTAGCAATCAGTTTTTTGGAAGGTCATGGCTAACGAAACAAGAACAATCAAAACCCGTCGATTAAATAATAGAAGTTTCAGTTCGAAGTTCTGTAAAGATTTCTGAGTTCAACATAAAAGATTATCGAATTCGAAAAGATGCACCGAAGAAGTCCGAAGGTTACATCGGTCGAAACATTGCGAGAATAACATTCAAAGTGAGGATAGTAGTCCGAATAATACAAATAATGTTTTAATTGTTTTTAAATCTGATAATTAAATCCGCCCCTGTTTATTCTGCTAAATTACGCCCGACGAATAAAGAAAATAGAGGACGGATATAATGAATTTCTGATGGTCACTCTGTTCCTTCATTAAAATGTTTCAGCAACATTTAAAAGTGCCTTGTGTAATGAATGTGTAAAGAACTGAAGTGAAGGTGTCGGGGAAAAATGTTAGCAGCGTTTGTGATGTCGGTCGTTATGATTACACATTATCGGACTAAAAACTTTCTCTCTACCGTTTTCATCATACATAACCCTTATAAATAGAATGTCAGTTTGAGTAATGCAATTAAAGACGGACAATAGAACAATATACTTGGCTATCAATAGGATCGGTGAAGAGTATTGATTTACTCCTCTCCAGGAGTTAGGCACAAAGCCAGTTTTTATCTTACTCCCACAAGTAAGATGTGACCCAAGATCGGGTCGGGAAAGTGGGGTTTAAAAATTGCCTGGGCAGCCACGTCGGTATTCCCGGTAGGGGCGCCTTAGGCAGTAAGCAATAAACTTACTCCCCCCCAAAGAGGGGAGGCGAAGCCTGGGAGCGTGGACCTCCTAGAACTGCACAGGACAGACCCATAGACCGGCGTAAATCAAGCCCCGAAGGCCAAGACAATACCAGTCTATGGGGTGCAGTATCCATCGGAACAGATACTACACTTTGATCTTAGCCAAAACGCCGTATTAGATTGTGTATGTTGAAATTTTTTATTGTGTGGGCGTAGACGTCGTGATAGCGGTAAATCGAATGCACACATCTAAAATGGCAGCCGATTTAAGATAAATTATGGTTGAAACAATAAAAGCAAGTGTGCACCCCTCCCCCTGATAACCATTTGTTGAAAAAAGTAAACAAGTGATTTATTTGGGGAATATTTTTAGATATTTACTAAAATTGTTTTTTAAAGAATATTTGGTGTAATGTTTACAGCACTCTGGCTGCAAACTAGAGTTTTCCTATGATCAGCGTTTTTTAATCATTGATGACAACCTTTTTTTTATTTGAAGGAAAATTAATACGTGTGTTTGGATACAGGGTGACTTTACATTCCAGCTCTGTATTTAGTATATAAATCATAAACATAACTATATAAGAATGAATAATAGAGGAAATTAAGGCCACTTACAAATACAAATTTATTTACAGTTGACAACATATAAAAATCACAGACATGACACAGCATTAATGAATATAGATTGTATGCACGCGTAGTGGCAATTCTCTACCATTTAAAGTAGGATATGGATGTATAGGAATCAACCAGATATTCTTCGTTTTGCGGGACGTGAAATGAGAGACGTCCGACGTTACCGACTACTCTCTGAGCCATTTATGGTCAACAAATTCAAATAATTCACTGTATTTCGTTTCCCTACGTAATTTTAGATATTTCATTCATGTAAATAATCGTTAATGTTAAGTTACGGTTGGTTATAAGAAAACGTTCAGAAAGAAACTTCAGATATTTGTAAACAATTACGGTTTCGGGAGATCTTGGGTTATTTAAGATCCTCACCATTCCCGAAGAACAAATTTGAATATTCCTGAAACATTTGAGTCAGATGGTTTTCTGTGTGCAAGCCAATTGTGTGAAATACTTATAAATCTAACGGACGATGAAAAATACTAATCATTTGCGATTAATAGAGTGTGGTCACTAGAAAAGCAGGAAATTTGCCAAACGGTCAATTTTACAAAGAATAACTTTTATAAAGTTTTTCAAAGACTAATATTACAGATGCTGAAAATGTCGTCTGCGAAAATCGAAGAAGTGAATAAGGCAGACGCAATAAAAGTAAAACAAAATAAAATTACAACCTCAATTTTCCCGCTTTTCTCGTGACCACCTTTTGTATTAGGGAACAAAATAATAAAATACAAAAAAATTCTCACCAGAATCATGATGTACGGTGCTGTGATGGACCCTATCCGGTTGAAAGTCATGCAAACTCCAAGGGCCCCGTTTCTCGCCACGGTTGGATAGATTTCGCACACATACAGATAGATGATACCAAATGCAGCTGTGATAGAAAATCTTCCGACGAGACAAAACACCAGAGTAATCCATTGCATATCTTTAAAAGAATAAAAACAAAATGTAAGAACTGGAATTATGTGGATTATCTGGACGCGTGGCGCGACAGATAAAGGTGTTGAATAACAATCAGTTCTAAGTGACAGTATTATGGAGGCTGAAGGCTCAATCCTCACCACAGGCGATACTAAATAAGAATAACATAAAAAAATTGATTAGTTAAGATTTCTACATCGCTGACGGAACAAAACTAATCTACTCTTGTGAGTTCGAAATTTCGTATAAATTCCCGAGTTCGACATAAATATTCCCGAGAACGGTGCAGTATTTCAGGGTATATAATTGTCTTAATCTGACTTCACCTTAAGACAATTATATACCCTGAAATACTGCAAGTATTGAATCACCACAATTAGATTAAACAATTAAACATTAAATATTAATTTATTAGGGAAAACTCATATATAAAAGAACATATAATAATGCTAAGAAATAAACACCAGCAGGTGTTTGGAGAAGATACAATGGGTGTAACACAAATTTAGGAGTGGTTCAACCGATTCAAAAATAGCCGCACATCAGCGGAAAGTGACCAGCATTCCGGCAGGCCCCAAACTGCTCGGTGTGCAGCTGTTGTTGAGAGGGTGCGAAAAACAAGATAATGCGGAACACGACGGCGGATGTCAACACCATTCCAAAAGAAGTGTTTCCGGCAGTGGATGGATCGGTGGGCTCACAAAGGGCCTACTTTGAAGGGGACTAGGGTCCCAATCTCGTCACGTATTTGAAATATTTTTTCTGACTTAAGGTCGGATACGTTTGAAACAGGCTTAGTATATATATATATATATATATATATATATATATATATATATATATATATATATATATATATATATTCCACTGTCGTATACCATAAAAAACAAAAAACAAAAAAACAATATCTCACCAGGTCCTCCATAGACATACGGGAATGTACTAATAAGACAAGCAATTCCAGCTACAACCATTACCAAAATAAGCAAACTCCGCCTTCCCATTTTGTGATTAAGCAAATATAACGCAATTAAATAAGCTGGAAATTCCACCAGGGCGCCAAGGAAGAAATTCAGGTGGATGTTAGCGGACAGATTTCTGCTGTTTATGGCCAGCGCGTAGTAACACAGACTGACTGTAAGCCTGAAATGTTTAAAAAATATGAAAGCAAAACAAACATTAATAAAGATGTGTCGAGTGAGAATCACCAATCTATTCTGAATTATTCATAAGTTGAGAAAACAACAATAATCTTTAGTAGTTCCCTCTAAAGACCCACCCTTCCTTACGGTGTTAGGGGCGGTGACAAATTGGTAGTGTCAGAGCTTTGGTAATGAATGAATGAATGAGTTTGAGGAGACTGAGTTTGCTTTTGATTAAGCTTTAAAGATATAACGCAGGGAGCGAATCCTCCACGAACAAGTAATAGCGTATTTAAAGAGAAAGGAAAGGGGAGTAACAAAGGGAAGTAATTCACTTCCGGAGCATAGAAGAAGTAAAGAGTTCTTTTCACCACAGGTAAAAATCCAGGAGGAGTCGACATTAGGATCCGAGCGGAACGGCAAATCAATGGAACGACAGTGACAATGTTGTTTCTGTGCCATTCCTTTGTGCGTTTTAGGGTAAAACTTCCCCGACTACGCATGCCACCGCTGAACCTGGCTATCCTCGGTTTCGAAGGTAAACACATGCAACCCTATTAACGAATAGCTTCGACCACCGAGGAAGATTTTCTGTAGACCAGCCAATCCTGAGGCACGATTTTCGTGAATTCTATGCAGTATTGATTTACTCCTCTCCAGGAGTTAGGCACAAGGCCAGTTTTTATCTTACTCCCACAAGTAAGATGTTACCCAAGGTCGGGTCGGGAAAGTGGGGTTTAAAAATTGCCTGGGCAGCCCCGTCGGCATTCCCGGTAGGGGCGCCTCAGGCAGTAAGCAATAAACTTACTCCTCCCCAAGGAGGGGAGGCGAAGCCTGGGAGGGTGGACCTCTTAGAACTGCACAGGATAGACCCATAGATCGGCGTAAAGACAATACCAGTCTATGGGGTGCAGTATCCATCGGAACAGATACTACACTTTGATCTTGACCAAACCGACTCGCCAAAAAACAAAAAAAATAAGCAACAGTTTTACCGATCTTCTTTTCTTTCGTCATGACTTTAAAGGTCAAAGTATTGGTCAAGTTTCGTGAGGTCAACCGGTCGACGAACATAGCAACTTAAAAAAATTACATGTTAGCATCTAACTAAGGTGGTGTTCATGATAAAAGCCTTTTCATTATTATTGTTGTTTAGGTCGATTTTGGTAATAATAACATCGGTACATTTCAATAATAAAACAAGTATCATATATACATACACGTATATAGTTGAAAACAAAAGTAAGAATTTTTAATGAACAAATTATTTAGAAATATTTTTTATGAATTTCTAATGATAAGTTTCCTTTTATTTTTTTAACTTTCTTTTGTTTAGAATATCTTGTTCTTGAATAAATTAGCTTTGAAATAATTGTAAAATGACTGAATTTGTTTTGAAATTGAGTGAAAAGCTATATTTAAAAAGCTTTGCTCCCCCCTCTTATTTCTATAAATATTCTCTCTGTGTATCTCTCTTGCTCTGTCTCTATATATCACACACACACACACACACACACACACACATATATATATATATATATATATATATATATATATATATATATATTGTAGCAGTTATCTCCCTCTCTCAAACATAATTGCACCGGTTTGCCAGTAGGCGTCGCTTTTTACCGTCAGGTGGAGCTGGAAAACGACCACAGGGTTATCTATCCTTCTTGATTATATAAACCGGTGCACAACGTCAGACAAGCTCTTTTCAGTTCCGGCCACGGCAGACGGTAACGATCAGAGACGCTGCTCGTCTCCTTGTCTGACCCACAAAATCACACGTGTTCAAATTCTTAAACACGTTTTTCTAGCTAACAGATTTTTCTTCACGCACACATTCATATTCCTACAGAGACAATTACTTCTCCAGAACATTTTATTTTCACGTACAAAATTTCTTTATTGAACATGTGCGTTTCAATCATATGAACTATTTCAACTCCACACAAATTATACATACCCACATATATACACACAGCATTCATCTTTCCACATACACACTGTATACATATTAATGTACTCTGTTTCATTGTCGTTACACACATTAAATAAACGCTTTATTTTTGAACAACCTATTGCCTGTGAATTATTATTTTGCCTTGCATATGACATTGCTTGTATCATGAACATGTAACCGGGATTCCGCCTAGAATCCTGACAATATATATATATGTATATATATTTATATTATAATATATATATATATATATATATATATATATATATATATATATATATATATATATATATATATATATATATATATATACATATAATTATTTCCACAATCAGACAACGCCGCAGCCCACAACCTATGAAAGAAACAAACCGGAAGTCCTAGACTCGAGTTTCGCCCTCCTTTGGGCTCATCAGTAGAACACATCCGAACTCAGGATTCGAAACCCGAGTCACTTGCATGGTAAGCGAGTACTCTGCCACTGAGCTACCTCGCCACATACAAGAATGTCTATTAATTTACACAGATTAAGCAAACCGCGGCGATGACCGACTGTGGAATTTACCTACTCTTTTCAACAAGGGGTGTAGTCATCCAACTACTATGAACCCAGGCCGATGTCTCACAAGTAGGATTTTATACTCGCTAGGACGATGTCATCCAACAAGCTAACCAAGCGAGCAAATAAATATTAGATTTCTTGAATGTGAGATGATATATATAATTATTTCCACAATCAGACAACGCCGCAGCCCACAACCTTTATATATATATATATAGTGTAAATATTTTTAAATATTGAAATGTTTTTGTACCTAGAGACAAATAAAAAAATTAAAAAAATAAAAAATATAAAAAAATAAAAAATAAAATAGTAAAATAATAAAATACAAAATAAAATAAAAATAAAAAATGAAAATAAAAATTGAAAATACAAAATAAAAATATGAAATAAAAATAAAGAAATGAAATAAATTAAATTAAAATAAAAATAAAAATGAAAGTAAAAATAAGAATTACAAACAACATAAAAAATAAAAGATAGAAACAAAAATAAAATTAGAAAAGAACCGTATCAAGGCATCTTTTTACAAATCTTTTTTTTTTTTTAGGAAAACATCCCGCAAGATGATGTGCAGGGCGAGAGGGGAGGAGGAAGAGCACAGGGGAAGACATGGACAAAGATAATTTGGGGGGGGGGGGAGAGAAAACACCTTATAAAAAAATTATTATGGGGAAAGAGGCAGGAGTGATCAGGAAATAAGGGGTGTAATAAAATAGGAGCTTAGTTGGGACTATACCAACAGCACTGCACATATAAGTGTATGAATACATATGAGATATGAGGGAGATGAAAAAAGGTTCTTATTAATTTCACTGACGTAAATCAATACAGAATAATCGAATATGTATAAAATAATAAAATAAAACATGGTTATTGGAATATAATATGAACCTGACTTATATATATATATATATATATATATATATATATATATATATATATATATATAAAATTGAAATATAAGCCAAATTAGCAATACAAGATTAATTTTTTTTTTCTTACATTAATCCTATCGATTACGGAATAAAATTCCTTCTTCAGGGGTGACCAGTATTGAGCCTTTTTTTAAATAAATAAGTTTCTTTATTCTTGTTTTTTGATGAAAAAAATTAAAAAAATGACTCAATACTGGTCACCCCTGAAGAAGGAATTTTATTCCGTAATCGATAGGATTAATGTAAGAAAAAAAAAAATTAATCTTGTATTGCTAATTTGGCTTATATTTCAATTTTATTAACTTTCCATGCAATACTTTAAAACTTGAACGATAAACACACACATATATATATATATATATATATATATATATATATATATATATATATATATATATATATATTTAAAGTTCATAAATCAACATAGAATAATCGAGGACTCCATTAGATTTCTTGATTGTTTGAATCACTCACCAATTCATAGCCATCACAAAGTTCTGCACACATAGTTTTTTCGACGTCCACACCTTGCAAGTGCCATAAGACTCAACTTTCTGCACAGAAATCTCCTCTTCTTCTATATTTTCTGGCAAAATTTTTTTGTTCGTTTTTGCAATCAACTTGACGATCTTAAAAGCTTGTTTATTCTTATTCTTTGTGAAAAGCAAACGTGGAGATTCTTGTATACACCTTAAAAAGAGGAAACTTGTTTCAATCATTCTGTCAGTGTTTCAGTTTGTAAAACAACACATCAAAGAGACATTAGTTAAAGACGGCATGAAAATACAAAGAATGTAACCTAGAAAAACATGAATCCGAACTAAAGAATACACATGTCCTCATTTAATATATGAAAACATCTTTTGAGATTTTAGAACTTAGACCTAAATAGCATCGCATCTGACACATCGACTGTGCCAATTTCCCTTTACCCATGATTTTTACAATATCAAAATATCAATTTCGTTTGAAAAAATTACCCCTGTTAGGACGTTTGTTACGATGGAGACAATTATAAATAATGAATCAACTAATATCAGGGATATACATCTTTGCAGCTTAAAAGATAACGTATTTCCCTTATGTCATTTTACTTAATATTGATCACTTTTCTATATCTTTTTCTCTTCTCGATCATTTGTTACCATTTTGCGTGTTGCGGTTTAGGCATGTGTTTCACGGATATACGTGACTTACACATATAAATTGTCTTGGGATTATTATCGAAATAATAGCAAACGTGGAGATTCATTTCCCTTTTAAGCATGATTTTTACAATATCAAAATATCAATTTCGTTTGAAAAAATTACCCCTGTTAGGACGGTTGTTACGATGGAGACAATTATAAATAATGAATCAACTAATATAAGGGTGATAAATCTTGTATACACCTTCAAAAGAGGAAAGTTGCTATCAATCATTCAGTCAGTGTTTCAGTCTATAACAACACATAAAAGAGACATAATGCATGAACATACGAACGAACAATGTAACCTAGAAATGCATGAATCCGAAATGTCGTCATTTAATATATCTGACACATCGATATTAAATTCTGCCTAAAAACGACTGCGCATATAATTTAGCATGTGTTTCACAATATCAAAATATATTTGGTTTCAGTTCGTTTGAAAATAATACCCCAGATAGGATGACGACAATTATGAATAACGAATCAAAGGGACACAAATCTTTGCAGCTTAAAATTTAACGTATTTCTCTCATGTTATTTTATATTGATCACAAGAGAATTCGCTGTAGTTTTCTGTGTTCATTTGTCTAAATGAATTTACCTTTGGGAGGGAGTGTATTTGAGTGGGAAGAGATGATGATGATGATGATGATGATGATGATGATGATGATGATGATGATGATGATGATGATGATGATGATGATGATGATGATGATGATGATGATCATAGGTAGCAGTAGTAGTAATATAATGTTAATCAGAGTATTATACCAAGCATGCCAAGGATACTTCGTGCAACATTTGATATAAAATTAGCCAAATATTGGAGACTTCGTGTGTTTGTTTTAGTAGTTGTAGTACTAATAGTACTTGTTGCAGGAATAGTGATAGTTTTGTCAATGATAACCGCAGTATCTAAAGGATACATCATGCAGAATGTGATGCAATTCTGTCGAATATTATTGGAGCCTACACTAATCAATAGGTAAGCGTAAAAACACTCAATTATAAACAAAAACATAAGTCAGTCGTGAGAATGCACACCTCTTCCTGAGAACGAAAGGATGTGCCAAACTATTTCTGGGCCTTACTTCTCCATTGTGTATGAAGTATTCCCGAAGTTATGTCATGTTGATAGCTCAAAACATATCCATCTAATCAGGCTGAAATTGTGCATGGTGGTTTTTGTTATCAAACAGCATCAGATCTATCCATGCATCAAATTTAAAAAAAACATCAGAAGTTGAAATTCCATCAAAATTTCGGACACAACCGAACTTTTTAAGATCAATGCATTAGGTCAAGATCATATAAGATGCGGGATTTTATTGGCAACAATATGGGCCATGTAGCACTTTGATTTAGATACTGATATTTTGACTAAGTTTGGCGAATGCTAGGTTGTATACAAAAAACAAACAAACAGACAGACTACACCGTAAACATAACCTCCTTGATTGAGGTAATGATTGCAATACGATCAAATGTTTCTTTTTACTTACCAGATGAGGCTGACACCCAGAAAAATGGAAGGCACGGATAATATCAGGATAAGAGTCCGCCATTTTGTCACAAAATAACCTGCCGTTGTGAGTAAACATAAGCCGAGAGTGAAGAACATCATAGATACGTTGCAAGTCAACGCTCGTTTTTTAGTTCCAACAATTTCAGAAGCTGAAAAATAAAATGGCAGATATAATTACATTCGCGTGAAAAATAAAGCATTTAAGGGTTTAATTGTTTTCTTAAAATATTCTTTGTTTCGTAAAATCACAAAACACAGAATCGCGAACAGACAAAATATGTTTTTATTTTAATATTTGTACTGAACTGCATAACTAATAAGGTATGCTCCCTTTACCGGGCTAGAAAACTTCTGCCATCTTCTAGTATCTTATATCTTTATAAAAATATCACTATTTGCATAGAGTACTGTTGCCACATCTTGGCTGGCGCACATCTCTTTCTTGGACAGCTTAAAAGAGGGTTAATACGTCCAGCACTGTCTGTCAAACTCTAGCCCCTGTCGCATGTCGCAATGTTTCATCCCTGTGCTTGTCTTTCAAGTACTTCAACGGAATGTGCTCCGATGAACTTACTGCACTTGTACCCCTCAGCATCAATATTTCTACAAATTCGACTAGCGGCCAAATCAAACACCTTTCCCTGTAGAGGTCTGTTAGGACAAATAAAGAAAACGCAATTATCTCCCTTGGACCATTTCAGAGTTATCGCCCTTGTCGATAGAGTCTTGCCGAGAGAGAAAAGAAAACATTGACCACGGATCAGACTGTCTTATTTCATCTCGCGTTACAGCGGCAATTAACTTTTGTGTCAGTTGTAATAAATTTGTTAAAAGTTTCTGCTGATATTTTATCCATTTTTCTTTACAAATATTATTGAGTAAACCTAAATTACAAGGTTTACAAAAAGGTCCTTAGATGTCGGAAGATTTTTTTATCCTAATAATAGTTTCTTACCTCGAATCGCATGGCTTTAGCATTCACCCCTGTTCCCAGTCTTCCGACCGTAACAAGATGCAGGAATTTAAATGTTATATGTACAAACATCTTGCTGCTCAACTCTCTACCTAGGTTGCCCCTATAAATCTGACTCAAATCACAGTAGCCTCCTATACTTCAGTGACATTATGCATTGCTTGTGGTCAATATAAGTTTAAAAATACTTTCTCATAAGTGAAACAGTAAACAAAAACAACAAAATCATATTTCAGATATAAATGGTTTTATGCCAGTCATTCATGTCGGGGCGTAATTTCCTTAAACAAGAATCCATGTATTTCGTCGTCTGGCCAGGTTCTTTTTCAGTTTACCATTTTTCTTTAGGTGGTCTTGAGAGTTTCTTCCTAAATCTGGTTTTCTGTTCCTTCTTTAATTTCCTGAAGATCTTTTTTCATGTTTGTAGTCTTGTTGTTTTTTTTCTTATATGATGCTGTTATAATTGTGGTACTAGGATACCGAACGTTACATATACGTAATTCAGCCACGAATGTAAGAATGTGAAAAGGTTGAAAACCCGATGAAAGGAAAAAAAACAGTACTCCATAAAAATGAATAGCACATCGTATTTTATATAAAACAACCAAGACAAATTAACAATACATAACAAGTATTTATTTTTTTCAAAAGATCAACTAATATTCTTTCCGCAAAAACAGAGTTCTTTATAAGAGGCTGGTTTTTGTTATTCCGAGTAAGTTGATCAGTCAGGATAAGAATTAAAAGTCCAAATATAGCAATTAAGAAGGCTTATAGCTTTTATGAAAAATGAAAATAGGAAAGTCTTTTTCCTTACGTAATTCGAGGAAAACAAATGAGAAGTTCTTCTCCTCCCACGGGAGATCGAGATATGAAGGTAAATGTGTTAAAATCGCGGGGAACGATTGAATGAGATCATTTAACACAACAATATATAACAATACGAAAGTTCAATTTTAGGACGAATTAATATGGTATTTTTGTTTTGCTTTGTGTCCTTGACGGCGGAGGGAAGGATATTTTAACAGAATTTTAGATTCTGTGGTCCGTTCTTAACGAGCTGTTTTTAAGATCCCGAGATATACGTAATCTCGACTTCGGAGAGGTAATATGATTGACTGGTCTGTCGTAGTCAATTTTGTTGGACCAGGTTTCTTCTTTTGGTGTCCGGTAGACAGCAGTATTAAACGTCGCTGTATTTCTTAGCCGTTAATTTTCGAATTCCACTTTTCCTGATTTTGATTTTGTGTGCGGGGATAAATTGTTTGATATGACAGCGGGTTGAGCTGCCAATCTCCTAGACGTCCTTTCTCCACGAGTTTCTTCTCGCCTCGATTTTCGCGCTCTCCTGGCCTCTCCTCTGCATAGCAACAGTATTCTTCCATTTGATTTGTTGAATCCTCCGCCCCGCAAATGCGTGGGCTGAATTATGAAAGCCTGTCTGTCGAACTTCCTGTTGACCCCTTTTGACATGTCGTCGCCCGCCTGCACCCCTTTTTCTTTATGTGTAAGGGGAACATGTGCTAACAAGTCCCCTGTTCCTTTTTTATGCTTTATGGGGCAAAATATGTGGATATAACAATGCTCAAGGAGTGTTTAATTTCTGTCGAGTCCGGTTTCTCTGTTTTTGTCCTTTCTCCGTGTACGTTTTGAACCAGGCACATTACAACTGAGACGTAAGGGGTCAGATTTATAGGAGGCATAATAAGTGAGAAGTTAGGCAGCAAGATGTTTGATCACATTACATTTAAATTTCTGCACATTTGTACAGTCTGGGAAACAGGAAGCAGGAAGTGAATTCCAAAGGCAAGCGGTTCGAGGAAAGAAGTTATTAGAGTAGAATTTATGTTTTCATTGAAGGGGTGGGATTTTGCTGCTAGTCGGATTGGTCGGGAGTATTTACGTTGAGGGGGTACAAGTGCAGTAAGTTCATCGGAACACATTCTGTGGAAGTACTTATAAAACAAGCACAGAGATGTAACACTGTGGCGATGTTACAGCGGCTGGAGCTTGGCAGACAGTTTGGGACCTCTTTTTGCAAGAGAGCAAGGCTTGTGGTTGGTGCACCAGCCTTGATGTTGAGGGGTACAAGTGCAGTAAGTTCATCGGAGCACATTCTGTGGAAGTACTTGTAAAACAAGCACAAGAATGCAACATTACGGTGATGGGATAGAGTCTGGAGGTTGGTAGATGGTGCGGACCCTATTAGATTAAGAGATCCTTTATTGTACCCTGTCCAAGAGGTAGAGACTAGTGGCTGGTGCACCAATCAAGATGTGGCAACAGTACCTCATGCATGGGAGAATTGTGGGTTTATAGAGATATAGGATTCTGGCAGGTGTAAAGAGTTTTCTAGCCCGGTAGAGGGAGCCTACATTCTTTGCAGCAGACTTGGCAGTATCTTCTATGTATTTATTCCAACTCATGTTGCCGGTGAATGTTAGTTTGAACATTGGCCTCTCGGGAAGAGTACTATCACGCATGGCAATCTGTGGTTGGAAAAGCGGCTTTGTTTTGGTTGCATTAAATGTACCCATCAATGTATGGCCTCATTCCATTATAGACTGGTGTTCGTTTTTCTAAGACTTCGACCATTGTCTTTGATATGTGTTTTTTTTTTCGATTTACCCACATGTGAAAGATAGAGCTTCTTATCATCAACAAATATATTCATCTCGGACGTGATTGAATCATGGAGGTCGTTTATGAAGATCGGCAATAATAAAGTATCGACCCTTTAGGCACACCCACATTTATGCAATCTTGTTTAGAGATACGATCATCGATAATGACCTGATTCTTTAAGAAAGATCCGATTATAATGAATATTCCTCCAATAATACCAATTAATTTTCCTGGGAAGACCTTGGTGCCAATCCTTGTCAAAGGCTTTGGATATAACAAGCACTACCGCCCTAGCTTCACCTGCCTTATCTAGTGTATGGTATATGTGTTCAGCGATGACAGTAAGGATTGCAATTTTCCAGCAAAGGCAATTTGTTATAGATCTTAAAGAGAACAGGGGCCAGCTCAGCAGAGCATTTCCTCATTTCTATAGCAGGTATAAGATCTGGTCCACATGCTTTGGAGGTGTTAAGGATTTTTATGATATCCGGGGCATGGGAAAGGGTGATGATTATAGGTCATCTAGTTTGGTTCACATCCGTAGTGGGAAATTGGTGGTTTGTGGAGTCCAAGGTGAATTTTAAAACGAATTGCTGGACAAACAGTTAACTCCTGTTCATTGCTGTACAAGCGACATCATGGTGGTTGGATAGTGGGGGGGGAGGAATTGTTGATTGCCCATTGTTCATCACACTATTATGGATTTTCCAGAAGTCACAAGTTTTCTTCTGCGACTCGAGCGTTTGGTGGTCATCGCAGTATATCTAATCATTGGTTTCGTGATGCTATTTTGTCTATTTGTATCTGACTTATGGCGGCGGAAACGGCGGAATGCTTGCTGCCTATACGCAATAGCAGCTTCAAAGGTCGAAGTGAACCTTCGGGGAAAGTGGGGTCTACTATGGAATTTCCGCGTCTGAACAAATGTTTCTATACCGGCTTTAACCCATTCAGCTAGATCATTTACGCACAAGAATTCTTGTCGAGTGGTTTACGCACGTTTCGAAGCATACTTTATTATTAAAGGCTGGCACAAGGCCAAACATAGAATGAAAGGAATAAGATTTTCTTAAGTTCGTTTTCAAATAGAGTTGTTTCTCTGTAGAAAGTATTTAAAAAATCACCCAAAGCCAAGCAATAATCACATGAAGTCAATAAAGACAAACAGATTAGAAAATACCCACAAGTATTTTTTAAATCCCCCACCCCCTCTCTCTCGCGAAAATACAATTATTTTATATAGCTACGCTCGATTCTTATAAGAATCAATTTCTTAAGCAAAATGAGGTTATCTCATGTTGCTCAGATGAGCAGTCATCGAGGACAACCTGGATTTTTCTTTTGTCTAGGAAGGATCTAATTATATTAAGTAATTGCCCAGTAATACTGTATGAGCGTATTTTCAGGAGAAGCCCTTTATGCCATACCTTGTCAAAGGCCTTGGATATATCAAGCGCTACTGCCCTAGCTTCTCCTGCCTTGTCGAGTCTATGATACATGCATTCAGAGATGACCGTTAGGATGTCTGCAGTAGATCGTGCTTCTCTAAATCCATACTGGCGGTCAGAAAGAAGTTTAGCATTAACTAAGTGCCGTACTATCGCTAGATTGATTAAGGATTCAAAGATTTTAGCAAAGCTCGGCAGCAGACTGATTGGGCGATAGTTTTGAGGATCGGTTCTATTCCCAGAACTCTTGTAGATTGGTACCACAGAGGCAATTTTCCAGCTATCGGGGAAGCAAGATTCAGCTAGGCATTTATTGTAGAGTTTGGAGAGGACAGGGGCCAGTTCAGCAGAGCATTCCTTTATTACTATTAAAGGTATAAGATCAGGCCCACAAGCTTTGGAAGTGTCAAGATTTTTTATGATGTCTCTGACCTGGGATGGGGTGATGACCAGGTTATCAAGTGTGGCTTCGGTCCGCAAAGGGAATTTGGGGAAGGGGTGATTATCTGAGTCCAAAGTAGAGTTAGAAGCGAAGCGCTGGGCAAGTAGTTCAGCCTTATCAGTGGCCGTGCAAACGACATCATTGTGGTTTGATAGTGGGGGAATCGTTGATTGACTATTATTCACTACACTATTGTAGATTTTCCAGAAATCACGAGTACCTAATTTCTGTGATTGGATGCGCTTTTTTGTTAACTCATTAAATCTTCTCTTCACCTATCACGGCCTTGCAATTATTTCTTGACTATAAATTTATGTCTATTAGTAGCTGACTTATGGCGGCCGAATTTACGGAATGCTTGTTGCCTCTCAGAAATGGCAGCTGCACATTCCGAGGTGAACCATTGAGGAGAGTGGGGCTTGCTAAAGAATTTTCGCATGGGGGCATAGGCTTCAATGCCTACTTTGACCCATTCAGTTAATTCGTTTTCACACTGGTCGGCAGGGAGTGAGAAGGTTTCCCTCCATGAGGCGTCACTGATGTGATCTCTGATTGACTCAAAATCAGCTTGCTCGTAGTATCTTGTTGTTTTGAGCAACAGTTCATCAGCTTGTGGACGCCTTTTAGGGTGATATGAATCATTAGCACAATGTGATCAGCATTCTCGAGTGGGCTATGAGCTTCCGTCACACAAGCCTCGGGTATTGAGGTCAAGAAAAGGTCTAGAAGTGAAGCTTGTTGGTCTACTCGATCGGCGATGCAGGTCGGAAAATCGACAGTCTGAGAGAGGGAGTGAGCTAAGGAGAAATTATACGTAGAGTTGCCGGCTGCGTCAGTAAGGCTGGAGAATCCCAACCAGTCGCGGTGGTGGGTATTAAAATCCCCAAATACATGTATCTGGGCATTCGAGTCAATTAAGAGTGCTCTATCTATGCTTTCAGAGACAGAGTTTAGCAGAGTACAGTCCTGGGTCGACGGGGAGCGGTATAAGAAATATAAGTAACTGATGCTGTGATGTAAAGTCAATCTAAAGCACATGTAGTCGTAGTCATCTCATTCTAACCTATGTTCTCTAGTCAGAGGGAGGGTGTTCCGAACATAAACTCCTAGCCCGTGCATATGTTTGTCAGAGTCTTTACGGTAAAGTGTACATATGTAGATAGAATAAGTTCATTTTATACTAGAAAGTGAACAGAAAGTTGAAGATAGGTTTTATTTACTCCTCCCCAGGAGTTAGGCACAAGGCCAGTTTTATCTTACTCCCACAAGTAAGATGTGACCCAAGATCGGGTCGAGAAAGTGGGGTTTGAAAAGCCAGCGCTCGAGAGGTGAGCACTCTGGCCATTTAAAAATTGCCTGGGCAGCTCCGTCGGCATTCCCCGGTAGGAGCGCCTCAGACAGTAAGCAATAAACCTACTCCTCCCCAAAGAGGGGAGGCAAAGCCTGGGAGGGTGGACCTCCTAGAACTGCACAGGACAGGCGTGCAGTATCCATCGGAACAGATACTACACTTTGATAGGTTTTCCTCTCGCAAGTAAGTATAAATAAGAGAAATGAGAAGGAGAGGAAAAATTTCAGGCTAGCATGGGATTTCAAAAATTTCTTCAGTGGGAAAATCAATAGACAGGCAATAAGACAGTATATATCAATAATTAAACACATTTAAGTCAAACACAGAATTAAGTACATTCATATAAGACACATTGAAATTTGGAGTTAATGGTGAATATGGAAAAAAATAAAATAAAATAAAGAATAAAGAATAAAATAAGAAAAAAAGAAAGCGCTTATCTTTCCATCTGATTGAGAGGACCTTATCTATCGACCGTTTTGTCTCGAATGGCTACAAAAAATAGGAGAGTCACTTTATGGGGAAGAATTTGGGGAGGTATCTTCTTTTCAAGCAGTTGGGAAGACATTTTGCTTCTTTTTTTTTCGCTATCATAGTAAGGACGTCATTTCTCTATTTGTTTATAAATTTATTGTTCTCATATCATTGACCGGGTACTTAAGGATTGTTTGGAATATATATTTTAAAATAGTGAAAGAAATCATTATGACTGTCTGCCTCGTCTATTAGTATTGATACGTTAGAAAAAACTAGATTAATTAAATAATTAGTCAGCCAGCGTGGGATTTCAAGAATTTCTTCAGTGGGAAAATCAATGGACAGGCAATAAGACAGTATATATCAATAATTAAACACATTTAAGTCAAACACAGAATTAAGTACATTCATATAAGACACATTGAAATTTGGAGTTAATGGTGAGTACTAGAATATGGAAAAAAAAAAGAAAGAATAAAATAAGAAATATATATATATATATATATATAATATTTATAAATAAATATTAATTATTGTAATACCTACAGACATCGATGTTTCATGCTAACGCAATCTTCAGTGCAGGAAGGTAATTCTCAACAGTCGGCGGGCGCGAACCCTGATCACAAATCGCCACTGATTCGTAGTCGAGAGTCTTATCCCATCGGCCATAGACAATTAGTTAGTAAATAGAGAGGAATTTAAATGTAAATAGCGAGTCGGCGGCTATATTTACCAAGCAGCTTAGAGTGATCTACGAACGTGTCCGGATCGTGCATGTAGCTATGTGTACTGCTTGTTATTAAAGTCACTCACTATATATATATATATATATATATATATATATATGTGTGTGTGTGTGTGTGTGTGTGTGTGTGTGTTGATACATTTGTTTGTTCATTTTTTATGCTTTTCTCCACTAGCGATTCAGCAATTTAAAGTTCTACTGGTTATAGTTTCCAGCGCTCTCGACTCTCGTGAGTTTTTTTGAGGCACGTGACAATGGCGGTACATCGAATTAATCCGGTCGTATATAAACACCATCCTCCAGGCCCGGTATGATGGTGGTGGCGGCGGAACCTTGAAATGTTTCTAAAACGCTTTTAAACCCGATCTTTCATACTAAATTTGCCAATTTTAATTGGCCAATTTTAATTTTAATTTTAATTGGCCAATTTTAATTTTAATTTTAATTGGCCAATTTTAATAGGTTTTAAAGATGGTTTACTTACCAAGCACAAAGGAAGTGATGTAAGATCCGGTACTTCCGAATCCAGTGATGAAACGCAGGATTAAAAACACAATAATTGATTGACTGAAAGCAGAACTAATCCCGCCAATCCCTTGGATCAAAATACAGACAATAATGACATACTTGCGACCAATCCTGTAATTATATATACATATACATATATATGACAATAACAATACCATATATTACAATAATAATATATATATATGTTGATCTATATCAATACAATTATGATAGAACTTCACATGTCTACATAACCTTTATAATTGCGCATAATAATTTTATGATTTACTATTATATTGAAATCAACAGTGCAATGTAATTCACCAGAATGTATTTCGATTTCTTTTCTATTTATTTAATTAAAAACAAAATTGAAAGTTAAAGGATTCCCGGGCAACGCCGGGTATGAGGCAGCTTACACTATGATGATAGCGATAAGAAACTAAATATTATTAATAAAGGATTACATTTTGGGGTAGTCTTATAGAGAACGCACCGCGTTTTCGTGACTTCGCGTCGTCAACGTTCGGGCAGGTCTCGGAAGCGCTCGAGAGTTGACGAGGTGAAAACTGCTAAACGATAAATTGAAGACTGGCAGACGATAAATTCAGACGAAAAAATAAAAGTAAAATACATAAATAAAAAATACATATATAAAAATAATGAACGAACAAACAATTAGATGTTTATTTTTATTTTTTTGTCAACCCATTGGTAATCTTTAATGTTATTTTTTTTTTAAACATTTTCTGGTTTAGTGTTATGGTTAGGGTTTAGGGTTAGGGTTAGTCTTTTGCTAGAAATGACCGTTGCTGAGAGAACTCAATGAGTCCTTCGGGCGATTCAACGCGCTGACATAGATCGTAGAAATTTATTTATTTTTAACGCGCTGCAAGATCGTAGAAATTAGTTTCTTCCAAAAGTTATCGCCTGCTTTCTTGCAACCTGATTATGCTGCTGTAATCTGATTACTTGATAGTTTCGTCAACTCTCGGGCACTTCCGAGATCTGCCCGAACGTTGACGACGCGAAATCATGCAAACGCGGTGAGTCATCTATAAGAGTAGGCTTTGATATGGAGAGATTAAAGGAGGAAAGTAATAAGACGCAAGTGGGAGGAAGAGGTGAGTAGGAAAATTGGAGAAAGGAAAAGGAGTAGGAAGAGGAGAGAAAGAAGGGTAAGAAGAGAAGACGGAATAAGAACAGTAGTAAGGGGAGAGGAAGGAAATGGAGTAAAAAGAGAAGGAGAAGAAAGCGAAGCATGAAGTGAAAGAGGTGGAAAAGGAGTGTAAGAGGAAAGGTGAGAAGAAGAGTAGGAAGATCAGTAGAAGGAATAGGAGAAGGCATATGAGTATGGAAAGAAGGGGAAGGAAAAGGAGTAGAAAGAGGATAAGAAATGAAAGGTGCAGGAAGAGAAGAAGAAAGGAAGTGGAGTAGATACAGAAGGGAGGAGGAAGGAAATGGGAAAGAAAGGAAGTGGAGTAGATACAGAAGGGAGGAAGAAGGAAATGGGAAAGAAAGGAAGTGGAGTAGATACAGAAGGGAGGAAGAAGGAAATGGGAAAGAAAGGAAGTGCAGTAAGAGGAAGACGCGAATGAGGAGAGGTAGGAAGAGGAGATGAAGGCAGGAGAGTAAGAAAAAGGAGGGGAAGAAAGAGAGGTAGGAAGAGGAGATGAAGGCAGGAGAGTAAGAAAAGGGAGGGGAAGAAAAAGAGGTAGGAAGAAGAGAAAAGGAAAGGATTCATAGAATAAAGCATACTAATATTATCATCAAATTTTTTTCGTTGAATTTCAAAAGAACCATGAAACGTCATCTCATCAATAATGTTAAAAAAATGTGTCTCAGAATTAACATTAAATTAACATTAAATTAGCATTAATCAGACATTAAAACATTAAATTTACACTAAATTAACATTAAATTAACATTAAATTAACATTAATTAGACATTAAAACATTAAATTTACACTAAATCAACATTAAATTAACATTAAATTAACATTAATCAGACATTAAAACATTAATTTTACACTAAATTAACATTAAATTAACATTAAATTAACATTAATTAGACATTAAAACATTAATTTTACACTAAATTAACATTAAATTAACATTAAATTAACATTAATCAGACATTAAAACATTAATTTTACACTAAATTAACATTAAATTAACATTAAATTAACATTAATTAGACATTAAAACATTAATTTTACACTAAATTAACATTAAATTAACATTAAATTAACATTAATCAGACATTAAAACATTAATTTTACACTAAATTAACATTAAATTAACATTAAATTAGCATTAATCAGACATTAAAACATTAATTTTACACTAAATTAACATTAAATTAACATTAAATTAACATTTATTAGACATTAAAACATTAATTTTACACTAAATTAACATTAAATTAACATTAATTAGACATAAATACATTAATTTTACACTAAATTAAAATTAAATTAACATTAAATTAGCATTAATCAGACATTAAAACATTAAATTTACACTAAATTAACATTAAATTAACATTAAATTAACATTAATTAGACATTAAAACATTAATTTTACACTAAATTAACATTAAATTAACATTAAATTAACATTAATTAGACATTAAAACATTAATTTTACACTAAATTAACATTAAATTAACATTAAATTAACATTAATCAGACATTAAAACATTAATTTTACACTAAATTAACATTAAATTAACATTAAATTAACATTAATTAGACATTAAAACATTAATTTTACACTTAATTAACATTAAATTAACATTAAATTAACATTAATTAGACATTAAAACATTAATTTTACACTAAATTAACATTAAATTAACATTAAATTAACATTAATCAGACATTAAAACATTAATTTTACACTAAATTAACATTAAATTAACATTAAATTAACATTAATTAGACATTAAAACATTAATTTTACACTAAATTAACATTAAATTAACATTAAATTAACATTAATCAGACATTAAAACATTAATTTTACACTAAATTAACATTAAATTAACATTAAATTAACAGTAATTAGACATTAAAACATTAATTTTACACTAAATTAACATTAAATTAACATTAATTAGACATTAAAACATTAATTTTACACTAAATTAAAATTAAATTAACATTAAATTAGCATTAATTAGACATTAAATTAACAATGTTTCACAAAATTAACATGAAATTAACATTAAGTTAACATTAATTAGACATTAAATTAACAATTTAACACTAAATTAACATGAAATTAACATTAAATTAGCATTAAATTAACATTAATTAGACATTAAAACATTAATTTTACACTAAATTAACATTAGATTAACATTAAATTAGCATTAATCAGACATTAAATTAACAATTTAACACTAAATTAACATGAAATTAGCATTAAATTAACATTAATTAGACATAAAAACATTAATTTTACACTTAATTAACATTAAATTAACATTAAATTAACATTAATTAGACATTAAAACATTAATTTTACACTAAATTAACATTAGATTAACATTAAATTAGCATTAATCAGACATTAAATTAACAATTTAACACTAAATTAACATGAAATTAGCATTAAATTAACATTAATTAGACATTAAAACATTAATTTTACACTTAATTAACATTAAATTAACATTAAATTAACATTAATTAGACATTAAAACATTAATTTTACACTAAATTAACATTAAATTAACATTAAATTAACATTAATCAGACATTAAAACATTAATTTTACACTAAATTAACATTAAATTAACATTAAATTAACATTAATTAGACATTAAATTAACAATTTAACACTAAATTAACATGAAATTAGCATAAAATTAACATTAATTAGACATTAAAACATTAATTTTACACTTAATTAACATTAAATTAACATTAAATTAACATTAATTAGACATTAAAACATTAATTTTACACTAAATTAACATTAAATTAACATTAAATTAACATTAATCAGACATTAAAACATTAATTTTACACTAAATTAACATTAGATTAACATTAAATTAGCATTAATCAGACATTAAATTAACAATTTAACACTAAATTAACATGAAATTAGCATTAAATTAACATTAATTAGACATAAAAACATTAATTTTACACTTAATTAACATTAAATTAACATTAAATTAACATTAATTAGACATTAAAACATTAATTTTACACTAAATTAACATTAGATTAACATTAAATTAGCATTAATCAGACATTAAATTAACAATTTAACACTAAATTAACATGAAATTAGCATTAAATTAACATTAATTAGACATTAAAACATTAATTTTACACTTAATTAACATTAAATTAACATTAAATTAACATTAATTAGACATTAAAACATTAATTTTACACTAAATTAACATTAAATTAACATTAAATTAACATTAATCAGACATTAAAACATTAATTTTACACTAAATTAACATTAAATTAACATTAAATTAACATTAATTAGACATTAAAACATTAATTTTACACTAAATTAACATTAAATTAACATGAAATTAACATTAATCAGACATTAAAACATTAATTTTACACTAAATTAACATTAAATTAACATTAAATTAACAGTAATTAGACATTAAAACATTAATTTTACACTAAATTAACATTAAATTAACATTAATTAGACATTAAAACATTAATTTTACACTAAATTAAAATTAAATTAACATTAAATTAGCATTAATTAGACATTAAATTAACAATGTTTCACAAAATTAACATGAAATTAACATTAAGTTAACATTAATTAGACATTAAATTAACAATTTAACACTAAATTAACATGAAATTAACATTAAATTAGCATTAAATTAACATTAATTAGACATTAAAACATTAATTTTACACTAAATTAACATTAGATTAACATTAAATTAGCATTAATCAGACATTAAATTAACAATTTAACACTAAATTAACATGAAATTAGCATTAAATTAACATTAATTAGACATTTAAACATTAATTTTACACTAAATTAACATGAAATTACCATTAAATTAATAAATAAACATTAGATTAACATTTATTTAACATTAAATAACATAAATTTAACGAAGATTTTCTTGAAAATAAGTCGGCAAATCAAATCAAGCCAAGCATCCTTACGTTCACATATGATAAAACGAACATGAAAAATATAATTTTCCTTTTAATTTACATCGTATTTTTTTTTATTAAAGAAAACTTACTTAAAGATTCTTTTTTAACGTTTTTTGAAGTCGGGGGGAGGAGCATCCCCAGTGGTGGGTATCCCAGAGGTGGTGGTATTTGGGGGGGGGGGGATATTCCCATCCAACCGCAATAATGACGAAATTATGAACCCGCATTATCTCCAGTAAGACACGCTACTAGAGCCACCTCTTCTTTTAACCGAGATGCAAACTCGCCAATCTTTCAAAGGAAGACAAGAGGACGAAGGGCAGCAATAACTCCAGAAGTCTGAAGTTTACAAAATTTCTTGCAACTATAACTAAAAATTATAGGACGCAGCAACGTATCAAAATAACAAAAAATATTTATTTGATAACAGTAACTTCGCTATGTTTTGCTTGTTTTTTTTTTTGTTGTTATTTCTTTTAGAAAATTTCTTGAAAATATAACTTACAATCACAGGACACAGCACCGTATCAAAATTGTCGTCTGGTACCATTCGGCTCGTCAACACTCGGGCGTTTGCGTAGGACAGCCGAACGCTTCCGAGTCGAACCTCACGAAAACTGGGTCAGGATCGATATCAGTACCGTCGTATTTTGTCGTCGATGTGTTTCTGTGGTAAAGTTTGAAACTACACATGATACATTTATATTCCGATTCAGCATCAGAGAAAATGCGTTATTGTAAAAAATATCCAAACATTTGTAGGCTTGGTTTAATCGGGGGAAAAATGAATGCATTTGGAAAAAGAAAATACTTTATTTCATTCTTACTGGAAACGAGGTCAAACAGCCAGTCAGCTGATCTTTTTCTTTTTTATTGCATTGAACCAGTTTGTGTGTGTTCAAAAATTGACGCGAGAAAATTTTTATATTTATATCTATGCCCATCTTTCATGAATAAATCCTTATCCGGTTGTATGTTGGTGTTAATCGTTATATTTGTTTAAAATGTTATTGAATGACGAAACAGGTTGATTAAATTTGATTAAGATACTTACCAATCGGACACGACTCCTACCAAAACTGCCCCGCTGAAAACGCCCAGATATAAAGCCGTGACACTGTGTGAAAGCATCATCTTTTGATCACAGACAAGACTGAGCTAAAAAAAATAATGCAGAATCCTAAGCACCATAAATAGATATGATATGTGATATCATAGACATGATATCACAGGACAGATTATACAAATAAATCAAATAATAATAGCATAGCATCCAGTGAACACATACCTTAACCAAGACTACACAGTAAATAAAAAATTATAAGGAAAAATTAAGAATAAGTGTCGGATTAGAGTTCAAAAGAGTGACCTCAAAGAGTAAACGGTCGTGAAGGTATCACGTGAATTCTAAAGAAAAAGAAATTCGACCAATTTGCTGGCAGATATTCGAATGTAGATGTTTCGCTAAAAAACGTCGCTTGTTTCCGATTTGGGTATGTGCACGATAAATAAAATAGAATGCAGTCGAAGTCATCTATTTCTCTCGCTGATGTAGTAAACCACATCTAACGTGCCTTGAGCTTTCATTCTCTTTCACACCAACACTCGAGGGGAATGCACGGTCGCTCAATGTACTGCACAAGTTGCCTTCGGCATCCCCCAACGAACACGTCTTTTTAATTAACCCAAAAACCCAGAATATATAACATGCTCTCTATCTCTCATTAATTTATACATATATGTTATGTGTGAGTGGCAGTCATTATTGCAATCTGCGCTACTACTACATTGAGAGTAACCTCTCTTTGAACATACCTCGTTTGGAAAGAATTAATCACAGGTCGCCTTGCAAAACTAGCTTGGTGAAAGAGCCTGTATGTGTTTGAAAAAATCTTCCTCTTTGCTCTGAAGCAAATCCGACCTTTGCAACACTCGCAGCTGCTGCAACACACGTTTAACACATGTGGGAAAGCCGTCCAGATGCAGAAACACAAATACGACCAACATGTTCTTACCCATATATATTCACAAAATTATACAAAATAACTTAAAAACTGTTATTTGGACAAAGGCCCAAACAGACAGATAAGTCCAGCAGATACCAGTAATTTCCAAAACAGCACAATCTTCTCTCTTCTTTTTTCTCTAGCATATATTATTTGAAAGTGCTTTAATTTCTAAAGTTCGTTGTTTCCTCTCAAACCGTAGACCCAATTTAACGAAATCCCAGCAATAGCTAAATTCAATAATATCAAGAAAAGACCTGGTGTTTTAGGTGTAGGGAAGAGTAGATATTAAGAAGCGAGTAAAAATGGCAGCTACGTTTTTTGAGAAGGTTTATTTGAAAGAGTCCGGTAATCCGTAGAAAATATAATAAATATTGAAAGAAGACAAAATGAATGTATAATCTCCGGAAACACGAATAAGGGCTTAGTCTAATTGGACTGCGGAAGAGATTAGCATATACAGGTTTTAATTATGAAGCTATTATGCCTTAATACAGACGGGAATACTCGAATTTAGTTTATTATATAGATAAAAGTGTTTCAATTTCAAAAGTTAACTGTATTCTTTTTCCTACTATCTTAATCATTTTTCTCACGTTAATCTCTCATCTCATACATTTCTAAAACTATAAACCCAATTGAACAAAATCCCAACAATAGTAAAATTCAATAATATCTAAAAAGCATCTTACCTCTTCAATAATCGTTGTTTCATAGACTGATTTGTCGAACACCCAAGAATTGCATTCTTCTAAATCAACTCTCGTTCCATTCCAGTCCTGAAAACGCTCACAAGAATTATAGACTATTTTACCATTTTCCATGTGTTGTGGAATGCTTTTGTTAATCATCTGTTCGTGGTGTGTTCCTTGGATCGCAAACGTGTCATTCTCAAATCCGTTTAGGGAACACCTAGAACGTAGCAAAAGGGGTAAAAAGGCGATTTTTCTAAAAAGAATAGCATTATGTCAAAAAGGTCAGAATTCTTTATGTAGAAAATCGAACATGAACATTTTAAAATGGATGCTGTGATGGTGTTATTGTTGGCGCTATTGTTATTATTGGTACAGGTGAAGTGGTGTTGTTATTTTTGTTGTTAGTACAATAGATTATGGTGAGTAACTTAACTAGTTTTGATGACCGAGTGATTTTTACGTCAGACATCGTGGCCCGAGGAGTGTATTTTGTTACGCATGCACCGAAGAGATGTTAAGGCGTGGAAATCCTATCGTCCTGGAATTGCACCACAAGATAGTACGATAGTCATATCCCCTTTTAGAACAGCGGTTAGCCATTGTCTTGGGCTCACTTTGTCTTTATATTCACAAAAGCGTGTGGTCTGTTGCCTGGCCAAACAGGTAATAATCAGTCGCATATGTGGTGTAATCCAAATTACCCCCCTTTCCACTCGTTCATAGCGAAGGAACTCTCCTATGTTGGAAGATCACAATATATAAAATAGATAAAAATATTGTTAGCTTGAGAGAAGACACATTAGTTCTCTCACTCGGTATTTAGCCTTTATTCTCGTCAACCCTCATAATATTACATGGTGTCAGAAGTGAGACAGTCAGTTTGGTTAAAGACATCCAAAACTAGTCCAGCCTGGTGAAGACTTTATCACCAAGGTCAGTACTGGTCAAGACTGAGTCAGGTCTACTTCGGCGAAACAGAAGCCATCTTCGCAATAGAACTCGTTCATAGCGAAGAAACTCTCCTATGTTGAAAGATCACAATATATAAATAGATAAAAATATTGTTAGCTTGAGAGAAGACACATTAGTTGAACCCTCATAATATTACAGCATTAAGGTTAGTTTAATTCTCCGCAGAGAATTATAGAAGGGACCATAGCCAATGAAAATTGATAAAAAAAATGGACAAAGCATTTTATATAAAAATAGTATTTATTTTTATCAATGCATTTCGAAAGTCACAAAACTTAAATCGCTGAGAAAAACGCCTCTTGTCTGTATGACGGGTTTTAAACGAATGCCTTCTTCTCGTGACAGCAAAAAGAGAGAAAAAACGAGTTCAACAAAAAAAAGAGAAAGAAAGAATCAACAAAACGAAAGTAACAAAAAGAACAAGAGTCACTTGCGTTATTTTTTTTGCTGCTGCCATCACTAGCAGTCAACTGAAGGTGATTTGACTTTCGACCCTTCGGCACCGAACGATCTGGGTTATTATCTGATGAAAGAGGTGTGTGGAAATTAGATTGAAAAGCCCCTTATGCTTTCGTTTAGTAAAGTGTGTTATCCTCTATTAGCCCTAAGTTTGGTTCGAGACACAAAAAGGCCAGATGATATAGAAGTGCTGTTGGAAGGGAAATTAGAAAAGACAACCGTTTAAAGAATGACGTCATAGAGAAAAATAGTTTTTGATGAATTAATAGGCAGATACCAGTGCGAGGTGGCACTGACCAAATCCATGTAACATAATAAGATGGTGGCATAACCAAATCCAGGTAATATAATAAGATGGTGGCACTAACCAAATCCATGTGATATAATAAGATGGTGGCACTAACCAAATCCATGTGATATAATAAGATGGAGACACTAACCAAATCCATGTAATATAATAAGATGGTGGCACTAACCAAATCCATGTAATATAATAAGATAGTGACACTAACCAAATCCATGTAATATAATAAGATGGTGACACTAACCAAATCCATGGAATATAATAAGATGGTGGCACTAACCAAATCCATGTAATATAATAAGATGGTGACACTAACCAAATCCATGTAATATAATAAGATGGTGACACTAACCAAATCCATGTAATATAATAAGATGGTGACACTAACCAAATCCATGTAATATAATAAGATGGTGACACTAACCAAATCCATGGAATATAATAAGATGGTGGCACTAACCAACTCCATGTAATATAATAAGATGGTGACACAAACCAAATCCATGTAATATAATAAGATGGTGGCACTAACCAAATCGATGTAATATAATAAGATCGTGACACTAACCAAATCCATGTAATATTATAAGATGGTGACACTAACCAAATCCATGTAATATAATAAGATTTTTGCACTAACCAAATCCATGTAATATAATAAGATGGGGGCACTAACCAAATCCATGTAATATAATAAGATGGGGGCACTAACCAAATCCATGTGATATAATAAGATGGTGGCACTAACCAAATCCATGTGATTTAATAAGATAGTGGCACTAACCAAATCCATGTAATATAATAAGATGGTGACACAAACCAAATCCATGGAATATAATAAGATGGTGGCACTAACCAAATCCATGTAATATAATAAGATGGTGGCACTAACCAAATCCATGTAATATAATAAGATGGTGGCACTAACCAAATCCATGGAATATAATAAGATGGTGACACTAACCAAATCCATGTAATATAATAAGATGGTGGCACTAACCAAATCCATGTGATATAATAAGATGGTGGCACTAACCAAATCCATGTAATATAATATGATGGTGGCACTAACCAAATCCATGTAATATAATAAGATGGTGACACTAACCAAATCCATGTAATATAATAAGATGGTGGCACTAACCAAATCCATGTAATATAATAAGATGGGGGCACTAACCAAATCCATGTAATATAATAAGATGGTGACGCTAACCAAATCCATGTGATATAATAAGATGGTGGCACTAACCAAATCCATGTAATATAATAAGATGGTGGCACTAACCAAATCCATGTGATATAATAAGATGGTGGCACTAACCAAATCCATGTAATATAATAAGATGGTGGCACTAACCAAATCCATGTAATATAATAAGATGGTGGCACTAACCAAATCCATGTAATATAATAAGATAGTGACACTAACCAAGTCCATGTAATATAATAAGATGGTGGCACTAACCAAATCCATGGAATATAATAAGATGGTGGCACTAACCAAATCCATGGAATATAATAAGATTGTGGCACTAACCAAATCCATGTAATATAATAAGATGGTGGCACTAACCTAATCCATGTAATATAATAAGATGGTGACACTAACCTAATCCATGTAATATAATAAGATGGTGGCACTAACCAAATCCATGGAATATAATAAGATGGTGGCACTAACCTAATCCATGTAATATAATAAGATGGTGACACTAACTAAATGCATGTAATATAATAAGATAGTGATACTAACCAAATCCATGTAATATAATAAGATGGTGACACTAACCAAATCCATGTAATATAATAAGATAGTGACACTAACCAAATCCATGTAATATAATAAGATGGTGACACTAACCAAATCCATGGAATATAATAAGATGGTGGCACTAACCTAATCCATGGAATATAATAAGATGGTGGCACTAACCTAATCCATGGAATATAATAAGATGGTGACACTAACTAAATCCATGTAATATAATAAGATGGTGACACTAACCAAATCCATGTAATATAATAAGATGGTGGCACTAACCAAATCCATGTAATATAATAAGATGGTGACACTAACCAAATCCATGTAATATAATAAGATGGTGACACTAACCAAATCCATGTAATATAATAAGATGGTGGCACTAACCAAATCCATGTAATATAATAAGATAGTGACACTAACTAAATCCATGTAATATAATAAGATAGTGGCACTAACCAAATCCATGTAATATAATAAGATGGTGACACTAACCAAATCCATGTAATATAATAAGATGGTGACACTAACTAAATCCATGGAATATAATAAGATGGTTGCACTAACCAAATCTATGTAATATAATAAGATTGTGACACTAACCATATCTATGTAATATAATAAGATGGTGACACTAACCAAATCCATGTAATATAATAAGATTGTGACACTAACCAAATCCATGTAATATAATAAGATGGTGACACTAACACATATCCATGTAATATAATAAGATGGTGGCACTAACCAAATCCATGTAATATAATAAGATGGTGACACTAACCAAATCAATGGAATATAATAAGATGGTGGCACTAACACAATCCATGTAATATAATAAGATAGTGACACTAACCAAATCCATGTAATATAATAAGATGGGTGCACTAACCAAATCCATGTAATATAATAAGATGGTGGCACTAACCAAATCCATGTAATATAATATGATGGTGACACTTACCTAATCCATGTAATATAATAAGATGGTGACACTAACCAAATCCATATAATATAATAAGATGGTGACACTAACAAAATCCATGTAATATAATAAGATGGTGACACTAACCAAATCCATGGAATATAATAAGATGGTGGCACTAACCAAATCCATGTAATATAATAAGATGGTGGCACTAACCAAATCCATGTAATATAATAAGATGGTGACACTAACTAAATGCATGTAATATAATAAGATGGTGACACTAACCAAAACCATGTAATATAATAAGATGGTGGCATTAACCAAATCCATGGAATATAATAAGATGGTGGCACTAACCTAATCCATGGAATATAATAAGATGGTGGCACTAACCAAATCCATGTAATATAATAAGATGGTGGCACTAACCTAATCCATGTAATATAATAAGATGGTGGCACTAACCAAATCCATGGAATATAATAAGATGGTGGCACTAACCTAATCCATGTAATATAATAAGATGGTGGCACTAACCAAATCCATGGAATATAATAAGATGGTGGCACTAACCTAATCCATGTAATATAATAAGATGGTGACACTAACTAAATGCATGTAATATAATAAGATAGTGATACTAACCAAATCCATGTAATATAATAAGATGGTGACACTAACCAAATCCATGTAATATAATAAGATAGTGACACTAACCAAATCCATGTAATATAATAAGATGGTGGCACTAACCAAATCCATGGAATATAATAAGATGGTGGCACTAACCTAATCCATGGAATATAATAAGATGGTGGCACTAACCTAATCCATGGAATATAATAAGATGGTGACACTAACTAAATCCATGTAATATAATAAGATGGTGACACTAACCAAATCCATGTAATATAATAAGATGGTGACACTAACCAAATCCATGTAATATAATAAGATGGTGACACTAACCAAATCCATGGAATATAATAAGATGGTGGCACTAACCAAATCCATGTAATATAATAAGATGGTGACACTAACCTAATCCATGGAATATAATAAGATGGTGACACTAACTAAATCCATGTAATATAATAAGATGGTGGCACTAACCAAATCCATGGAATATAATAAGATGGTGGCACTAACCTAATCCATGGAATATAATAAGATGGTGGCACTAACCTAATCCATGGAATATAATAAGATGGTGACACTAACTAAATCCATGTAATATAATAAGATGGTGACACTAACCAAATCCATGTAATATAATAAGATGGTGGCACTAACCAAATCCATGTAATATAATAAGATGGTGGCACTAACCAAATCCATGTAATATAATAAGATGGTGACACTAACCTAATCCATGGAATATAATAAGATGGTGGCACTAACCAAATCCATGTAATATAATAAGATGGTGACACTAACCTAATCCATGGAATATAATAAGATGGTGGCACTAACCAAATCCATGTAATATAATAAGATGGTGACACTAACCTAATCCATGGAATATAATAAGATGGTGGCACTAACCTAATCCATGGAATATAATAAGATAGTGACACTAACCAAATCCATGTAATATAATAAGATGGTGGCACTAACCAAATCCATGTAATATAATAAGATGGTGGCACTAACCAAATTCATGTAATATAATAAGATGGTGACACTAACCTAATCCATGTAATATAATAAGATGGTGGCACTAACCAAATCCATGTAATATAATAAGATGGTGACACTAACCAAATCCATGGAATATAATAAGATGGTGGCACTAACCAAATCCATGTAATATAATAAGATGGTGGCACTAACAAAATCCATGTAATATAATAAGATGGTGACACTAACCTAATCCATGGAATATAATAAGATGGTGACACTAACTAAATCCATGGAATATAATAAGATGGTGGCACTAACCTAATCCATGTAATATAATAAGATGGTGGCACTAACCAAATCCATGTAATATAATAAGATGGTGACACTAACCAAATCCATGTAATATAATAAGATGGTGGCACTAACCAAATCCATGTAATATAATAAGATAGTGACACTAACTAAATCCATGTAATATAATAAGATAGTGGCACTAACCAAATCCATGTAATATAATAAGATGGTGACACTAACCAAATCCATGTAATATAATAAGATGGTGACACTAACTAAATCCATGGAATATAATAAGATGGTGGCACTAACCAAATCTATGTAATATAATAAGATGGTGACACTAACCAAATCTATGTAATATAATAAGATGGTGACACTAACCAAATCCATGTAATATAATAAGATTGTGACACTAACCAAATCCATGTAATATAATAAGATGGTGACACTAACACATATCCATGTAATATAATAAGATGGTGGCACTAACCAAATCCATGTAATATAATAAGATGGTGGCACTAACCAAATCCATGTAATATAATAAGATGGTGGCACTAACCAAATCCATGTAATATAATATGATGGTGACACTTACCTAATCCATGTAATATAATAAGATGGTGACACTAACCAAATCCATGTAATATAATAAGATGGTGACACTAACAAAATCCATGTAATATAATAAGATGGTGGCACTAACCAAATCCATGTAATATAATAAGATGATTGCACTAACCAAATCCATGTAATATAATAAGATGGTTGCACTAACCAAATCCATGTAATATAATATGATGGTGACACTTACCTAATCCATGTAATATAATAAGATGGTGGCACTAACCAAATCCATGTAATATAATAAGATAATGGCACTAACGAAATCCATGTAATATAATAAGATGGTGGCACTAACCAAATCCATGTGATATAATAAGATGGTGGCACTAACCTAATCCATGTAATATAATAAGATGGTGACACTAACCAAATCCATGTAATATAATAAGATGGTGGTACTAACCAAATCCATGTAATATAATAAGATGGTGGCACTAACCAAATCCATGTAATATAATAAGATGGTGACACTAACCAAATCCATGTAATATAATAAGATGGTGACACTAACCAAATCCATGGAATATTATAAGATGGTGGCACTAACCAAATCCATGTGATTTAATAAGATGGTGGCACTAACCAAATCCATGTAATATAATAAGATGGTGACACTAGCCAAATCCGTGTAACATAATAAGATGGTGGCACTGACCAAATCCATGTAATATAATAAGATGGTGACACTAACCAAATCCATGTAATATAATAGGATGGTGACACTAACTAAATCCATGGAATATAATTAGATGGTGGCACTTACCAAATCCATGTAATATAATAAGATGGTGACACTTACCAAATCCATGTAATATAATAAGATGGTGACACAAACCAAATCCATGTAATATAATAAGATGGTGACACTAACCAAATCCATGTAATATAATAAGATGGTGACACTAACCAAATCCATGTAATATAATAAGATGGTGGTACTAACCAAATCCATGTAATATAATAAGATGGTGGCACTAACCAAATCCATGTAATATAATAAGATGGTGACACTAACCAAATCCATGTAATATAATAAGATGGTGACACTAACCAAATCCATGTAATATAATAAGACGGTGGCACTAACCAAATCCATGTAATATAATAAGATGGTGGCACTAACCAAATCCATGGAATATAATTAGATGGTGACACTAACCAAATCCATGTAATATAATTAGATGGTGGCACTTACCAAATCCATGTAATATAATAAGATGGTGGTACTAACCAAATCCATGTAATATAATAAGATGGTGACACTAACCAAATCCATGTAATATAATAAGATGGTGACACTAACCAAATCCATGTAATATAATAAGACGGTGGCACTAACCAAATCCATGTAATATAATAAGATGGTGGCACTAACCAAATCCATGGAATATAATTAGATGGTGACACTAACCAAATCCATGTAATATAATTAGATGGTGGCACTTACCAAATCCATGTAATATAATAAGATGGTGGTACTAACCAAATCCATGTAATATAATAAGATGGTGGCACTAACCAAATCCATGTAATATAATAAGATGGTGACACTAACCAAATCCATGTAATATAATTAGATGGTGGCACTTACCAAATCCATGTAATATAATAAGATGGTGGTACTAACCAAATCCATGTAATATAATAAGATGGTGGCACTAACCAAATCCATGTAATATAATAAGATGGTGACACAAACCAAATCCATGTAATATAATAAGATGGTGACACTAACCAAATCCATGTAATATAATAAGATGGTGACACTAACCAAATCCATGTAATATAATAAGACGGTGGCACTAACCAAATCCATGTAATATAATAAGATGGTGGCACTAACCAAATCCATGGAATATAATAAGATGGTGGCACTAAGCAAATCCATGTAATATAATAAGATGGTGGCACTAACCAAATCCATGTGATATAATAAGATGGTGGCACTAACCAAATCGATGTAATATAATAAGATGGTGGCACTAACCAAATCCATGTGATATAATAAGATGGTGACAATAACCAAATCGATGTAATATAATAAGATGGTGGCACTAACCAAATCCATGTGATATAATAAGATGGTGACACTAACCAAATCTATGTAATATAATAAGATGGTGGCACTAACCAAATCCATGTGATATAATAAGATGGTGGCACTAACCAAATCGATGTAATATAATAAGATGGTGGCACTAACCAAATCCATGTGATATAATAAGATGGTGACAATAACCAAATCGATGTAATATAATAAGATGGTGGCACTAACCAAATCCATGTGATATAATAAGATGGTGACACTAACCAAATCTATGTAATATAATAAGATGGTGGCACTAACCAAATCCATGTGATATAATAAGATGGTGGCACTAACCAAATCCATGTAATATAATAAGATGGTGGCACTAACCAAATCCATGTGATATAATAAGATGGTGGCACTAACCAAATCCATGTGATATAATAAGATGGTGGCACTAACCTAATCCAGGTATTTGTGGCGGAATTGATGATCTTGAGCCAGAATCGAGCGGTGGAGATTGCCCGGACTAACTTCATCCCTGCAGTAAGAGGGTCCGCCTGTGCCTGGCTTGCAGATGGAAAGGGAAATAAGTTTTGGCTTACTAGTTTTCTGGTGAGGATTGAACTCGCAACCTCGAAGTAACAAATCTATTGGTTGCTGCACAATAATACGTGGATTCGCCTTGACGACACATAGATTATGATTATGATTATGAAAATGATTATGTTTTTTCTGATTGGTTAAGTGGAATTAACTGAAGGGAAATCTGCTAATAAAAAGAGAAGAAAATCAGGAGAAGAGGAGAGTTAGTGTCGAGTGAGATTCTGCGGTGAGCCGAATTATTTTTCGTTGATTGGAGCTCAAAGTTACACAGATGGTTTTGTGCTTCTACAGGAATTGAACCGAACAGAGTTTTTTTTGTTTGTTTAACGTTTGGAATCTAGTCATAGACTTCTGAACTCCCATCTTGTTTTTTCGTTGGTGCTACTTTTATCTTTGCTATTCCGCTGTTGTTGTTGATGGTGTTGTTATGTTTTTGTTGGTACTATCGTTATTATTGTTCGTCGTGGTGTTCGTGTTGGTAGAGTTGTTGTTGTTGATGGTGTTGTTATGTTTTTTTGGTACTATCGTTATTATTGTTCGTCGTGGTGTTGGTGTTGGTAGAGTTGTTGTTGCTGTTGGTGTTGTTATGTTTTTGTTGGTACTATCGTTATTATTGTTCGTCGTGGTGTTGGTGTTGGTAGAGTTGTTGTTGCTGTTGGTGTTGTTATGTTTTTGTTGGTACTATCGTTATTATTGTTCGTCGTGGTGTTGGTGTTGGTAGAGTTGTTGTTGTTGTTGGTGTTGTTATGTTTTTTTTGTACTATCGTTATTATTGTTTGTCGTGGTGTTGGTGTTGGTAGAGTTGTTGTTGTTGATGGTGTTGTTATGTTTTTTTGGTACTATCGTTATTATTGTTCGTTGTGGTGTTGGTGTTGGTAGAGTGGTTGTTGTTGATGGTGTTGTTATGTTTTTTTTGTACTATCGTTATTATTGTTTGTCGTGGTGTTGGTAGAGTTGTTGTTGTTGATGGTGTTGTTATGTTTGTTTTTTTTGGTACTATCGTTATTATTGTTCGTCGTGGTGTTGGTGTTGGTAGAGTTGTTGTTGTTGTTGTTGGTGTTGTTATGTTTTTTTTGTACTATCGTTATTATTGTTTGTCGTGGTGTTGGTGTTGGTAGAGTTGTTGTTGTTGATGGTGTTGTTATGTTTTTTTGGTACTATCGTTATTATTGTTCGTCGTGGTGTTCGTGTTGGTAGAGTTGTTGTTGTTGATGGTGTTATGTTTTTTTTGGTATAATCGTTATTATTGTTCGTCGTGGTGTTGGTGTTGGTGGAGTTGTTGTTGTTGATGGTGCTGTTATGTTTTTTGGTACTATCGTTATTATTGTTTGTCGTGGTGTTGGTAGAGTTGTTGTTGTTGTTGGTGTTGTTATGTTTTTTTTGGTACTATCGTTATTATTGTTCGTCGTGGTGTTGGTGTTGGTAGAGTTGTTGTTGTTGGTGGTGGTGTTGTTATGTTTTTTTTTGGTACTATCGTTATTATTGTTTGTCGTGGTGTTGGTGTTGGTAGAGTTGTTGTTGGTGGTGGTGGTGTTGTCATGTTTTTTTTTTGGTACTATCGTTATTATTGTTCGTCGTGGTGTTGGTAGAGTTGTTGTTGTTGGTGGTGGTGGTGTTTGTCTTGCGTTTTATATATAGTTGTTGTTTGGTGTAGTTGGCTTACATAAACTGACGATATAGAAGTTCAGTATCTCTGAGCAGATGCTGATAATTATAATAATATAATTATAATAATATAATTATAATTATAATAATAAAAAACTAATCGCTACGTTGTTGTTACTACTCTTCCTACCCGTTAATCTTTTTTGAAACACAAAACTATAAATGAACTTTCCGGGATTTTAGAGATTAAGCGTATACGCACGACTAGCTATCACTCAGCTTCTAACGGGATGATAGAATGCTTCTTTCGCCAATTGAAAACCTCATTTCATGTTTATCCGTGTTATCAATGAGGATCTGGGACAATCTCCTGCCGAACTCGTTTATGGGGTACCATTATCTTTGCCAGGTAAGATGCTGACCCCAAAAGATTTAATTGCAGAAAATCCAACTCTGTACGGAAACAGACTGCGATCTTATTTTAATAGACCTCCATCTATGAACCACAAAATCTTCTATCTCAAAAGACAATTCATCATGGATGAATGTTTTTCTTCGAAAAGATGCTGTGAAAGCCCCTCTCACTCCACGTTATACGAGTCTTTATCGCCTGCTTGCACTTACTGACAAACTTATATTAGTGGAAACAAGTGACAGTATCAGTTGATAGGACAAAACGAGCCTTTTTAGACATTATAACACAAGAGTCCAATATTCTCCCTACATATGCTTTGCATCAATAAACCCTTACTACCCCTGTAAAATACACCTCCGAGATAAAAATGTCACCACCACGCGTAATGGTCGGCGATTCCATTGGCACCAAAATCTGTGTAAGACTTTTCTGTACATTTACTAAGGCATGAACATTGAGCAATTCCTTAGCAAAATCATGTTAAAAAAAATGCTGTAAACTGAGTTCACATTTTTTGTATTTCCTTTTTGTTCTTTCCAACTGTTACACATAGCAAAAGAGTTTTAAAAACAACCCCCGAACTGAGGTCTCATCCCCCGGTTGCAGTTTCGTGTCATGGCCAGAACAGATTATATAAACAGAGAGATCAGAAAACGGACATCTACAATATGTCCACTTCAGATCAAAGTGGATTTTTACTAGAAGATTCGTAAAAAAAAAAAAAAAAATTTTGATGTATATTTTGGATTAGTCGGACTACTATTCTCACTTTAGATGTTATTCCCAAATGTCTCGGCCGATGTAAACTCCGACTTTTTTCAGTCGCATATTATCGAACTCGGGAATCTATGCGGAATTTCGAACTGATCCCCGTATTTAATTCACAGGATTAGATCGTTCTCGTTCCGTCAGCCATGACCGGATGTAATTCTTACGTATTTTTAAAATTTTATTCTTAGTTAGTAGTGGAAAAGGTCGGAAGTTACATCGGCCGAAACGTTGTGAAATAAACATTTACGGTCAGCATAGTAGTTTTAATAATACCAATTATCAATCCTACATCTGGAAAGTTACGAATACATATTTTAAAAATGTAATATTTTTTTAGGGTTAACATTTCTGAAATTTCTAAAAGTCTAGCCAACGTCACTAGTCTAACTGGTCACCACTTCCGCTTCCGCTTAGTAAAAGAATAAAAAAAGTAAAATTAAAGCAACTTACCGGAAGTCCAAATGTGGAAAAAGAAAGACCGTAAGACCAGCATGAAAGGCATCCATGATTGAATCCAAATAAAGACAGAAAAGAACTCTCTTTTGATAAAGACCGAAGTCCCCGATCATTTCCAGGAGGGCGTCGAATTTCATTTTGACGTTTTGAAAACGTTCCGAAAAGAAACGTGTTCTCTAGAATCAAAAGAAAACAAACAATATCGCTTAATTAAATGGGTTTTCTGCATTTTGTAAAATCCGAACTATCGAGTTTTATTTTGATTATCCGAACTACTCTTCTTATCTTTGTATGACCTATCCAGGTATTGTTGGATGTCAGCTCTGTCATCAATCAGTGATATATCTTCTAGGAAGATTTCGGTTTGTAATTGATGTTTCTTCCATCGGCTGTTGCGGATTCTATCTCGGACAAGCTCATACCCTACTTATCCTGCGCCATTTCAACCCTTGTGTTCTATCGGGACTGACTATTAGTTTCAAGGTAAAACCTGATGAAACTATCTTTAGAAAACTCGCATAGAAATGTGAAGTGCTTTGTCATTCTTGCTCGTTTTTTATATTGTTTTTCAATTTGTTTCCATTGTTGTATTATTTCGGGTTCGAACCGATTGATATCATGTTTTGGAATATTTTAGATGACAATTGAGAATTTGTATTATTTAGATAAGCTTCATATTTCAACTGATCTCAGGGAGATGAGCGAGACGAAACACTAGAATCTATAGTGGCATTATCAGCAAAGATGATAATTCTTTGAATGCCATACTTTCGAAATGTCAAGCGCAATGGGCCTACCCTCACTTGAATTATTCATAAACCGACAGATACGCTCAGTTGATCAACAGTTGAACGAAAACCACGAAACCACGAAGACCATATTGAACATGTGATCAAGTGGAGATGCGATTCGAACGAAAGCAAAAAGCTACTGGTTTGCATAGCGACTCTATTTCTTTCTCAGTTTGATTTGTATACCCTCTTCTCTTCACTTCCAAAGCAAGTAAGAATTTTCACATGCGCTCGTTAACTTATCATTTCTGTTCAATGAAAATGATTTTGAAACATAGAGTTGGCAAGCCTATGCCAAATAAATAAAAAAATGAAACAGGAAACTGGACAAATCAGATCCAGGTCGGTGGACATCGAAAAAGGGCCAGGGCCTATGTATACAACCTCCCGGGTCATTGTCCGGGGGAGGCGAAAGAAAAGAATACTCAGACGCATGCACACCTTTCCGTACTTCGCGCGCACATATTTCCACATTTACAAGAGTCAGGCGAAAAGAAGCAAATATTGCTACCCAATCTCAAACACAAACAGTTTAAAGGTAGACTATGAAGACACAGTGTCACCCTACTCACGCTACAGACATAATGACATAAATATCTCTCGCCCTCGTGTCTGCTTATTCAATGAATTTTCTCTCACATTATTGTTTTAGAAATAATTTGACTTGTTTTGGTTTGTCTTCACAATGGCAGCAATGATTGTTTATATATTGTTGGTTTGAAATTGTATTTCTTGTCCTGGAATAAAATTTTAGCACACCTAAAAAAAATTTTTTTCAAAAAAACACGAGTTACATCTAAATAAACATTTCTTAACTGAAAATACCTTTATATTCTTATGAAATTATAGATATATATTTTTTTTGTTATAAAATTTGTTTTTTCTTAATTTTTCATTTACAAAACAAAGTTCATGTATTTAGTTAGCACTTGCTCACTGGTGATCCTTCTATTTTCTTAATCTTTCATTTATTTCCATTTTAATATGCATGCATACTCAATTTTCTTCCTTCGCCATAATATAACTTTTATAACCACATGATAATCAATATATATTAATTGTCAGCGTGGTTTTTGGTCATTGCCACACAGACGGTGCTATCTACCATTGTGTAACCATATATATATATACTAGTTTGACATCTACTTATAGGCTAGTAAATGCCGTAAGTCAACTGACTGAGTCATCAGAGGGAAACAAGTTACTTGAAATCGTTATCAATAAAAAAGGAATCATAAAAAATAAAACAGCTGCATAGGTGAAGGGTTTATATATTCAATAAATAAGCAAACATAAATAATATCTAATACTTACGCGACGTTCGATTATGTCCTGTCTGTGTGAAAAAACAACCAGAAGTGAAAGCCTTGCTCAACCTCCACCTCTGCCCCTCTCTCTCTCTCGATATATATATATATATATATACATATATATATATATATATATATATATATATATATATATATATAAAGCTAATATTTGAGACAGTTACCTATCACCCCTATCTCACTCCCTTCTAATCACCTACCCGTAACTATTTTAAAAGCTCTACTTCCCCCTTCTTTCTATAAATATTCTCACTCTGTGTGGCTCTCCCTTGTTCTGTCTCTCTCTTTCTTGCTCTGTCTCTCTATATCACACACACACACACACACACACACACACATATATATATATATATATATATATATATATATATATATATATATATATATATATATATATATATATATATATATAATTCCCAAAGTTTTTTCGATTTATCCAAACTATATTTATATCAAAACACCTCAGGCTTAATTTATTTAATTCAATGATGCAACAAAATATTTATATATACATACTGCTTCCCCCCCTTCTTTCTATAAATATTCTCTCTCTCTCTCTCTGTCTCTCTCTTGCCCTGTCTCTCTCTTGCTCTCTCTCTCTCTCTCTCTCTCTATATATATATATATATATATATATATATATATACATATATATATATATATATATATATATATATAAATTCCCAAAGTTTTTTCGATTTATCCAAACTATATTTATATATCAAAACACCTCAGGCTTAATTTATTTACTTCAACAACATTTAGATATACATATGTCGAAAAAATCTTAAGAAAAGTTTTTAAAAGAATAATATTCTGTATCAGCCATTTGTAATTTTATTCTTCTATTTTTTTTATATATATACCCAACGTCTCGTGTATATTTAAAAAATATTTGAAAAATTTATTTATGTGTTCATCAACGTTTCGTCTTCATTTAAAGACTTCCTCGGGATGATTGGTGTTGAAATAAAAACGAAGCGTTGATGAATACATAAATAATATTTTTGGTTTTCCTTTTTTCATTTCATATATATATATATATATATATATATATATATATATATATATATATATATATATATATATATATATATATATATATATATGTATGTATATATATATATATATATATATATATATATATATATATATATATATATATATATATATATTTGATGTGGTTTAAATTAAAATATTCTTATACCATAGCTCTAGTCTCACACTATTGAGCTATTACAATTGCTTTATATTATAAAGTTCATATTTAAATATATATATATATATATATATATATATATATATATATATATATATATATATATATATATATATATATAAGTTTATTATCTAAAAAGTGTATGTCCATAAGGTTTAATACAGTGAATCTTACTGTATTTATATTAAAGTGCTCCATAATGAATAGAGCCGTATATTTATTTGGTATAAAACTTTCTATTTATAAAAACATATTTGGCTACACATTTGCAGACATGTATTTGTTCTTCCACGGGGCAACATTTGAATCGATGCAAAGATTGAAATTACACATGATTAGTCACATGATTCATTGAAATAAGATTATGACGATGACATGGCCAAATTTAAAAATGTCTCTACTATTTATTTATTTTGAATTTTCAAGTTGTAATTCTTTTGATTTCCCATCTGCAAAGGTTTTCGTTTAGAAATAAGGTCATCTCCGCGATTTCATGACACATATTTTCTAATAAACCCTCGTCCCTTTTGAGGACGAATTTACTTCATGTCTGTTAAGATATACACACAAAACATATACTCAATCGTATATACACAGATATGCGGGTGAGTACAAATATGCGAAAAGATACATACGCGTACACAATCGTAGATACACAAATATATATGTATATTTCTTTTTCTTCAGACAATCATCCTGCAGAAGTCTTGCAATAAAGACGAAACGTTGCTGAATACATAAATAATATTTTTTAGTTTTCCTTTTTCAATTTCCATTACGTCGGAACACTTTTTCCATTCTTTATCATCATGTCGAAATGGAAAACCAAACTTTCCAGCTAAAAGCTACGAAGATATTCGCAACAGAACTTTTCTGCTGAGAAGAACAGGACACGCCTGCAAGTACTTTTAAATTTTTGAAACAATCACACCCTATTTTCCTTGACTACATACAAAAATAAAATCTTTTGAAACACCAAAGTTCTTATCTTTTCCAGGAGGCCAGAACATTGACCATCAACCTACAACAGAACAACACAATAACATTCAACTCAATCATAAATATCACCAAATCTGTCAAAAAATTCAACGCTCACCACACAGCCAAACAGGAAAACAAAGTTACAAAATTAATCACAGACAGCAAATGGAGAACCTTATGACGCCCGAATCTTATACAAAACAAGGACTTTCAGATATAGAAACTGAGCTCACAGTTTCGCTTTAAAATTCGCAACTGGGATACATTACAGACATGAAGACACAGAAAAGGTTTCATATGAGGGATATTATTTCAATCACAGTCACTCTACCTAATGACTCAGTATTACATAAGAGATATGTTGTACTTGTGTTGTAAAATGTTGTGTTACTATAATCCAATGATATTCTTTGATATGTCTTTGTTCTATGCAAACACATTTCAGTGTTACCCGTTTTATTCGTAAAACATTCTGCAGCTGTAACAGCTGAATGTGCGACTGTTTTTTAATATAATTAAAGATTTATTTATTTTTCACATGAATTCTGGCTACGCATGAATGATTTCTTCATAAAGGTAGAGAAAACAATCAGATTCAAATTTCGGGTTCCCACAATTGTTTTTTCAGAACATTTTTCATAAGATTTAATTTAAAATCCTAGAGTGCAAATTTTATACAAATCAAAACATATTTGAATAATTATCAGGGTTTTCTTAATTCAATGAGTCCCTCCCTGCCAATAAAACATCACATTATTTTCAACCATGACTAAAACATCCTGAGTAACCTGCTGATTATGAATAACCTAATAGACAAGCATTTTAACGTGAACACTAAGTAAGATATTCAACAGAAAAACTAAAAAAATAAAATTAAAATTAGTTGCTCTTGTACCAAGAACATGGATAGGATAATTAGTACTTATAAAATATTAAATAATTCTAATAACAATAAGGCTAAAGTAAAATAAGTGTAATTGTCAGGTGAAGAATGAATGCCCACTAGACAGCAACTGTAAAGTAGAGTGCGTGATTTATAAAGCCACGATATGTCCGGAAGATAAAAACAGGGATAATAAAGTATACATCAACATTTCCGCGGGAAACTTGAAACAGAACTTAAGAACAAAACGGAGTTAGCGAAACAATGGTGGCTACTGAAAAATGAAAACCGGTTAACAGTGAGTTCTTGGTCAATCTTACGTTATTCTAACATTCCAAATGGATTTAGGCAAAGATGCAATTTGTGTTTGGAGGAAATAATAAGAATCCTGAAATACGAACACGGTAATCTTTTGAATAGAAGGGATGAACTAATGGTGAAATGCAGGCATAAATGTAAATTTAAAAAAAACAACTCGCAATCCGAGATCCATTTAGATCAGTAGTGGTGGAGATACTGAATTGGATCTGACTAGATTGTTTTTTTCCTTTAATCCCCTTCTGAATTCTTTATCTATGTATCTCTTCATTGCAACATGACTATATACTATTATAATTATTAGTATTATAATCTACATGAGTATAGATGTTTACTTGTATATGTGTGTATATGGGTGTGTTTGCATATATGTATATATGTATATGTGGGTGTATGTATATATGTATATGTACAGGTGTTTATAATTGTATGTATGTATTTGTATGTATGTATATATATGTATATATTTTATATATATGTACATGTATGTATATGTGTGTATGTGTGTATATATATGGATGCATGTGTATGTGTGGGTGTATATATGTGTATGTATATATATACATGCATATGTATGTGTGTATGTATGGGATGATATGTGTGTATGTGCGTATATATGTATAGATATGTAATGATTATATATTTTATTTTATTTTTAATATATTTTTATAGCTGATATATATGTATATTTTTATAGTTTTTATAGCTACTAATAATATTGTCAATATTTTCTTTAATCTTTATTATTATTATTATTATTATTATTATTATTATGATCATATGGCGTAATGATTTATTTTGATTAATCAAATAAGCTATCATATAATATTATTATGATTAGTAATAATATTAGTATTATTATTGTTATTATCATATAATCTAATGATTTATTTTAATTAATCGTATTAATAATGTTGATTTCTTAAAATTTATTATTATCATATAATCAAATAATTTACTTAAAATAATATGGCTTTACGATTGTTTTCTTCAGAAAGCACGTTAATTTTTAGGGTGAATTAAATTGTTTTATTTGTGGATTAGTGTGTACTGGATATATATATATATATATATATATATATATATATATATATATATATATATATATATATATATATATATATGTGTGTGTGTGTGTGTGTGTGTGTGTGTGTGGGTGGGTGTGTGTGTGTATGCCAGTGTATGTATATATATATATATATATATATATATATATATATATATGTATATATATATATATATATATATATATATATATATGTGATATGGTCTGTAGTCTGTTTTCAAATCTTTCCTTTCTTTCCTTATATTCCTCTCAACCCCGAGGTGTTTCTTGGTCGCCAAGACTTTGATTTCCAGGTTTCAGAGGCGGATTTAGGGTTGTGCGGTTGGTTGGTGAGATACCTAGACATGCTGACCTGTTGTTTTTTTTAGAGACATTAACTACCTTCCCTGCCTCCTCTCTCTCTCTATATATATGTATATATATATGGCCCTTTTCTTTCCCCCTCTCTGTATTGCCGACAGTTATAAATCGTGTAGCCCCCCTCTTTAAAATTATAGATTAAATAGGCTTCTGATCTCCTCCTCCTCATTTCCCCCTCTCTCTAAATATGTATTAGATATGTTGTCTCTCTCTTTATGTATTTTTGAATTGGTGAGTGTGAATTTCTCTTTTCTCATTTTCAAAAATGTATTCATCTCACTTGGATGCTTGACAATACCACAAGGTTGAAATAAATTATTGCATCGATGATTATGTGATTCCGTGTTACTATATTTTATTCGTGCTCTGTTTATTACATTGGACTCTCATACCCGGATTTCCTCCTGGAATTTATTTCACTATAACACACACTATATATATATATATATATATATATATATATATATATATATATATATATATATATATATATATATATATTGAAATTTGTGTAATTAAGCAGCATACCTTCTCTTATGCATGTTTGGTTAAACATTAGCGCCAGCTTCTGTTTATTTAATTTTTGATTCGTTTTTTCGATTCGTCGCACGACCGATTTGGTATTGTCGTCCATGTTGTATAAAAAATCGCCATATTTTCGTGAACGTTTTCGACCGACGTCGGTCATCTCCAGGCGGATGAATGTTTTATTTAATTTTTGATTCGTTTTTTCGATTCGTCAATTCGACAATACCAAATCGGTCGTGCAACGAATCGAAAAAACGAATCAAAAATTAAATAAACAGAAGCTGGTGCTAATGCATAAGGGAAGGTATGCTGCCTAATTACACAAATATATATATATATATATATATATATATATATATATATATATATACAGGATGGGCCAAAATAAGGGTCCTATCTTTAAATTTGAATAACTTGAATTTGAATAACTTCCACAAAATAAAAGTTAAACTCACCAAACTTTATGTGTGTGTAGACTGACCCTTCCGAGATTTTTTGAAATAAACAAAACAAATTTTAGCCGAAAAACACTTCTTAAAACTTACAAAAACTAAAGTATTGTCTTTTACACTGTTTTGAGTTTTTTAAGCAAAAATAATGTTTTCTAAATGAGGGTACGTTCCTTAGGGCTAATACGGCTCATGCTTGCTTCGGAAGGGGTCCTTTACTTATTCTAAAAAAAAATTAAAAAAATCAATAAATAAAAAAGTTATGAATTTTTAAAAATAGGACCCTTATTTTTGCCCACCCTGTATATATATAAATCTGACGTTTTTGTCTCATTTTACTTCAGTCGAAAGGTCTCAGAAATCAAAGGGGCCCCTAGTACTAACACTTGACCTCTATATGAGATACATAAATATTCAACGAGTTAGTAAAGAAGTTAAGAACATTAATTTTTCTCTCACCAACTGACCAGTTAACAATGTTTTTTAGTAGATCTTTCTTGTGGTCTCTTCGTCTTACTGGATTCCAGGACAAGAATCCATCTAGTTTAAGTGTAGAGGTAACATCACAAGCAGAAGGTGCACCTTACCTCGTATGCTACAGTGTAGCCGTGCCGAGTGGATCTTATTTGTGCTGCGAATGCTATATTATTTTGAATATTTGGTCAGGGTTTACTTGGAGGATGAAGTATCCTCATGTCAGGTTCTTAACAAACCCTTGTACAGTAAGACCAAAGACACTCGAGTATGGGGTCTAGTAGGTACCAATATGTATTCTCATATGAGTATTCAAGAGTGAATTCTGTGCAAAGGAAGTTCCACACACCTCGCAAGAGTGTGGCTTCTCTCTTTTTTTAAAAATTTTTCTTTTCATTCATTTGCTGGGGACGGGGCATTCTTCCAAATGCCATACGATCACCCGCTATTTACAGACTCCAACCGAGTGCTCTTTTCAGGATTCTGGCCGTTCCCTTGAGTGCAGTTGTCTGGATTTCTCTTGCACTTGGTTCACCAGGTATACTTGCTAAATACTTTTTCAAGTTCTTCTTCATGAGTCCAGTGGCTCCTATGATAACTGGAATAATAGAGATCTCTTTGAGGTTCCAGTTTCTTTTCATATCATACATTAGACCTTGATATTTTGTTATTTTCTCCCTTTCAGCTCTATTTAGGCCCCCATCATTAGGGACACTGACCTCAACCAAAGTTGCCACGCTCTCTCTCTCTTGTTCCATATTACAATGTCAGGTTTGACAGCTGCGTTTTCCAGATAGGTAGCTGTGGGGATTTCATGTTCATAATGGATGGTGTATGTCTCATTCCCCACAGTTCTCTCAGGTAGATGTTCCCAGTGCCTGCTGCTACATCTGATATTCAGTTTCTTACAGATGGTCTCTCACGTATGAATTCGAATATGTTGATTTAAATTCCTTTTCTCCGAAAATGATCTACCGCATATTTCACAGGAATATGGCTTCTCTCGAGTGTCTATTTTTATATGTGGTTTCAATGATGACTCCTGTGTAAAAGAGGTCCTACACACCGGACAAGAATATGGCTTCTCTATTTTTTTTATTTTCTTATCTTTTTGTTTTTGCTGGGGATGGGGCATCCTACCGGATGACAGACATTCACCCGCTATTTTAGACACTCCAGCTGAGAGATCTTTTTAAGATTCTAACCGTCCCGTGAAATTGTTTGTATCTCTCTTGCACTTGGTTCACCGGGTATATTCGCCAGGTAGTTTTTGAAATTCTTTTTTATTAGTCCGGTTGCTCCTATAATTACTGGGATGATGGAGATCTTCTTAATACTCCAGTTTCTTTTCATGTCGTACATCTTTTCCCTTTCAGCTCTGTTTAAGCCAGCATCATTAGGGACACTGGCTTTAACTAGGGTTGCTACTTTCTCCCTTGTGTCTCATATTACTATGTCAGATGTAACACCTTCGTTTTCTAGATATGTAGCTGTAGGGATTGCATAGTCATAGTGTATAACTTATGTCCAACTGTTCTTTCTGGTATATGCTCCCAGGACTTGCTGCTACTCTGGCTATTTAACTTTTTACATATATAGTTCAGTGAAGGCATTTGCACACTTCGTTATGTCGCATTGTATAATAGCCATCTCCCAACCTTATAACTGGATGGCAGGTGGCTTATACTCTCCCCTTCTGTGTCGCAGAACCTGCACTTGTTATTGTTGGTGAGACCACTCATCTTTTTAAAGGCATTGGTCATCAAGCCTTGATCTTGGGCAGCCATTATCATTCTCTCCTGATCATAGTGGAGCGATCCTTTTGTTAGGCAGTCTACAGAGCCTTCATTATCCATATATTGCTGGGATAATTCACCAAGGAAATACTTAGCATGCTGTTGGTTGGCCCATTCTTCCAGTTTTTTGTAATAGAAGGTCTCAGTGTATTTCTGGCAGCTCTTCCGGGCTATTTCTGTGGCAAGCTTGTTGTCCATTTCTGCCTAATTTGTAAGATAGTCCTGTCCAAAATGTTTGGCCAGTTTTGTGATAGAGGTTATTCTGCTTGCTCTGCTTTCTTGGTGTTGGAGTACCATCATAAGGTTTGGGTTCTGGGAGCTCATCAGATATGGGCCGGTGCTCACAATAGTGACTCGATGTTGATGGTCAATTTCTGAGAGACCCATACACCCTGTACCTCTTGGCAGATACAGGCTGGTTCCTGTGCTCGTCCTTAAACAAAGATGTGTTCAATGTATGTGTTGGCAATATTATATTTTTTATGATGCTACGGCTCTCTCAAAAAGTGTGTAGAGGCATATGTTTCTCAAATGAAAGAAAATAACACTAAAATTAGTAATCAGTTATTTATGAAAATATGTTTGAAAAGAACGATGCGAAGTGCATATTCTATCTCAGCTATAAATTAGTGTTGTCTCATACACACACACAAAGACATAAAGTTTAAACGCCCGCTGGTTTAAGCACTCTTTTATCTCAAAACGTCTGAACCCTGTCACTGGCTTTAAATTTATCTTTATTTCTCTAATTTCTGTGGCGATTTCCGTGCGCATAATGAATTGGGGTGTAGGATCGTAATTCTCTTCTGAATCTACGAACTGTGTTCGCACCCGTCTTACCGCCTGAAACCACCACTTCCTGCACTGATGAGGACGTAAGTCAGAAACAACGTTTTCTGTAAGTAAATACACATTAATATTTAATCAAAAATATTCATAGTATATATATATATATATATATATATATATATATATATATATATATATATATATATATATTTATGAGAACTTCCACTGAAGTAAAACGAAACAAAAGATATATATGTATACTTATATATTTCATCTTCACTTTTCTACTGTGGATTTCTCACATAGGCCAGGTTGCTACTCCTTGCTAAACACTAGTTTCTGTACATTACTCTGTACAGTGTCAACATTTTTCTCGTTTTAGTGTCTAGTCTATTAATGTCCTTTTGTGGCCAATCAATAATTACAACGGTGTATGTTATCACTGACATAGCTAATTGGTTAATGGTAGTTACTTTGTTTTTGTTTGTAAGCTGTATTTTGCAAATTTTGCTAAAACAGCATATATATTCTCTGCCGATTTTTTCTCTCATTTTGGCATGTTGAATTGCATCGTTTTTTTCTATGCCAACGTATTTGTATTGTTCCTGTTCTGCAAGGTCTTTGATGTCAGTATCTTCATCGAGCTGTATGTTTCCGTTTGGATCGTCTTCCCAGCTCTGAAGAGGACCTTGACACATTTGTCCAGGCCAAACTTCATTTCAATATCTTAGAAGAAGGTAATGGACAACCTGCAGGAGTCGGCTTAAGTCAGCAACTGGAAAACGCAGCTGTCAAACCTGACATTGTAATATGGAACAAGAGAGAGAGAGTGGCAACTTTGGTTGAGGTCAGTGTCCCTAATGATGTGGGCCTAAATAGAGCTGAAAGGGAGAAAATAACTAAATATCAGGGTCTAATGTATGATATGAAAAGAAACTGGAACCTCAAAGAGATCTCCATCATTCCAATTATCATAGAAGCCACTGGATTCATGAAGAAGAACTTGAAAAAGTATTTAGCAAGTATACCTGGTGAACCAAGTGCAAGAGAAATCCAAACAACTGCACTCAAGGGAACAGCCAGAATCCTGAAAAGATCTCTCGGTTGGAGTCTGTAAATAGCGGGTGATCGTATGGCATTTGGAAGAATGCCCCGTCCCCAGCAAATGAATGAAAAGAAAAAGAAAAAAAAAAGAGAGAAACAAAAGAACAGATGGTTGACTCTTTTGTTTGGGTCTTGTTGGCAGCCCTGGCTCAGATTGTAGGCACTCCAGTTTTTGTTTAGTAATTTTCTTAGCGGATCAATTGCCAGGCTTTCTCTCTTTTTTTTTCTTTTTCTTTTCATTCATTTGCTGGGGACGGGGCATTCTTCCAAATGCCATACGATGGAAACGAAATCCCCACAATCAGCGATAAAAGGCATTAAGGTCCTTGATTGTTGCTAATCCCTATCTCTGACTTATCGACATCGTCGGCGGAGGTGACGGTAGTTAAGTGGATATCGACACGGACTGAAGACCTGGATGTTCCAAGTTCGAATCCAGTCGGTTCCACAGTACCACTTTCACTTAGGGATGTTGGCAACCTTCTCGTGGTCCTTCACGTAAGTACCCGATGTCTTTCCAGAAAGATTTCTAACTAGACAAAACATCGGGGAAACTAATGCCAACACCAGAATCATCTGATTCACACGAAAGAAGAAGAAGACATCGTCGGCAGGACCTAAGCAAGATGCTAAAGGATGGATTACCCTCCATTAATAAATGTGAACTCCTAAACAAAAAACAAATTATGGTGCATTTACTTTGGGTTAATTCCCAAGTTATCATATTCAATGCAGGTGGAAACTCAATGGAAACAAAAGAAAAGACTTGGTGAACTAAAAATAACAATTCCCTTAATGAACTATTCTCTTATACATTGCATCATGATCATTCTTTTAACAGCTAGACTCATTAAATTCATTTAAAATAAATATCGGCGAAGACTTTTTAAATAACCACTAATTATAAACTCTAACACAATTAAGGGCTTCTACGATGAATCGAACAGAACTTGAATTTAGATCCAAACTAGCTATTTTGCACCACATTCCCAACAAAACTCTGTACATAACATCGATAATAACATAATATAAAAAACACGCATTCAATTTTAGAATTTTGTATTCTAACATTCTTTTAACGTCATAATGGTACCGCATCTTTTAAATTCTAATGACTATGTTTCATTTTAAAAAGTTCTTTTCACATCCCAAACGTACCAAATATTTTCAAAGGAAGTTTTGAAATCAAGACGAAACTTGATGAATAATATATAAATAATTTTGGTTTTCCCTTTTTCATTTTCCATATATATATGTAGTGGATGAAACGCAACGGGAACTAAAGAAAAGGCTTGGTGAACATAAAAGAGATATAAAAATAACAATTCCCTTAATGAACTATTCTCCTATACATTGCATCATGATCATTCTTTTAACAGCTAGACTCATTAAATTCATTTTAAATAAATATCGGCGAAGACTTTTTAAATAAGCACTAATTATAAACTCTAACACAATTCAATACCGTAACGGCTTCTACAATGAATCTCTTTTAATCAACAAACTTATACTAACCGAACAGAACTTGAATTTAGATCCAAATTAGCTATTTTACACCGCATTCTCAACAAAACTTTGTACAGAACATCGATAATAACAAAATATAAAAATTTAAAAAACACTCATTCAATTTTAGAAAGACATCACACATTTTGTATTCTAACATTCTTTTAACGTCATAATCGTACCGCATCTTTTAAATTCTAATGACTATGTTTTGTTTAAAAAAAGTTTTTTTCACATCACAAACGTACCAAATATTTTAAAATATTGTACTTGCATGTTATTTCTTCAAATTAATAATCTTAACGAAGTTTTGAAATGAAGACGAACCTTGATGAATATATAAATAATTTTGGTTTTTCCTTTTTCATTTTCCATATATATATATATATATATATATATATATATATATATATATATATATATATATATATATAGAGAGAGAGAGAGAGAGAGAGAGAGAGAGAGAGAGACACACAGACAGACAGATAGAAAGAGACAGATAGAATGAGAGAGAGGTGGGGGAAGCAGAGCTTTCGAAATAGTTGAAGGTAGGAGAGAGGGAAGGGGATAGGGGAATAGGTAACTATCTTAAGTATTCATACGCTCACTTTTGCTTTATTTTTCACACAGATAGGAGCTAATCGAACGTCGTGTAAGTATTTGATATTTATGTTTGCTTATTTGTCGAATGTATACCCCCTCCCCCTTGGAAATATTCAATGCTTTTATTCTTAGCACTTTTGTAACAATCGCATCTCTTGACCAAAACGCTTCCATTGCAGTCAAACAGATGGCTCTTTTTTCAGCTTTTACTAGATGTCCAAATTCTTTTTTAGTCATTTAAACTAATCTGTCATTTTTAAAATCTGCTTTAAATTTTATTATTTTAGAAGTTTTAGAAGATTGCTATAAAGATTTACCGTAAACAGAAGCCATATCCGGACTTTGAAAGAAGAATAGCAGAAAAGGACATGTAACCTGGATAAATCAGTACTTTTGGTCAAATGAATGATGTTGGTTTGTTTGTAGGGTGGGTGTAGAGCGTTTTATTTGATGACGTCATTAATAAACGACTCTACTTAGTCTTAAATTAAAAATAATAAAACTAGGAAAATCAAATTAATTGTTTTTTTATGCCTAAAATGATTAATTTGCTATAATCTGTTATTTTTTTGCTCGTTTAGGTTCAATGTTTATTGTACTCAAGGGAAAGATTTGTTTATATTAATTGATAAAAAATGTGTTCTTTTATTACAAAAAATAGCGAAATTAGCGGAGTGTTTGAAGACTAAATTAGTTACAATAAAAGATTATAGAAAAAATAAATTTCTACCTTTTTGAAAATTAATTAACCCTATCAATCAAAACGTGACTATTTTTAAATGTTACTTCATTACGAGTTTAGCCCATGCTGTTTGCCTCTGTGATTGACTAAAATGGTAACATTTAGAGTCTGTGTTCTTCAGTTTTTGTTAAAATAAAATTCAATTATATTTCCAAAATACCGTAATTCAATAAAAATTCAGATATTTTGAAGTAAATTATTTTAAACTTTCTAATTTGTTTTCCGTATCATTTTTTCATTGCGTATAATGACGTCATTTTCAAAATTTTAAATTTAGATTCATGAAACAACCGTCAAGATACTGATTTCTTTTTATTCTTTTGTAGTGGATTGCTTTCGCCTATGTAAAGTTTGAAATATGGCTACCTTATCAAGAGACCATTCTGATTTGTATTCTGTTTTTAAAAATAGTTTACATGCTGTTTGTCATAGTGATACTGGGCAGGATTTTTCACTGATTTTATTGTTTATGCGAAGTATCAAATCCACTGGCAGACTCAGAAGGGATAGAAAAGCAGTAAATCATGTGGATTACATCTGTCCGGTTTGTTCTGAACTAAATCAAGTTATGCAGCAATTTACTGGTGTCAATTATAAAATTAGTCAACAGCACAAAGAAGTAACTAACACCCGACAAAAGAGAGACTGCACAGATACATAAAAGCCTACTAGCTTTTTGAAAGCCAGACATTTCTTTAGTAAATCTGATTGAAGTCACTGCACAACATTATCTCAGGTATTGTTGTATAGGATTAAATCAAACAGAAAATGTTGGCTATGAAATTCTTCAATTCATGGAAGGCAATGAGATATCTAACATTTATTCAAGTGAAAAGAAAACAGGCACTTACCTTTTTTTGTTGCTGGAACCATAGTTAATTCATAGTAGTCACAGTCAAGCAGCGCGCAGCCTCATATTTCTCCGCTTTTGCATCAAACTCCTCTTCATCTTCCGTGAGTCGCTCGCCGTTCGATGAGTTCACAACCATGCATGCGTCCATCCTTTGGCCGGTTTTATGGCATGGTGTTACCTTCGTTCACAATTGAAGATATAACTTCTCTACCACTGACTCCAGTTTCTCGATAGCCTCCATCCTGTTACATAGATCGTCTTTGGAGCATTCGCATTTTAATTTTGTGTGAACCTCCTTGACGCATGTTTTCCATTTTTCATATTCATCTGTGAACCTCTTTTCTGCTTTCGCTGCCTCATGCTCCACCAATTCCATCATTTTCCTGTTTTTAGGCCCAGAAGCAGCTGCAACACGTGCTGCATTATCTTTCTCTACGTAAGAGTCTAAAACCCCTGACATATTTAACAGAAAATCTGCCTGTTCAGGCATTCCCCCACTTCGTGTTGAAATTCCACTTTGCACCGACATTTTTCTTTCTCATAAGATAGCAACCAGTGTTACAGATGGAACAAATAAAAATAAAGAAAAATTATTATTATTATTTTTTTAATGTTTTTTAACATTTTTTTTCTGCTTTTAGGCCTAGAAGCAGCTGCAACACAGCTTGCATTATCTTTCTCTACATGTCTGTACAGAGACAGTATTGGTAAGACATATATAACAGTTTCGTTTGTTTTGTTGTTTTTTTTTTTCGATATAATTTTTAGATTTCTTTAAGTCGTATTTTATAAACAAATCCTACTCATTTAATGCAAGAAGAAAGAGTCTTCATGAATTTTGGCAATTGCCTAAAATTTGTACTCGCTGATCTGAAGAAATGTACGCATGTGTCTGCCCACCTTACAGGATGAAGAAAGGCACACCTAATACGATATTAGTGGCATTGGAAGTGAGTTGGCTACCCAGGTACGCGAAGCGATCCACGTTTTCTAGCAATTCGCCGCCTAATTAGATATTAAGAGGGTTTTGTTGTTATCTTGAGGTGAAGGCTCAGTTTTACGAACGTTGATTTTTTTAGTCCTAGTTTAGAGTATGCATCGTCAAAGGAATTGATCAAGGTTTGTAAGGCCTCTTCAGTCAGAGCACAAATGGCTTCATCATCTGCATATTGAAATTCAATAAGAGAATCAACATTTGTTCTAGTTCTGGCCTTCAGACGTCTCACGTTGTAAACTCCTCTATCCATCCATTAGTTGCAATACAGCCATAGTAAAGATTGAAAATAAGGTCGGTGCAGCTATACATCCCTGTTTGACCCCAGATTTTAGCTTGAATGGATCTGTAGAGCTGCCATTTGCGATTATCGTTACAGTCATATCGTTGTGAAGCAGTTTCATTATTTGGACAACCAGCTTTTGATAAGTTCACGGCTTACACTATAAAAGGCTAGATGAAAGCTATATATAAAGGTTGCTGTTCCTCCCGGCATTTTTCCTGAAGCTGCCTTAGACTGAATAGCATGTCGTTTGTGCCACGAGCTGGTCGAAAGCCACATTGTGACTCGGGTAAAACAAACTCAGCGAGAGGTGTTAGTCTCTTTGTTAAGATACGAGCCAAGATTTTTCCAACTATTGATAGTAGTGTGATACCTCTATAATTTCCACAGTCAGTTTTCTTGAAAATGGTTGTAATTAGACCATCCCTTAAATCACTTGGTATTTCCTCCTATACCCAGATTTGGACAATAAGTTGATGCAGATGTAAATACAAGAGTGGTCCACCCGATTTATAGATTTCGGCAGGGATGTTGTCTATACCAGCAGCCTTATTATTTTTAAAAGCAAGGACGGCAGTCTTGACCTCTTCATGATAGGGAATTCTGTGTCCACAGGTGCAGGATTTGATGTATCGCATTGTCGTCGACAACTGGATGTCGGTTTAATAGATCTTAAAAGTGTTCTAGTCATCGGGCTAAAATTCCTCCACTACTTTTGAGAATTCGAGAGCCATCCCTAGTTTGCAAAGGAGCTAGGCCTTGTGTGCTGGGACACTAGAGAATTGTAGTTGCACTAAAGAAATTCTTCATGTTGTTTTTATCAACATAAAGTTGTATTTTTTTAGATTTGTTCGTCCACCAGTTGTTTTTAATGACTCTTGTAGATGTTTGTACTTTGGCTTTTAATTCTCTGTTTTCTCTTTTTGGCTTCTGAGATCGGGTCATTTAGATGCGACGCGAGCGCTTTACTTGTTTGCTCGATTAGATCTTTTATTTCTTTGTTATTTTTGTCTTGATTCTTATACTTCCTCAAACCCCACATGTGTAGACTTCAGCTTTTGCAAATGTTCTTCATGACTGGTGGGATGCTGGCGAGGTTTGTGCTGAAGAAGTAATTGTTGTAGCTGAAGCTGCTTAGTCGGATCCCGCAGCAATTCGACGTTGAATTTGAGCCTCTTAGGTGGATTCCGTTTTTTCTTCCTACACTGCAGCTTGATTTTCATTATTGAGAAAATTAAACGATGGTCTGTCCAGCAGTCCCTGGTGAATGGAGCAGCTTTTATAATTAGAACATCTCTCCTATCACGTGCGCGAACAATAATATAGTCTATATAAGATGCCAATGCTTTGATCGCGGGAGTTACCAAATAGTCTTGCATTTGTCTCTTTGTCTAAAAAGCGTGTTACTGACACAATCAGATTGTATTCGGCACATTTTGAAAGTAAAAGTTATCCATTCGAGTTTATTTTACGCACACCCTTTTTGCCAATGGTTCCTTTCCAAATTTGAGAATCCCTACCATTAGAATCACCAAGAAGAATGATTTTATCTTCAATCGGAACGGCAGAAAGCAGTTTGTCAAGGTCATTGTAGAACGCCTCTTTAGTTTGTTCATCAGTATCAAGTGTAGGGCATATGAACTGATTACTGCGGCATAAGAGTTTTCCCCAGTTTGAACTCAAAGGGTCATAAGGCGTTCGTTTATGCCGACTGGTAATTCACAGAGTCTCAACATTAATGTGCTCTTTATAGCTAAGCTGACCCCATGTAGTTGCGGATTGTCAGGCTCGTAGCCCTTCCAGAAAATTGTGTAGCCACCACCTTCTTCACGCAGATGTCCTTCTCCTGAAAGGCGGGTTTCTGAAAATGCTGCAATATCAATGTCGAGTCTCTGGAGTTTGTGTGCAACAAAAGCGGTTCTTCTTTCGAGTAACGGTACGGATATTACATCATGCCATTTTTAATTTTACGAGGGGCGTTCAATAAGTAATGTTGTCTGATCTAGATGAAATTTTGCATGTGTAATGATTTATATCTATATGCAAAAAACAGCACTGAACTAATTGTGGTTTCTGATTTACAGGTGTTTGAACTGAGTCAGATGTGAAATGGAGCCAGTTGAGTGTCGCGCAGTGATCCGGTTTTTGTATTTGAAAGGATGTATACCAAAGGAGACTTTTGATGAAATGAAAGAAACTTATGGTGATGATGCCCATTCATATGACCTTGTAAAACGCTGGCATCGTGAATTCAAACATGGCCGGAAGTCTGTGGAAACAGCTCCCAGACCTGATCGTTCCTCTTCTGCCATTGATGAAGCATCTGTCCGTCAAGTTCAAGCTGCCATTTTCGAAGATCGACGCATACTATTCGCCAAATAGCCCAAGATTAGTACAGGATCTGTGGAAACTATCATTCATGGCCATTTGCATATGCATCAAGTGTCTGCCAGATGGATTCCCATGTTGCTCACACCTTTCCAGAAGCAAGAACGTGTTGAGTGTTCGAGGATGAATTTGGAGATATGCCAAGAAGATGAGTCAAAGTTTTTCAAAAGACTGATTACACAGAATGAAACTTGGGTCCATCACTATGATCCAGAGACCGCCCAGTCAATGCAGTGGAGGCACTTGAACTCACTACCTCCAAGGTCATGCGAACAGTCTTCTGGGACCAGGACGAAGTAGTGATGACAGATTTCCTGGCAAAGGGTACCACAATTACAGGAGCCTATTACTCTTCCCTTTTGATGAAATCAAGAGAAGCTATCAAAATCAAGAGGCAGGGCAAGATCAGCAAAAGTATCTTCCTCCTGCAGGATAATGCTCCGGTCCACAACTCGCATGTTACCAGATCAGAAGCACGGGCGTGTGGCTATGAAATCCTACCCCATCCCCTTTACTCTCCTGACTTTGCATCCTCTGACTTTCATCTCTTCCCAGCCATAAAGTGTTTTTTGAAAGGAAAACGTTTCCCAGATGATGCAGCCTTGATTTCTGAAGTTACGACGTGGTTGAAGGACGAACCTGGGGTGTTCTACAAAAACGGTGTCCAGAGCTGCATCAAACGATGGGAGAAATGCATAACTCTGAGTGGTTCCTATGTAGAGAAAGACTAATAACTGTGCCAAGTTTCATTAATCTACTCTTATGGGAAATGGGTCAGGGGCATTACTTATTGAACGCCCCTCATACTTCATTGTTTCGACCGCGATTAAGTTAAACCCCCTGAAAGCGGTTATCCAGGCAGGTTAAGGTGAAGTAAACTATTTTTAGGGCACCTTTTCTATCCCCCTCCCCGTTCGGAGTGAAAAGGGCTGCTCAGTCACAGATATCACTGCCGAACACTCTCTTGCTTCGAGTCCAAGAGCGAAGCGACTGAATTAGACATCCGCCACTGGACGAGCTGGTTGGACACTAAAGACTTCCAGATATAACAATCCTGTTCCCACCACGTTCTTCAGATCGCCGCCAGACTTCCTTCCATTCTTCTCTTCGATCTTTCGTCCCACTAGTTGTGTTCCTGGATACGCCTGTGCGTGGATCTGTTTAACATGGATAGGTTGATGCACAAACAACTGACTCATCATCTTGGCCAGCCAGGTTTATCTTCAGTGGCACGAAAATCGAGACTACCAAACCCCCTGACTGATTGCAACCCTTCATCCGTCTTCGCAACCTTACATACAGATTGGTCTGCCGTTGAGGGATTTTTCGCAGTGTCCGCTCACTGGACTGTTCGCTGCCACCCAGTATGGCTCAGCTATGCTAAAGTCATCTACGTTCCAGCTCATTTCTCAGCCATTGATTTGTTTAATTTCATCTGCCTGAGAAACATCGGCCTTCTTGCTGCCAAAGGCTTTGACTTGTGTAGGTAGATGGTGGTCATTCCTTCATTAGCCGCTTGAGAGGTGACCAGAAGACTAAAAGATTAATGACCATACACAATGCACTACACCCAAAAGACGATAGTGGCAGACTCTACATGAAAAGAAACGAAGGGGGAAGAGGATTGGTAACTATAGAAGACTGTGTGGAACTCACAAAAAGAGCAAGAGAAATACATAACTAAGAACACAGAAAAGCTAATCACCGCAACAAGAGACACCGTGTCATTGAACAACTTGAGAAGCACTGAAACCAGAAACAAAAAGACAAGAAAAGAAAAGTGGTAAGAAAAACAACTACATGGACGTTTTATAAGCATGAGAAGAGAAGAAACCCACCAACATTCCTGGGTATGGCTAGGAAAAGGACAAATGAACAGAGAAACAGAATCTCTACTGACAGCTGCACAGAACAATGCGATTAGGACTAACTACATTAAATCTAAATAGATAAAACTCAGGAAAACAGTAAATAAATGCAGATTGTGTGGACAAAGAAACGAAACAGTAAATCACATGAGTGAATGCAGAAAACTAGACCAAAAAGAATACAAGAACAGACACGACTGGGAACTGTAATGTCTGCTTATGTCCCTCTAACCCGGCAAGTGGGAGTTAATTCCCTTGCACCGTGTAAGTATGTATAAAAATAAATTTTGGAACGCTGACGTGGTCTTTAGCTTTGATCAAGCAAATCGAACATACGCGTTATCTTTGACTCCTTGCTTTTGCCTCTGCTTTGTATATACTGTTGTGTTTCAGGAAATAAGTGCAACATCACATTGGCGACGAGAATTTTAAACAAAAAACTCACGCTTAATCAAACAAAAAAAAACGACTTTAAACGCAACGAGCTCGCGTTTAATCGAAACATAAACAGAGATATGCCTACAGTGGATTACAAAATTTCCCGTCCACGATAATCTGAGTACGGTTGGAACCCGCTGGCAAAAGTGGTTGGACAGACTTGAAAATTTATTCGCTGCATTCGACATTTGCACGGACACAAAAAAAAAGCTAGCCTACTTCACTATGCCAGAGACGAAGCTTTTGATATTTTCCACAACTTCACGGAAATACAGAAAGGCGTCGGGGCCACCGTCGAATCAGGAGATGAAACAAAGACGCCAAATGCTTACAAAACAGTAAAGAAGTCACTGACCGACTACTTCACACCACCAAAGAATATGTCATACAAAATCTTTAAATTTCGACGCACATCACAGAACATGGACGAAACCTTAGACTCGTTCCATGCAAGACATGGATCGAGAAATACTCGCACAGATCGTGCAGGGCTGTTCATCCTCTAAGGTCAGACGAAGGGCCTTATGAGACAACTCCACACTCAAACAAGTGCTGGATGAGGCCAGAGCGATTGAGCTTGCACACATATGCACGGCTGACATGGAAAGAGAAGGGGTTCACGCCTTGTCGTCCCACAACAACAAAAAAAGCCACAGAGAGAAAGAAAAACAAAATACAGACGGAAAACGCCACTACGGACTCACGCAAGGTAACAAACACAAATTTACCCCAAGGCCCAGGCCACGTAACAAAGATGCCGGACATGTTTGCCACTACTGTGATACTCAGCAACACATGTGACGTGTCCTGCTAAGGGCAGGAATGTAGGAACTGCCGGAAAAAGAACCATTTCGCGAACGTATGCCACTCGAAACCGGTAAGACAGATTTCATGCTCATATCGGAATGAAATAGGATCCCCTTCTATGTCGAATGATGAATCTGTGCTCACAGTGAAACCTCCCACGTCGACAAGAGCGCCCACAGCGACCATTCTCGTAAATGCCTCCCCAGTGACCTTTGTTTTAGACACCGGTGCCAGTGTCAACATAATGTCAGGACGCTCGTATGACAGTCTTCAACACAGACCAAAGTTACACAGTACAGTCACGCAGATATTGGCATATCGGCCCAAGCAATCCATGCCCATTCGTGGATTCATTACCGCCCCTATAAAATTTAAAGGGAGATGCTGTAAGGCGAAAATGTTCGTCATTGACCATGAAGACCCCTTGTTGGGACACGATCTACAAAATCTACTCAGTGCCCACTCTGCCGAGGCACTGGGTATGATATCCTTTAACTTCACTTTTCGAGTGACGGTATCTATACCTGATAAATTCCCCTCATTATTCGACGTGAAGATAGGAAAGATTTGCGGACCCACTGTCAAGCTACACATCAACACGTCGGTTCCACCAGTGACACAGCGACATCAAAGAATACCTTTCCATGTGAGGAAGGACGTCGAGGCAGAACTAAAATGCCTCAAGGAAATGGACGTGATTGAGAATGTTACTGGGCCTACCCCCTGGGTGAGTCCCGTGGTGATAGTCCCCAAAAAAACGAGTGGCGTGCGAATCTGCATAGATATGTGAAAAGCAAACGAGGCCTTTTAAAGGGTCAAATACCCGATGCCAACAGTGGACGATCTGTTTGCAGATTTAAATCACTCAAGAGTGTTCAGCAAGCTCGATCTGTCGAACGCGTATCACTAATTAGAGCTCTCAAGAACCTCTCAAGAATTCCCCTCATTATTCGACGTGAAGATAGAAAAGATTTGCGGACCCACTGTCAAGCTACACAAGAAGAACAGACACGACTGCATGGGGAAAGCCGTACATTGGGAACTATGCAAACGACAGCATTTCGAACATGCTGATAAATGGTACAAACATAAAACCAGAGACAGTACTAGAAAAATATGAAAATCACAAAATCCTCTGGATATAGATATACAAACAGATGACTTCATACAAGCAAGGAAACCGGATGTCATAAGAAAGAAACCGGATGTCATAAGAAAGAAAAATCATGCCAAACTGTAGACCTCGCTGTTCCAGCAGAACACATAGTGAAGCTCAGGAGACAGAACAACGAAGCAAATACACGGAACTTGCCAGTGAACTGAAAGGAATATGGAGCATGAAGAAAGTCAATATAATACCAATAATCGTAGGAGCAGTAGGAACAGTCTAAAAAAAGACTGGGAGAAATTGGAATAAATGGGATCACTGAGATCATACAAAGGACTGCATTGATGAAAAATTCTCGAATGTGGAAACCAACCAGCATAAGCTAGGAACGGTAATCAATTACATGGAAGTTTAAATAGGAAGAAAACAAAATCACCACCACATGAACCCAAGTAACAGAAACTGCAAGAAATTTCATAAATTGCCCCCCCCCCCAAAAAAAAAAGTGATGACACCAGCTTCGGCTGATACCACACGAAATAGTCGTAGATGGTCGAGAAGGATGTGAAGACCGAGAAGGGAGAGCACTAACCAAACCTCCACTGGAAGGGTACAGAGAGTACTAGGACCTTGGGGAGGCAATTGCCACCTAAATCCCAGAGGAGACCAATGGTCACTGCCAGCGAGAAATCAATAGTAGACGACTGTTGCGATGTCGCAAGATTATTTGCGGTGGGTATCGAAAAGAGGTGGCGAATACTGGAAATCTGGGGAGGCTTGTTGCCACTCAGACTTCAGGGAATGCCACCGGTTGTTGTCGGTGAACAATCACTGATGATGACTGGTGTGATAACTCCTAGTGAGTACAAATAATTGTAGCAACAGTGCTACAAGCAGCAACAGCTCGCGGTTTACGATCTTGAATCTACTTAATTCATTATCTCGGCCCTGATTAGTGCAGGCATTTAACTTCCTTTCCGGCTTGTCCATTCAAGCCTGGAAAAGATGACCTAAACCCAGCTGACTACCTCAGCCGACATCCTCACCACAAACCCAAGAGAGACAATGCGACTGAGGCATACATAAGATATGTGGCTAATCATGCCATACCTAAATCCATCACCATAGAAGAGGTGAAGCTAGCCACAGGGGAAGACTCCCTGACACAGAAAGTGATGACTGCACTTTCAGACAGAAACTGGAATGACCTGCAGATATCCAGTCTCACACGTTTCAAGGACGAACTATCTGCACATGATGGTCTCATTCTTCGGGGCCACCGCTTGGTGCTCCTGTCCACCCTGGTGAAAAGAGCCGTGGACATAGCCCACCGCGCACACCAGTAGCTAATGAGGGAGAAGGTCTGGTTCCCTGGAATCGACAAGTTAGTGAAGGAGACGGGGCGCAACTGCATCCCCTGCCAGGCTTCCAACCCGATGTCATCATCACGCCGTGAGCCCATATGCACCACACCACTCCCCGCTGCCCCATGGACTGAGATCTCCCTGAACTTTGCAGGTCCTTTCCCATCTGGAGATGACGTGCTAGTCGCCATCGACGACTACAGCAGATTCCCGGTGGTAGAAATACTCCCCTTGACATCGGCAAGAGTAGTCATTCCTCGCCTCAACACAATCTTTGCCAGACAAGGCTACCCCGACATTGTCAAGTCAGACAATGTCCCCCCTTCCAGGGGCAGGAATTCAAGGATTTTGCCACCCAGATAGGATTCCGCCACAGAAGAGTCACTCCTATGTGGTCCGAGGCAAATGGAGAGGTTGATGAGAACCCTAAATAGGTATGTTCGCCCCACCACCATGAAGGGCCTAAACTGGAAGACCCAGTTAACTCATTTCCTAAGGCAGTACAGGGCCACCCCCCACAGTACAACTCAAATATCTCCATTTGAAGCCCTCACTGGAAGGAAGATGAAAATCGGCAAACCTGCTGTCCCGAAAGACCCCATGCCAGAGTCGATTCACACCCACAAAGCAGAGAATGATGCGCGAGGGAAGAGAAAAATGAAGACCCATGCCGACACAAAAAGAAGAACAAAGGTCTCGCCCCTCTGCCTAGGTGACAAGGTGCTGGTCAAGCAGAAACGTCTCAGCAAGCTGTCCCCACCGTTCAGCCCTCTAAAACTGACAATTATCAGTATGAAGGGTAGCATGGTGACAGCACAGAGAGGAGATTATCAAATCACCCGAAACTCCTCTCTCTTAAAGCGAATAGAGCCAGACAGCTCTTCTGGAGAAAAGGGTGAAGAATCAGATTCTGAAGATGAATTCTACCCACGTCCACAACCGGAGGAACCAGACTCCAGACGTGAGTGCCACCCACGTCTAGAACCAGAGAAACCAGCCGAAGCACCGACAACTCCGAAACATAACCCACCAGTGGTAAGACGCAATCAAATGCGGACGAGACTCCCTCCGGTTTGACTAGACGATTTTATCACATAGATAAATATGTAGGTAAGGTTTTTTATTCTGTTGCAAAGAAAAACGATTCCTCCTTGACTGAGATACAAGTCGAATTAATTAATTCGGTAAAATGTACTTCAAAGGCCCCCCCCCCTTGAAATCAGGTGGATCCCTATGGACCTCCACGCACGTTGTGCATATTGAAGTATGGACTTATGGACTGTACCCCCCCCCATACATACACGCATACACACACACGAGAAAGCATGGACTATATATATATGTGTAAATATGTTACTTTTATTAAGAAGAGGAGAGATGTAATGTCTGCTTATCTCCCTTTAACCCGGCAAGCGGGAGTTAATTCCCTTGCATAGTGTAAGTATGTATAAAAATAAATATTGGAACGCTGACGTGGTCTTTAGCTTCGATCAAGCAAATCGAACACACGCGTTATCTTTGACTCCTTGCTTTTGTCTCTGTTTTGTATATACTGTTGTGTTTCAGGAAATAAGTGCAACATCACAGAAACTATGCAAACGACGGCATTTCGAACATTCCTGGGCATGGCTAGGAAAAGGACAATTGAATAGAGAAACAGAATCTCTACTGACAGCTGCACAGAACAATGCGATTAGGACTAACTACATTAAATCTAAATAGATAAAACTCAGGAAAACAGTAAATGCAGATTGTGTGGACAAAGAAACGAAACAGTAAATCACATAAGTGAATGCAGCAAACTAGACGAAAAAGAATAGAAGGACAGACACGACTGCATGGGGAAAGCGGTACACTGGGAACTATGCAAACGACGGCATTTCGAACATGCTGACAAATGGTGCAAACATAAAACCAGAGACAGTACTAGAAAAATATGAAAATCACAAAATCCTCTGGATATAGATATACAAACAGATGACTTCATACAAGCAAGGAAACCGGATGTCATAAGAAAGAAACCGGATGTCATAAGAAAGAAACCGGATGTCATAAGAAAGAAAAATCATGCCAAACTGTAGACCTCGCTGTTCCAGCAGAACACATAGTGAAGCTCAGGAGACAGAAAAACGAAGCAAATACACGGAACTTGCCAGTGAACTGAAAGGAATATGGAACATGAAGAAAGTCAATATAATACCAATAATCGTAGGAGACCTAGAAACAGTCTAAAAAAGGACTGGAAAAAAAGACTGGGAGAAATTGGAATAAATGGGATCACTGAGACCATACAAAGAACGGCATTGATGAAAACACCTGCAATCTTAAGGAAAATTCTCGAATGCGGAAACTAACCAGCATAAGCTAGGAACAATAATCAATCACATGGAAGTTTCAATAGGAAGAAAACAAAATCATGAACCCAAGTAACAGAAACTGCAAGAAATTTCATAAATTGCCTCCCCCCCCCCAAAAAAAAAAACTGATGACACCAGCTTCGGCTGATACCACACAAAATAGTCGTAGATGGTCGAGAAGGATGTGAAGACCGAGGAGGGAGAGCACTAACCAAACCTCCACTGGAAGGGTGCGGAGAGTACTAGGACCTTGGGGAGGCAATTGCCACCTAAATCCCAGAGGAGATGTTCGAAAAGGCAATAATATCGGTAAAAATCTAACAACTAGGTCAATAATTTTTTTAAAGATATTACATTTACATACAATTTTTTTATTAATAAAATTTAAATAAAATATTTTTAAGATATTACAGAAAGTTTTAACATAATGGATTTTTTTTTACTTACAATCCATAACTTGAAAGCACAATAAAAATGACGATATATGGACGTAATCTAGCATGGCAAACAAAATGGATACATGGACGTTGGGTACGTGCAAAAATGGCCGTCTCTTGTATGGACTATGCTTATTAAAAAGCCCTTATCATTAATTATTTAATTAGTTTCCGTGTAAACTTTGATTGTGTTTGAAAGATAAAAGCCTACACTTATAAATTGCATATTTACGTGTGAAAAATAAATTATAATGAAATATGTAATCACGGTGGCTAAAAAACACAAAAATTCAGTGAATTTTTAACTTTGAAAAAATTACTTGTAAAAATCCCTTGAAAGATAAATATAAGTTTTTGGGAACTATTTCAAAGATGATTATTAAATTAAAGTCATAAGACACTGAATTTAAAAAAAAAATTCCCGTTTTACTAAAAATTAGCAAAATTATCCCCCCAAAAGTCATAAATTAGTAAAATCCGACATCAGTTAATCAGAAAGCGACTTTGTTTACCAATTGACTATCGCTATGCAAAATATATGGAAGACAAAAATGTCATAATTTATCATTTTTAATTTTATATATAAAAATGGTTTTGTAATAGTTTATAGAAGTTGAAAAATTATTATCCATTAATTTTTTAATTCTTTTTAAGGTTATAAACAAATTTAAGTACCCTTATTTTGGTATAATAAGAAAGGAAATGCTTATTTAATTAAAATATTTGTGAGTGTACGCAATTAAGATCTTATTTTATTTTCAACTAAAATGGTTCATATCTAACTTGGTATTAGTTTTTAATTTAGTACTACTCTGAAATTGTTGATGATGTCTGTTTACCTGTTTTTCCTTAGAATTTGAAATAAAACTTTTTTAAATGTTAAAAATTATTTTTACGTTACGAACTGCGTCAATTTTATCAATTTTTTTTACATGATTTAAAACTTCAGTTACTCGATTTATTCTTAACGTGTCGTAACGATAAATTACATTGATTCTTTTTAAAATAAAGTGTATTTTTTAAAATTTTAAGTGTGAAAAAGTAAATTAAAGTCAATGACTACACTGACAATTTATTCATTGAAAAAAAAAGTTAAAACAGTTATTTATTGATAAACAAAATTCAATTTAGAAAGAAAAGGTCATGTTTTAATTTTCTTTATTTATTAATAAATAATTGTTTTTAACTTCTTAAATATTTATTAATTAAAAAAAAAACAAATACAAATCTTGCAAAATAATAGACGATGAATTGTGAAATTAACGAAATTGTTGAATCTCTAAAAATAAAAATTTGAGGGCGGTGTAAAAGTGAATGGTTGTTGGAAGGCTAATCCCAGCTGGTTATTACAGAACGAGGCTACCATACCAATCAAAGTTCATCGTTAGTAGAAATTATTCAATTTAAAAATTCTTTTTTTAATTAAGTTCCTGGGTCTCAAATTTGTAAATTTTTGGTTTATTTTCAAGATATAAAAAAAATGTCTTGCACTGATGATACCACACTCATGTATGAAAGGGAAATATAATTATGTTGCATTTTTTATTTTTCCAGAAACTCTAAACATTAAAATCACATGAAATATTTTTTGCAATTATATTATTTTTTGGTGAAAATATTGATTAAACAATGCTTTATTCAATAATAATATCACTAATTCAAAAAATTAATTTTTCTTCGAGTTATAGTCATTTTGTTAACACGGTATTTGAGCGCCTTTTTCGTAATATATAAAAAATATTTTAAAAAATTTATTTTAATTGTTAACATCTACAATGCTTTATTTTCATGAAAAACAAAAGAAATTAATGCATTTTTTCTTATTAATATATAAAAATATAACTTTAGTAAAAGTGTATTTTGTTTTAAAAATAATAATACATTTTCACGGAGATTTAAAAAATAAATAATGGTTTTATTATATTCCGTGATTATTGATTAATAAATATTGAAAATTTCATTAAAATTGGTTGATTTCCTGAATTTTAGTGAATTTTTAAGTGAAGGGGGGGGGTCAAAATGTTTTTACATTTTGGGAATCGGCCATTGATTTTGCACGTACCTAGTGGACGTAATCTCGCAGGAACTTAACTAGATTTAGCGCCACACGCGCAGAGCGTCATTAGATTTTTATCGAGAGTATTGCTTTTTCGGACGTCCATACTTACAAAATGGCAGACGGGAAGGACATGGAGGAACGCTGGCTTCCGGTGGAAAAAGCTTGAAGAAAGTGTGTAGGGATGCCTGAAAGTGATACAACAATTTTTTATTATTATTCATATTAATTTCAGACTTTTCTTTTTTTCATATTAATTTCAGACTTTTCTTTCATCATATTCTAATAATTAAAATAATACAGACTATTTGAAAAATAATTTATTTGATTGTTTTCAAAACTTAAAAAAAATTTTCATTGAAGAAAAAAAAACAAAATAGATTAATCTTTTTTTTTTCAAGAAATAATGTTTTTGAGCAACGGAATGTGTTTTTCTTTAATGTTTTTTTTAAAAATATTTAGTGAAAATAATGTTTTTTAGGAGGGTTAGGGTTTAGGGTTAGGTTTAGAGTTTAGGGTTTAGGGTTAGGGGTTAGGGTTAGGGTTTAGGGTTAGGTTTAGGGTTAGGCATTTCCATTTCTAAGAAAAAAGTTTGATTCCGGAAGTTACTCCATTTCCAAGAAAAAAGGTTTTCACTATTATTAAAAAAATGTTTCGAAAACAATCAAATAAAAACAAATAAATTATTTTTCAAATAGTCTGTATTATGTTAATTATTAGATTATGATGAAAGAAAAGTCTGAAATTAATATGACAAAAAGGAAAGTCTAAAATTAATATGAATAAAAAAATTGTTGTATCACTTTCAGGCATCCGTACACACTTTCTTCAAGCTTTTTTCACCGGAAGCCAGCGTTTCTCCATGTCCTTTCCGTCTGCCTACAAAATCTAAACGTACAAAAGCTCTGTTTTGATAACCGGACTCAACTTCCGAATTGAAGAAGAAGAAAGACAACTTTGCGATTTTTGATCAGTTACGGACAAAATTCAAGATGGCGTCCAGAAAAGTAGCTTCGCAGTAAACTAATAAAATGTGAAACAAAAGAAAACTGCCGATTCTTTTAATAATTTATGTTAAAATTATTTTTGTTTTATTTATTTTATGTTTTAAACAATTTTAAAAGCGATGCGTGGAAACGAAGGACATAATCATGCTTTGAATTGATTAACAACAAAGCAGACCACAACAAAGCGTCTCGCCAATTGTTTTGTAGATTCTTCTGTTCGTGTTTTCATCTTAATTAGTATTTATAAGTGTAAAGTCGAACAGAATGAAGGAAAAAAGCGACCACGTGTCTGCGCGTGTTGTCTTACCTGCTGGGATGATCGCGGGGAGGGCGGAAATTAGATTAATGGCGGCTGTGGTTTTTTGTACTATTATTGAGCGATGACGTCAGGCCTCACGTGACTGTTTTTCTGACCACCGATTGGCTGATGATGAACACTTGGACAATAAAAGGAGTATGTTCGGAAGATCAAGTTAGTGTGTATCAACTGCATCAGTGAGATTAGACGTCCGACGTTCGTTGTGTTAATCAACTGCCGTAGTTGCGTAGTTGCGAAACAAATACAAGCTATTTCGGCGAAATGGGGGAAAAAATTGACCTCAAATTAATACCAGAGTTTGATGGATCGAACCCGGTAATTGACTGGGTGGAAAAGGTGGAATTACATTGCCTTTTGTCTGGCGTAAAAAACCTCGAACATGTTGTTCCTCTGCGCTTGTCCGGCGGCGCCTTTGCGGTGTATCAACAGCTCAGCCATGAGGGCAAACAGGAATACGAGAAAATCAAGGCGGCACTGTTCAAGGCGTTTGCGATTGACCCCACCACTGCTTGGGAGCAACTTGAGGCAAGGACCTTACGTCCGGGCGAAACGGTCGACGTGTACTTGGCAGAGCTGACGAAGTTGACAGTGTTGTTTGGTGGACTGCCTGAGCGGGCCTTAGCATGCAAATTCCTAGCGGGACTCCCGACAGGAGCGAAGCAACTACTACGAGCTAGCTCAAGTGCAGATTCGCTGCCCCTTAATGACCTAGTAGATCGGGCCAGGACTGTAATGAAGAATTACTCCGAAATGAGGGAACCAGTAATTGCTGCTGCTCAGTCCACACCGAATAATAAGAAACTGTATCAAGGACCCGGTCCACGTGGTGGAATCGTATGCTACAGATGCAATGGACAGGGCCACATCGCAAGGAACTGCCGGCAACAAGCAATGGTTGTTCGCTGCTACCGGTGTAAGGAAGCTGGCCATATAGCTCAAGACTGTCCGGGAAACGGAACCGGGGACAAGGTGTCAGCGTCGACCTCTTCCCCACGCAGAAATTAAATGAGACGCTGCCGATCATCCCGATATATATCAACGAAACACTGTGCTCAGCACTCCTCGATTCCGGGTGCTCCCGCACTATCGTATGTGCAGATCTCTGCCACATTTGGAGAAAGAAGAACGTCAGAGTGACTACCATCAGTGGAGAGACGCGCACATGTTGCGGCGTGGGCAATGTAACTATACGGACGAAAAATGGAAGCTCCGCTAACCTAGAGGCGCTGGTAGTGCTCGAAAAACCCCTGAGTTTTGACCTGCTCCTAGGATATGATGCCATCAGAGCCCTTGGTGGTGTCCATATAACGGTGACAGGGGCGGTACATTTTCAGGAGAAAGCCCCAGTGTGTGCTGCGCTAAGGATCGACCAACCAGACTTCAGCGTCGAATTTGACGAGCAAAAGAGGGTTTGGACTGCCTCATGGAAGTGGTCGAAAAACAGTGAACCAGCCAAACTGCAGAATGGAATAACTGAATACCATGTGCCCGACCACATGAGGCCCGCGTACGAAGAGGAACTTCGCAAATGGATCGAGGATGGCTGGCTGATTCCCTACCCATACAAAAAACTTGGACCTCCTAAGGGTCTGATCCCATTAATGGCGGTCAATCAGCACAACAAAGCCAAAGTCAGGCCGGTAATGGATTACCGAGAACTGAACTCGCATGTCGATGCGTTTACAGCTGATGCTGACGTATGTGCTAGCAAACTACGAGAGTGGCGCCAGCTGGGTTCTAATGTGTCCCTGTTGGATCTGAGAAGGGCATATCTGCAGGTCCGAGTTAACGAGACAATGTGGCCGTTTCAGACGGTAGTGTTTGCCGGTAGAAGGTATTGTCTCACAAGACTGGGCTTTGGGCTGAACGTTGCGCCCCAAATAATGAAGACGATTGTCAATGCTGCATTGTCACAGGATAAGACCGTAAAAGAAGGGACATCAGCATACCTTGACGACATATACGTGGATGAAGACATTGTGCCGTCATCACGTGTGAGGGCCAAGCTAGCCGAACTTGGACTGATGTGTAAGGATCCAGAACGCTTGGAGGATGGCGCTCGTGTCTTAGGGTTGAGCGTTCAACAGGAGCGAGGGACCTTGAAGTGGAGGCGCGGAACTGCACTTCCTGAAGTGCCCCATGTCCTTACGAGGCGGGCTATATTTTCCCTGTGTGGAAAACTGGTGGGACACCTACCAGTAGGTGGATGGACTCGGGCCGCGACAGCCATCATGAAGAGGAGGGCAAGTGCAGTTACCAAATGTTGGGATGACGAGACGGTGGACAATTTGTTGCTGCGCATGGTGAAGGAGACCATCACAAGAGTCGAGCAGGAGGACCCCGCTAAAGGAGATTGGTGCGTCCAGGGAGACAGGCTAAATGTGTGGGTGGATGCGAGCTCCCTCGCGATCGGGGCGCTATTGGAGATGAACGGGTCCGTGATTGAGGACGCCTGCTGGTTGCGACCAATGGATGATGCTGCTCACATCAACCTGGCGGAGTTGGATGCGGTAACAAAAGGAATAAACTTGGCACTCCAGTGGAAAGTCAAAGAATTATGCATACACACAGATTCGCTGTGCGTATACCACTGGATACTTGACACACTAACAGGCAAAGCGAGAGTGCGCACCAAGGCGGCTACCGAAATGCTAATCAGACGACGGTTGGAGACAATAAAGAAGTTGGTGGAAGAGTACGACCTATCGGTGAATGCGGTGCTTGTCACTTCAACCTGCAATCTTGCCGATAGACTTACCCGTGTGCCCCAGAGATGGTTCGACGCAATGAAGAAAGAAGCCGAACCAGGGTCTTTATGTGCTGCCTCTGTTGAGGAGACGGATAAAATCAAGAAGGTACACCATGACAGTGGACACCCCGGAGTGAGACGGACGTATTATTTTGTACGCTTAACCAACCCGTCAGTGTCCAAAAGCAAAGTAGAAGCAGTGGTCAAGGAATGCCAAATATGCCAGTCAATCGACCCTGCTCCCACCAAATGGCAGAAAGGTCGGCTGGAAGTCGACGAGAATTGGAGCCGACTGGGCATGGACATAACCCATTATGGTGGTCAGCACTTCCTCACACTGATCGATTGCGGACCAACGAGGTTTGCGATCTGGCGATTATTAACAAGACAGGACTCGGCTAGTGTCATTCGTCAATTAGAGTCCATATTTTACGAACGGGGGCCACCTGAAGAGATTCTCACTGACAACGACACAGCCTTTTGCGGCGGAGAATTCAGGCGTTTCGTAGACGAGTGGGGGATCCGGCTTAGACACAGGTGTGCATATGTACCGAGTGGCAACGGTATAGCGGAGCGGTGCCACCGAAGTGTGAAGAGGATAGCAGCAAGGAAGCAATGTACGATTGCAGAGGCAGTATATAGATACAATACGACACCAAAGGATGACGCGACTGCTGAAAGTGCACCTGCTAATGCGATACATTGCTATCGAGTGCGTGTTAAGGGCATTGACGCCTGCCTGCCTAATCAGAAGAGGACGCAGGGACGGTACAAGTTGGGGGACACCGTCTGGGTAAGGCCTCCCAGTAACCGATGTACGACCAGTTTCGGAAGAGGACGGATCACCGGCGTAATTAGTGAGCAGGCTGTGCTGGTTGATGGTACTCCACGGCATGTGAAGGATGTCCGGCCCGCCCTTGATACAAACCAAATATCGAACAGCGAAAGTGATGAATCATCCAATGATGAAATGTGGATCCGACCTATGCCCCATTGCCGTGATGACATGGCTGAGAACCTCAGCACAGATGGCGATAGTTCCAGCGCCACTTCTGAAAGCCCCAATGACGATGGAGCCCAGCTTGATGGAAGGACTGCTGGCAACGTTGATGGCGACAGATCTGTTACCCCTCCTGAGAGCTCTGATGAAGATGAAGAAGTCCAGCTAATCCCCCTCCGTAGGAGTGCCCGTAACAAACGACCGCGGCCGCCATGCCGCATGTGTGATCTTGAGACCAGAGGGGAGTGTAAAGTCGAACAGAATGAAGGAAAAAAGCGACCACGTGTCTGCGCGTGTTGTCTTACCTGCTGGGATGATCGCGGGGAGGGCGGAAATTAGATTAATGGCGGCTGTGGTTTTTTGTACTATTATTGAGCGATGACGTCAGGCCTCACGTGACTGTTTTTCTGACCACCGATTGGCTGATGATGAACACTTGGACAATAAAAGGAGTATGTTCGGAAGATCAAGTTAGTGTGTATCAACTGCATCAGTGAGATTAGACGTCCGACGTTCGTTGTGTTAATCAACTGCCGTAGTTGCGTAGTTGCGAAACAAATACAATAAGATACTACAACATATTTGAAGGTAAGTTTTATTTGTTGATACAAGACATATTGAAAAGATTGTCAAAAACGAATTAAAAATGTATGATTGTTGACTTCCAGTGAAAGAGATTAATTTCCTACATGAAGTTACGATAATTTATTGACGGCAGACATTAGTTTAAAAAAACAACAACTTATTATTAAAAAGTAAAATCCTAATTTGTTTATTTATTATGTTTCGTATTAATTAGGCACTTATGCAGAATAGGGACGAGCCGAAATTTATTTGTTTACATTTTAGAACAGCTTCAATAGTGTAAGGGGCCGACAACTCTTTTTTTTTTCACTTTTAAGTACGTAATTTCTCCGAAAATATGAATTTTTATTTTTTTGATTTCAAAATGAACAGTCATCGTGTTTGGTGCAACACATTTTTGATATTTTCTTTTACAGTTTAAAAAGTTTTTTTTGTTTTTCAAACGGGATAGAATTCAGAAATAAATCGCGCATATTAAGGGCTGTAATCTCCCTGTCTGAAACATAATTGCACTGGTTCGCCAGTAGGCATCGCTTTTCACCGTCAAGTAGCGCTGGAGGACGACCACAGAGTTATTTTCCCTTCTTGATTATATAAACTGGTGCACAACGTCAGGCCTCTATTTTCAGTTCCAGCTATGGCAGACAGTAGTCATCGGAGACGCTGCTCGTCTCCTTGTCTGGCCCACAAAATCACACGTGTTCAAATTCATAAACACGTTTTTTTCGGTAAGAGATTTTTCTTCACACACGCATTCAGATTCCTACAGAGCCAATTTTCTTCTCCAAAACATTTTATTTTCATGTACACAATTTCTTTATTGAACGTATTCCCCCATGTGCATTCATATGAACTGTTTCAACTCCACACACATTATACATGCATACATATATATGCACACAGCATTCATATTAATGTACTCTTGTGGCCTTATATATTAAATCAACTCAAAACGAGCGGACGTAGTTGGGAGCACACCACGTGATATTTCTGTCCAATGAGATTTCTCCAAAGACATATTTTTCTAAACTTTTCTCCTTAAGCTCGCTGGAGCCTATCCAAATAGTATTTAAGCACACACAAACATCAAACTTTCTCTTTCAACTGACTTTTCATCTGGAGGTTACACGCATCTTACTATCACTCTTCCATTTCACCCTTTCGCGCGCTTCATACAATTTCACAGGCGAACATTACCTATTGCCTCTTTTAATATTTTATAACAAATGAACATTTCAACAAAAGAAAAGACATTCTTCTTTTTACTTACCCTGAAACTAAAGGAAGGACTCATGAACTCATTACAAAAGGAAATATATTCTATTTGTTAATAGTTTATTTCAGTAAATAAACTTCCGTTGATTTTGCATGTAAATCTTCTTATTATTATTTTTATTTGTGGAGGAAGTTATCACCAAAAAAAGGTATGACGACCCCCACACTCTGTTTCATTGTCGTTATACACATTCAATAAACGCTTTATTTTAAACAACCTATTGCCTTTTTGCCTTGCATATGACATTGCTTGTATTATGAACATGTAACCGGGATTTTCGAGAAAAGAGAGTTCTCGACCCATTACACTATTGGAGCTTTTCTAAAATGAAAACAAATAAATTTCGGCTCGTCCCTATTCTGCATAAGTGCCAAAAATTACTTTTTAAAAATGAAAAAATACTTAGCATTAACTGTTTTATTCATTTCAAATTTATTTTGTTTCGTAGCAGTTAAATGTTTCCTTTTTTAAATTGTAAAAAATATAATGTTAAAATGTAAACCGTCGAGAACTCGCAAACCAAAATAAAAATAACAAATAATTGATAGTAAAGACAGTAGAATTAAATTCTCTGCCGACCTGTATACTTTTAACGTGTGGAAACCATACACAAATCAAAATGGTGACTGAGGTGAATATGCAGAAAGATAGTAAAAACAAATATTACTCTACAACTAACCCTCATTCCGAGTGTCAAACCCTTCTCCCCAAATCAATACCCTTGTAAAACATGCACTTAACCACCTAAGTTTTAGCGAAGTTAAGTGATAATCTCGGCCGCCATGTTGTTTTTGTGTGTATCATCTGTGGTTAAGTGCCATTTGAGTTATCCCCCCTTTGCAAATTGGCTGTTTAGAGTCTCTAACCGCTGGATGTCTCTGGTGGGGAGTCAATTTGCATAGGGGTGGATTTAACAGTATAAAAACTGTACTCTTGATTGAAGAGTGGTTGTTGCTCACTGAGCAATGTTCTTGGCCTTTTGGCCAAGATCGAAGTGTCGTATCTGTTCCGATGGATGCTGCACCCCATAGACTGGTATTGTCTTGACCTTCGGGGCATGATTTACGCCGGTCTATGGGACTGTCCTGTGCAGTTCTAGGAGGTCCACCCTCCCAGGCTTTGCCTTCTCACCCTTTGAGAAGGGGTTATTTTATTGCTAATCGCCTGAGGCGCCCCTACCGGGGAATGCCGACGGGGCTGCCCAGGCAATTTTTAAAGGCAACAAGTACTCTTCCTCTAGAGTGGGCAATTTCCACTTTCTGACCTTGTGCCACATTCTACTCTGTGGGAAGTAGATAAATAGGCGTTGTTGCTCAGTGAGCAAAGTGAAGTGGAGAGAGAGAGAGAAAGAGAAAGACGTGCAAAAGGCAGTTGGCAATCGGTGGAGAATACATAAATTTTATTTTTCAAGAACTTTCCTTTTACGAATAGACCAGATCATCGAAATAAAATTTTGAAATTAAAAATCTTAGTTTCCACACAAATTCGACTGCGTTTTCTATAAATTATTTGTTTTTATATTTTTTACGTGTTTTCGACTGTTAACTATTCTGTACTAACAATAAATGGTAAATTTATAGAAGTGCACCCCTCGTATTTCGCCCCCTAAAAAAAAAAAAGTTTCTACTTTTTTGGGCAAATTACATGTAAACAGCCTCAAAAAATATCTGCTATGAAAAAAAATTATGAAAATTTTTCTTATTTTAGATTTTAGGAGGGGGGATCACTTTCCTATATAAGTTATACGTAAAGTGAGCCCCCATTTCTTGGCCACGGAAATCTCACTAGCAATAAATACTATAGTTAGGATAAATGAGTACTTTTTAGGTTACATTTATGTTCAAGGGGCGCCCTTCCTCCTTTGCTCCTCCGAAAACGAAACCAAAAAAACTTATTACACACCCAATTACGATTATCTATTCATAAAATCTCTTCATTAATCCATGTATATATTTATTTTCAAGAGATACATTCTTCCACCATTTCTTTCCTAAACTATATATATAACATTAAAGTAGTAGTAAATAGAGATAATATCCAGCATCATTTTATTTTTAACGGGACTGTTGCTGTGTCTGTCCACCGCTCCCATGTTTATGAACATTACAAATTTAAACACACCTCTTTCAAAGCGTTGGCATAAGCCACGCCTCAAACCACCGTAGAAAATTACCATGGCTGTTACTTCATTGGAAAAATGCAGGTTGATCGTTTTTCTAACGGTCACGAATGGACACACATTTCAGCTTTCTACACACCTTTCTCGCCCTAAGCCAAAATACCAGCGTCTAAGAAGTGGCCGAGATTTATGTAAACGCAGTCAACTAACACCGCAGCCATCTTTGACTGTAATAAATTGTTATAAACCATGTAATTTAGGTTACAATAATTAATAACTCGTAAAACAAAATGGATGACTTTTCAACAGAAAGGTTTAACAGATTTATTAAAAGTGTAATTAGAATGAAATGAGTTATTTAGCCGCTGTAACACGAGATGTAATATGAGCCAGTCTGCTCCGTGTCAATGTTTACTTTTCACTCCGCAAGCCACTCGACAAGGGGGGATAACTCTTAAATGGTCCAAGGGACATAATTCCGTTTTTCTTTAGTTATCCTAACATAAATTCGGCCAGGAATTAATCTCAGTCGCTTGTTTATTTCATGGGATTATTACATGTAATATCCCTTCCCAGAAATAGATACAGCAGCTTTTGCTTCACTTTGAGGAGGCCCCCACCACTGTGTGACCAGTCGTCGAGCCCAGAAGAGGACACCAGCAGCAGCAATTAAACTGTCCTTTTTAGGGCAAACGCAAACTACTATATGTGATCAAACTTTCACTGTTTGCTGCTGCCTGCTCCCTGAGACATCCACCTGACTCCAGTCTGCCTCTCTCCAGTTCCTGCTCCTTCAAGCGGCTCCTGCTCCAGCTCCTCTCAGCAGCTGATGCTCCAGCTCCTTCCTGCAGCACCTGCACCAGCTCCTTCCTGCAACACCTGCACCAGCAGCTCCAGCTCCTTTCCTGCAGCTCATGCCTGCAACCACTTCTCCAGCTACTGTTCCTGTCAATCCAGCCTGTGGCCACATATACATGGACCAGACCTATCTGAGGCATCTTATTACACCTCAGGGACGTCCACTGTAATCTCCACGTGATGTCATCCCATGCTGTCCAAGTTCCAGCTTTCCCCTCCCCCGTTCCTGTTGATCCAGCCCTTTCATGCTGTCCATGTTCCAGAAATATCCTTATAGCCTTTTTGTTGCTGCCCAAGTACATCATTCCTGTCCTTCCATTCTTCCTGCTTCCAAAGACATCATCATCACTCCTATCTCTTGTACCTATGGTGCAATAAATACAACGATTATTTTACACACTGTTCATCTGCATTTGTCCTCTCTTCTTTGCTATTGCCGTATTTTTGCCTCCGTCTACTTTCTGTGTTGTAAGACAACAAGTATGTTGTTCGGATTCAGTACTCCATTTTGGGGAGCTGTATTTCCCTACAAGTAAAGACTGAACAATCTCTCTCTCTCTCTCTCTCTCTCTCTCTCTCTCTCTCTCTGCATGCCTACACTTGTAACTGCGTTAATATCAAAGAAAGCAAAATCTAAATAGTCGAGAACTTGACCTAAATTGAATATTGTATGTAGAATGAATAAGTAGTATGTAGTAATTTTATACAATTGAATATTGTATGTAGAACGAATAAGTAGTATGTAGTAATTTTATACAATTGAATATTGTATGTAAAACGAATAAGTAGTATGTCGTAATTTTATACAATTGAATATTGTATGTAGAACGAATAAGTAGTATGTAGTAATTTTATACAATTGAATATTGTATGTAGAACGAATAAGTACTATGTCGTAATTTTATACAATTGAATATTGTATGTAGAACGAATAAGTAGTATGTAGTAATTTTATACAATTGAATATTGTATGTAGAACGAATAAGTAGTATGTAGTAATTTTATACAATTGAATATTGTATGTAGAACGAATAAGTAGTATGTAGTAATTTTATACAATTGAATATTGTATGTAGAACGAATAAGTAGTATGTAGTAATTTTATACAATTGAATATTGTATGTAGAACGAATAAGTAGTATGTAGTAATTTTATACAATTGAATATTGTATGTAGAACGAATAAGTAGTATGTAGTAATTTTATACAATTGAATATTGTATGTAGAACGAATAAGTAGTATGTAGTAATTTTATACAATTGAATATTGTATGTAGAACGAATAAGTAGTATGTAGTAATTTTATACAATTGAATATTGTATGTAGAACGAATAAGTAGTATGTAGTAATTTTATACAATTGAATATTGTATGTAGAACGAATAGGTAGTATGTAGTAATTTTATACAATTGAATATTGTATGTAGAACGAATAAGTAGTATGTAGTAATTTTATACAATTGAATATTGTATGTAGAACGAATAAGTAGTATGTAGTAATTTTATACAATTGAATATTGTATGTAGAACGAATAAGTAGTATGTAGTAATTTTATACAATTGAATATTGTATGTAGAACGAATAAGTAGTATGTAGTAATTTTATACAATTGAATATTGTATGTAGAACGAATAAGTAGTATGTAGTAATTTTATACAATTGAATATTGTATGTAGAACGAATAAGTAGTATGTAGTAATTTTATACAATTGAATATTGTATGTAGAACGAATAAGTAGTATGTCGTAATTTTATACAATTGAATATTGTATGTAGAACGAATAAGTAGTATGTAGTAATTTTATACAATTGAATATTGTATGTAGAACGAATAAGTAGTATGTAGTAATTTTATACAATTGAATATTGTATGTAGAACGAATAAGTAGTATGTAGTAATTTTATACAATTGAATATTGTATGTAGAACGAATAAGTAGTATGTCGTAATTTTATACAATTGAATATTGTATGTAGAACGAATAAGTAGTATGTCGTAATTTTATACAATTGAATATTGTATGTAGAACGAATAAGTAGTATGTAGTAATTTTATACAATTGAATATTGTATGTAGAACGCATAAGTAGTATGTAGTAATTTTATACAATTGAATATTGTATGTAGAACGAATAAGTAGTATGTAGTAATTTTATACAATTGAATATTGTATGTAGAACGAATAAGTAGTATGTCGTAATTTTATACAATTGAATATTGTATGTAGAACGAATAAGTAGTATGTAGTAATTTTATACAATTGAATATTGTATGTAGAACGAATAAGTAGTATGTAGTAATTTTATACAATTGAATATTGTATGTAGAACGAATAAGTAGTATGTAGTAATTTTATACAATTGAATATTGTATGTAGAACGAATAAGTAGTATGTAGTAATTTTATACAATTGAATATTGTATGTAGAACGAATAAGTAGTATGTAGTAATTTTATACAATTGAATATTGTATGTAGAACGAATAAGTAGTATGTAGTAATTTTATACAATTGAATATTGTATGTAGAACGAATAAGTAGTATGTAGTAATTTTATACAATTGAATATTGTATGTAGAACGAATAAGTAGTATGTAGTAATTTTATACAATTGAATATTGTATGTAGAACGAATAAGTAGTATGTAGTAATTTTATACAATTGAATATTGTATGTAGAACGAATAAGTAGTATGTAGTAATTTTATACAATTGAATATTGTATGTAGAACGAATAAGTAGTATGTAGTAATTTTATACAATTGAATATTGTATGTAGAACGAATAAGTAGTATGTAGTAATTTTATACAATTGAATATTGTATGTAGAACGAATAAGTAGTATGTCGTAATTTTATACAATTGAATATTGTATGTAGAACGAATAAGTAGTATGTCGTAATTTTATACAATTGAATATTGTATGTAGAACGAATAAGTAGTATGTAGTAATTTTATACAATTGAATATTGTATGTAGAACGCATAAGTAGTATGTAGTAATTTTATACAATTGAATATTGTATGTAGAACGAATAAGTAGTATGTAGTAATTTTATACAATTGAATATTGTATGTAGAACGAATAAGTAGTATGTCGTAATTTTATACAATTGAATATTGTATGTAGAACGAATAAGTAGTATGTAGTAATTTTATACAATTGAATATTGTATGTAGAACGAATAAGTAGTATGTAGTAATTTTATACAATTGAATATTGTATGTAGAACGAATAAGTAGTATGTAGTAATTTTATACAATTGAATATTGTATGTAGAACGAATAAGTAGTATGTAGTAATTTTATACAATTGAATATTGTATGTAGAACGAATAAGTAGTATGTAGTAATTTTATACAATTGAATATTGTATGTAGAACGAATAAGTAGTATGTAGTAATTTTATACAATTGAATATTGTATGTAGAACGAATAAGTAGTATGTAGTAATTTTATACAATTGAATATTGTATGTAGAACGAATAAGTAGTATGTAGTAATTTTATACAATTGAATATTGTATGTAGAACGAATAAGTAGTATGTAGTAATTTTATACAATTGAATATTGTATGTAGAACGAATAAGTAGTATGTAGTAATTTTATACAATTGAATATTGTATGTAGAACGAATAAGTAGTATGTAGTAATTTTATACAATTGAATATTGTATGTAGAACGAATAAGTAGTACACTCATGAACAAAAAAAATGGGCCAGGAAAGAAATTTACAATTTATTGCACAAAAAGCTGCATTACACAAAATGCAATTAAATAATAAACGAAAATGAGTAAAAAATATAAAGAGTAAGATATTTACTTTAATAAAAACTTAGTATGGAATGGAATTGCCCTTAGATCTTTTTAAAAGATCAATTCTTTTTATCATGCTCTCAACCAACTTGGAGCACTGTGAAGAGGAGATGTTATTCCATTCTCTTTGTACTGCTTCCCATAATTTTTCTTTGTTGGAAAAAGTTTTTCTAACTAATGCATGAGATATTATAGCCCAAATATTTTCCATTGGGTTTAAATCTGGGCTTTGGCCAGGCCAAAACATCACATCAATTGAATTATCAGTAAGCCACTTCTTTGTGACTTTTTCTGTGTGTGCAGGGGCATTATCATGTTGAAAAATAATGTCATTGTTCATTTCTAACTTCTGGATGCTTGGTAATAGACCTCTTTCTAATATTTGAATGTATTCTTTGGCATTAATTGACGCATCACATCTGATAATTTCCCCAACTCCTGCAGCAGAAAAGGTCCCCCATACCATTATTCCTCCGTTTCCATGTTTTACTGTGGTTTTTATGCAATTCGGTGAAAATCTTTCTCCGGATCTTCGGATGCAACGTTCAGGGGCATCACTGGCAAGGCAAAATCTTGATTCGTCCGACCAGAAAACATTTCTAAACCAATCTGCATCTTTCGTACCATAACATGATGCAAATGTCTTTCTGTCGCTGATGTTCTTCTTAGTTAACAAAGGTTTTTTTGCACATCTTTTTGATGAAAATCCCATTTCCTTCATCCTTCTGGATATTGTCACTCTAGAAAGAGAATTTCCTTTTGCTGTTTCGAATTGTTTGCTATGGTCAACATAAGTTTTTTTGCGATCCTTCAAAACGGTCATTTTAAGCCTGTGATCGTCCTTCATTGTGGATGCTCTGGGGCGACCAGAACCAACTTTCCTGCTCACTGTGCCTTCAATTTCGAACCTTTGCCCAATTCTCTTCACAGCTGAAAGAGATGTTGCCACCTTTTCTTCTTTCAAAATGTCGAAAATCTGCTTGTAAGTCAAATTTGCCTGTCGTAATCCTGCAATTCGGTTTTTAATTTTTTCGTCAAGATGTCGTCTTACTTTTCTTGGACTCATCTTTAATACTAATAATCTGAAAAATACTAAATAACAGCTAATTATTAGCAAACAAGCGATAAAAATTTTAAAAATTGTTTTCTTTCCAATTTCAATCATGGCCCATTTTTTTTGTTCCAATTTTAATCATGGCCCATTTTTTTTGTTCACGAGTGTATGTCGTAATTTTATACAATTGAATATTGTATGTAGAACGAATAAGTAGTATGTAGTAATTTTATACAATTGAATATTGTATGTAGAACGAATAAGTAGTATGTAGTAATTTTATACAATTGAATATTGTATGTAGAACGAATAAGTAGTATGTAGTAATTTTATACAATTGAATATTGTATGTAGAACGAATAAGTAGTATGTAGTAATTTTATACAATTGAATATTGTATGTAGAACGAATAAGTAGTATGTAGTAATTTTATACAATTGAATATTGTATGTAGAACGAATAAGTAGTATGTAGTAATTTTATACAATTGAATATTGTATGTAGAACGAATAAGTAGTATGTAGTAATTTTATACAAATCAGAAATATTTAAATTTTCGAAGGTGGGGCAGACTTCAGGCTTAATCACTCCATCACCCAGTGTGTCTCTGAATTCTTTGTAAAAATTGAAAATTTGCTTAATTTGTTTATGTGAATATCGTTTAGATTTTATTTTATGGGAAAGGGGGTGCTTGTCACTTTTATCACCGACCAAAACTCTCAAATTATGACTAAAATATCCCTAGTAACCTGCAAATTAAAAACATGTCATTCATTTTAGAAGATCAACTACTGAAAACTGATACTCGAACAATACAGATATCTTTGCTGTAAAAAATATAGTTGAAATTGAAGGGAATTTCATTATATTTATTCGTTTTTGCACTCTGAACTAGGCTGTTTTTTTATGCCTTCTTACATTTTCTTGTAGCATCTTTTCTGGTATGAGATGTACCCAAAGCCTATTCTGGTTGTACGGACAGCAAATTAGAATTAAATGTGTGAGAGTTCCCAACAAAATCTCCTACCATTTTTGCCAAGGCCTCGAAAACCAGTTTCTTCTCAAGGGAGATAACTCTGGTCTCAACAATGTTTCAAATAATTAAACATACAAAAGTTTTTTTTTTAATTAACTTAATCTCGCACCTAAAATTAACCTTCAAATAAATTAAATTAATTGTTAATTTCAGTTTTTAAATTTGCCTGTCTTCAAAACTAATATCACTTAAAAAACAGGCGTTAAAAGAAAAAGATGCATTTAAATAATAATTTTTCAGAACGTGATGTCGGTTATATACGACACAGATGGAAGGTGAATGGCATCCGGCAGTCAACATAATAACAAAAGTGTAGCTGCTCAGCTTGTCAGAAAAATGTTGCAAATTTTTAGTGGTCTACACAGCTTCCAACTTAATCTTCGTGATCCACTCTCATCTGGTAGTTTCACTGTCAATCCCTTAGCTCAGATAGGTGTATTAAAAATAGACACAAAGGTAATATTTTTAGGGGGAAAAGATCCAGCTCCGAGCATAATAGCCAGAGGTATTTAGCTGTCCTGCCTGCTGGAAATAGTTATGAATTTAGTGGACTTGGAGCTTGCCACTTTAATTCCGACGACTATTATTCTCATGCTGGGTGAAGGTAATATTTTTAGGGGGAAAAGATCCAGCTCCGAGCATAATAGCCAGAGGTATTTAGCTGTCCTGCCTGCTGGAAATAGTTATGAATTTAGTGGACTTGGAGCTTGCCACTTTAATTCCGACGACTATTATTCTCATGCTGGGTGAAGTAGTTATCATGTTTGACGTCTCATAAAAAGTTTAAGTCAGAAAAGAGAATCACTCACTCGAACTGACACAATACTAAAAGTGAATTCATCTGAAATGATCTTTTTAACAGCTTTATTATTCAAGTTCTCAGATGTAGATAAAACCATTATCGGATTATAACATGAAGTTGTACCACAAAGAAAGAATTCTATTCTCATAACGTTTTGGCCGATGTGACATCAGACCTCGAATTTCAAACTGAACCCCTTATTTAAGCCACACCTCATTATGAACGTGTTCTGTGTGCGTTCACTGCACAGGTCGTGATCGTTTGCTCATTTTGCTTGTCTCATTTTGCTCATTTTGCTCATTTTGCTTGTCCAAAGTCGTTGTTCGATTTCGACGCTGGTCGCAGTGTCAATTTGGTCTCAGTGCTGCAACAGGAATTCTCTCTCTAAATAAAATAGCAACTCCGGTTTAAAACAATTAACAAAGTTTTATTCTTTTGGAGGTTACAATGATGCTCGTTTTCCTGAATAACAGCCATAATGAGAATCCTTAAACTGACCAAATCAAAATCAAAGTCCAACCTGACGCAAACAGACCATCTGTCTCTGAGAGCCACCAAAACAAACTGCCTGTCAGACCTCAGAAATACAAACTGACTCTCAGACTTTCACCAGAACTGACTGCATCCGTCTCTCTTCTCAGTTCATCACCATTCGACTACCCAGAAACTGACCACTTCAGATAATGGCCTGCTAGCAACCTACTGAGCAATCTGCTACTAATCCATGAACATCAAAAACCCAATGCCCAGAAGGTCCTGGCCATTATTCCTGGCAAAAACTCCAGTGGTGTAGCAGGGAAACTCTTATTTTCTCAAGTGGACAAATGGAATTCTGAGTTGCCCAAACTTTCAGATCAGACATATTTCTAATCTTCTGTGAGGTATCTCCTCTCTTTGTTAAATATTACTCACTTGCAGCAAGTCTGACATTCGTGTGCATTGCACAACTCACTAAACATGCAGCCTAGTGCATGTTTACATCATCAGGAAAATGTTGAAGTATTTTTGGATCCTGTGAACTTAATCCATCCATTTATGCAGTTTACATAGGAACATAATAAATTATCACTTCACAAGGCCCTCTTCCTAAGACAAAGGTAATGATTGCTGGTCCCAACCTGAATTCTATGAAAAGATCAGGAAAGTTCCCTTGCGCGGTCTGCCTGAGTGGTACAGGGAGAAACTCCATCTTTTGCCCCGTATGTTCCTACTGGGTCCACAAGAGATGCAGTGGAATCAGCAGCCTACTCCGACCAGATCAGCAATGGGCAAAGCTAGACCAATCGACGGCAGGCCAGTGAAAGAGGTCGCGGTTTGGGATAGCAAACTGGAAGCTGTAGCTGAGTTCTGCTACCTGGGCGACTCCCTTTCAGCCAATAATGGTTGTGATACTGCTGCTATTACTTGATATAAGTCTGCCTTGGTGGGGCTTTAGAAAACTCCTGCCCATCTTGACAAATAAGCATCTGGCGATCACAACTAGAAGACAGGTTTACACCAGCTGTGTGAGGAGTGTTATGCTTTACGGCTCTGAAACATGGACTACATCGGTGAGCACTCTCAAGAGATTGCAGCGAAAGAGCCATGATTAGATTGATCTGTCATGTCAGGCCAGAAGATGACACTCTCTTTGACACTCTTCTCTCTAGACTTGGTATATGGGAAATAACTGATTTCCTTAAGCTTGGCAATGTCGAGCGAATCTCCAGCTGGATCTCCCGGGTCAGAAACATGTCCATCGCATCAAGTCAGCAGGCTGGAAGACCAAAGCTTAGGATGAGCTGTGTAAACATGACCGTGCAACCCTGGGGATTACAAACTTAGATCCCTGCGACCGCTGAGCCTTGGGTGGAAGACTTTGATCAAGACTGACAGGCAGGTCAAACCTTCTTATAGAGGACTAATCAAAGGCCTGTTCAGAAATAAATCGAATGAAGAAGAAGAAAAAGATGTTTTGATAATTCACACTGATCAGGGAAAGCCACTCTTCACTGGACAATACTTTAATTTCAACTCCCATCATCCATGTTACCTCCAACATCGAACATGTAGTAATATTAATACATATCAAGAAGAGATGGACAACCTAAGAAAAACCCTCCATCGAAATAAATATCCAAAAAGCATGACACCAGCTTGGATTTGACGAAAGACCCTACTCAAAAACTCACTACAGTCTGTCTAGCATATATATAAAGACCATGTCTCAAAAAGTTCAGAGAATTTGTAATCCATATGACATCAGAACAGTATTCAAGAGTGACTCAACTCTCTGAAAACATCTTGTTGTTCAAGTCAATTCCATGATAAATGCCAGTATACTGAAATCATATGCCCTTAAGAGGGTTAAGATGAAAATTCATATACACTAAATGTACAAAAGCAACAAAATTCCCAAATTTTTACACTTTTGTTGTCATTAATTAAGGGTATGACTACATATCAACCAACTCATTTCATTATCACATCACTACAGTATAAATCTCTATGCATGAATGGATGAAGTGTGTGAGGTGCGCTGAAGAAAAATTCCTACCAGTAAAATACATAGCCCTGTTGTGCTCGCTTACCCTTAATGGCAATAAAAGTGTAAAAATTTGGGAATTTTGTTGCTTTTGTACATTTAGTGTATATGAATTTTCATCTTAACCCTATTAAGGGCATATGATTTCAGTATACTGGCATTTATCATAGAATGCCACTACTTTTGTAAAGGCTATGCCTCAATACAATGGTCATTTTTAAGGGTTTTTTTAATTTTCTGGAAAACTAAGGTATATGGTAAACTGAAATTAAAATGCCATCAACTAGACCCTAGAACCTTTATTTCTGCCAAAAATCAGCTGAATCCATCAAATAGTTGATGAGATACAGGGTGGCACATACGTACGTACACACGGATAACATGGTTTCATGATTGAACTTTCTGTATCTCTGGGTTGCCTTGACTAATGATGCTGAAATTCTACACACTTATAGCACCTATCAAATAAAAATTCTGTGCAAAGTTTTAACTAATTTGGTTCATTGGTGTTTGAGTGATGATTGATCAAAGAAATGAGATTTCCAGCATAGGCCATTCTTAAAGTCTATTAAGGGATAGAGCGCTCTCGCGCCTCCCTTGATTCTCCTACAGAAAACTAAAAACTGTCTCCATGCCATTCCATGTACGTGTGCAAAAATATACAAAGATAAGACATACCACTCACTAAAATTTATTTAAGTTCAATTAAGGGAAATGGAAAAAGAAAACATTCAAAATAAAATAAGATAAAAACACGATAAGTAAAAAAGAATAATAATACAAAAAATAAAAATAAATAGAAAAAAATAATTATAATTATTAGAGAAAAGAAAAATTCCCTTACTACATACATGTGCTCAGATACATATATATACACAAAAACAAAACAAAAAATGGTTTGATTCAAAAGACAAATCAATTATTTTTATATTTACATATAAAAAAGACAATATAGAAATAAAGATGATCAGAAAGCAATTGGAATAAAATAAGAAACGTCTCAGCAAGCTATCACCACCGTTCAGCCCCAAGCAACTGACGATTATCAGTATAAAGGGTAGCATGATAACTTATTCCACTGTCATTTCTTTAGCATCATTATTGTTCACCATTATTAGTCACTATTATTGTTATTACTATTATTATTACTATTATTATTATTATTATTACTATTATTATTATTATTACTATAATCTCATCCTTGTTCTCTTTATTTTTATTCGATTATTACTATAACTAGTATTAATTTATTTCTCACCTCTTATTATGATTATAAACACTATTATTATTATGTACTCACTAGGAGTTCTCACACAGGTAATCAGTGATTGCTCACCGACAACCGGTGGTATTCCCTGGAGTCTGAGTGACAACAAGTCTCCCCTAATTTCCAGTATTCTCCACCTCTTTTCGATAGCCACCATACATGAACTTGCAGCATCACAACAGCCGTTTACCATTGATTTCTCGCTGGTAAGGACCATTGCTCTTCTCTGGGATTTGAGTGGCAATAAGCCTTTCCAAGGTCCCAGCGGTCTCTGCACTTCCAGTGGAGGTCTGATTTGTGCTGTCCCTCCTCGGTCTTCTCATCCTCCTTGACCCTATGCAAATATTTTGTGTGGTGTCAGCCTAGGCTGTAACCATTTTGCCCCAAGCAACTGACGATTATCAGTATAAAGGGTAGCATGATGACAGCATAGAGAGGAGATTACTCAAAACTCCTCTCTCTTCAAGCGAATAGATCCAGACAACGTATAGAATCAGAATCAGATTCTGATGATGAATTCCGCCCACATCCACAACCGGAAGAATCAGGCTCCAGACGTGAGTGCCACCCACATCCACAACCGGAAGAATCAGGCTCCAGACGTGAGTGCCACCCACATCCACAACCGGAAGAATCAGGCTCCAGACGTGAGTGCCACCCACATCCACAACCGGAAGAATCAGGCTCCAGACGTGAGTGCCACCCACATCCACAACCGGAAGAATCAGGCTCCAGACGTGAGTGCCACCCACATCCACAACCGGAAGAATCAGGCTCCAGACGTGAGTGGCGCCCACATCCACAACCGGAAGAATCAGGCTCCAGACGTGAGTGGCGCCCACATCCACAACCGGAAGAATCAGGCTCCAGACGTGAGTGGCGCCCACATCCACAACCGGAAGAATCAGGCTCCAGACGTGAGTGCCGCCCACATCCACAACCGGAAGAATCAGGCTCCAGACGTGAGTGCCGCCCACATCCACAACCGGAAGAATCAGGCTCCAGACGTGAGTGGCGCCCACATCCACAACCGGAAGAATCAGGCTCCAGACGTGAGTGGCGCCCACATCCACAACCGGAAGAATCAGGCTCCAGACGTGAGTGCCGCCCACATCCACAACCGGAAGAATCAGGCTCCAGACGTGAGTGCCACCCACATCCACAACCGGAAGAATCAGGCTCCAGACGTGAGTGCCACCCACACCGAGAACCGGAGAAACCAGCCGAAACACTGACAACTCCGAAACATAACCCACCAGTGGTAAGACATGAATCCCACTAGATTTTGAAGACTTTATTAGATAGATGAATATGTAAGTAAAGTTTTATTTCTGTTTTGCAAAAAAAAACTTTCGATTCCTTCTTGACTAAGACAACAGGTCAAATTAGTTTACTTAATTCGGTGAAATGCACTTTAAAGGGGTCCCCTTGAAATCAGAGTGGATCCCCATAGACTTCTACGCATGTTGTGCATATATCGAAGTATGGACTGATGGACTGTACCCCCCCCCCCATACAGACACACACATATATGCAAGCATGCATTGACTTTATATATATGTAAATATCTGACTTTTATTAAGAAACAGAGAGGTGTAGTGTCTTAAGCGATCAGAATTATCTCCTTGCATGGCAATAAGAGTGGTCTCCCTTGCATAGAGTTGTAATATATAAATAAAATGTGTGAAGCGCTGACATGTTCTTTACAGCCCGCGCGAAAACAGTGATAACAACGTGTTCTTGCGTTTTGTTCTGTTTGTATTTCAGAGAAATGAATACAATTTTACAATTATTAATACTGTTATAATATTAAAATTGGAACTGACAGCCTTACACCGGGTATCTTCGAAACCGGTGCTAAGGAGTGTGTAAGAAACGAAAGATAAATAAACACAGAAAACACATACTCGTGTTCTACCAATGCATCTTGTCTCCTTTTCATTGTACATCTCTTGATACGACTAATATTGGATTAAGGCCTTTACCAAGGATCCGGTAAGCAGTAAATTATATCAATGTCTCTTTTATTTCGCTTTACAGATTATTAGAAAGAAAGCCCCACGTGCGTTCGCACCAGAAAACAACAAATACCATTAATATTATTATTATTTATGTGGATCATTATGATTATTACTATTAACAGTGCCGCTACTATTATTATTAATTTTGTATTCTTATTCCACTGTCATTTCTTTAGCATCATTATTGCTCACTATTATTATTATTACTATTATTATTACTATTATTATTATTACTATTATTATTATTATTATTATTATTATTATTATTATTATTACTATAATCTCATCCTTGTTCTCTTTATTTTTATTCGATTATTACTATAACTAGTATTAATTTATTCCTCACCCCTTATTATGATTATAAACACTATTATTATTATGTACTCACTAGGAGTTCTCACACAGGTCATCAGTGATTGCTCACCGACAACCGGTGGTATTCCCTGGAGTCTGAGTGACAACAAGTCTCCCCAGATTTCCAGTATTCTCCACCTCTTTTCGATAGTCACTGCAAATAAACTTGCAGTATCACAACAGCCGTTTACCATTGATTTCTCACTGGTAAGGACCATTAGTCTTCTCTAGGATTTGGGTGGCTATAATCCTCCCCAAGGTCCCAGCAGTCTCTGCACTTCCAGTGGAGGTCTGATTTGTGCTGTCCCTCCTCGGTCTTCTCATCCTCCTTGACCCTATGCAAATATTTTGTGTGGTGTCAGCCTAGGCTGTAACCATTTTTTGTTTTGTGGGGGGGGGGGCTGAGAGCTGATGGTGTTTCTTGCTATTTCTGTTCATTGGTTCATTTTTGTGTCATGTCAGTTGAGGCCGGTGTAATTTATTGGGGGGGGGGGAGCTTATAAAGTGATGTTTCTTGCATTTTCTGTTCCTTTGTTTGTGATGTGTTCTTGTTTTGTTTTCTTCCTGTAGTAGATTCCATGTGACCCTTCGTAGCTTATGCGGGTTGGTTTCCGCATTCAATGATTTTTCTTAAGATTGTAGCTGTTTTGATCATTGCCGTCCTTTGTATAGTTCCAATGATCCCTTTGATTTCAATTTCTCCCAGTCATTTTCCAGGTTTTTGGGGATTGTTCCTAGTGCTTCTACGATTATTGGTATCATACTGATTTTCTTCATGCTTCATATTCCTTTTAGTTTTCTGGCTAGTTCCGTGTATTTGCTTTATTTTTCCGTTTCTTTGATCTTGACTCTGTAGTCTGCTGGAACGGCGAAGTCTACGATTTTGCAAGATTTTTCCTTTTTGTTGATTATTATAACATCCGGTCTCCTTGCTTGTATGAGTCTGTCTGTTTGTATATCCATATCCCAGATGAGTTTGTGTTTTTCGTTTTCCAGTACTGTTTCTGGTTTATGTTTGTACCATTTGTCTGCATATTCGAAATTCAATTGTTTGCACAGTTCCCCGTGTACTGCTTTCCCCACACAGTCATGTCTGTTCTTGTATTCTTTTCGGACTAGTTTGCTACATTCACTTATTATATGACTTACTGTTTCGTCTCTTTGTCCACACAGTCTGCATTTACTGTTTACCTGGGTTTTATCTATTTTTTAGCTTTAATGTAGTTTGTCCTAATTTCATTTTTCTGTGCAATCATCAGTAAAGATTCCGTTTCTCTGTTCAAGTGTCTTTTCCTTAGCCATGTCCAGCTATTTTCGTTGGTTTGTTCTCTTGTCAGTCTTCTGAAGTGTCCATGTAGTTGTTTTTCTTCCCACTTTTCTTTTCTTGTGTTTTGCTTCCCGAGTTGTTCGTTGTAACGGTGTCTCTTGCTGCAGTGATAAGGATTTCCGTGTGTTGAGTTATGTATTTCTCCAGCTCTTTTTTTGAGTTTTCCACACAATCTTCTATACTTAACAGTCCTCTTCCCTCTTCGTTTCTTTTCACGTAGAGTCTGTCCGTATCGACTTTTGGATGTAGTGCGTTGTGCATGGTCATTAATTTTCTAGTCCTCTGGTCAAGGTGCCTGAGTTCCTCTTTGGTCCAGCCTATGAATGTTCCAGAGTATCTTATTAGTGCTACTGCACAGGTGTTTATTCCTGTTACTAGATTCCTGCTATATAATTTCGTTTCTAGGAGTTTTCTTGTTCTTCATAAATATTATTTTCCATTCTTCTCTTTCATTTCAGAACTCCAATATATTTGTAGCTATAATGTTCCCCTAGCGCCCTCATTTCCTCTTGGTTGGGGAGTTCCATGCCCTCTGTTGTCTCCAGTTTTCCTCTTTTTATTTAGTAGTGCACACTTTTCCATTCCGAATTCCATTTGGATGTCCTGGCTGAAGATTCTGGTCGTATTTATCAGCTTTTCCAGTTCGTTTTTGCTTTTTGCAAATAGTTCAGGTCATCCATGTACATCAGGTGGTTTACTTGTATCTGTAAACTTGTATCCGGCATCATAGCTATTATAAACAGTAGTGGTGATAGGGAGTCTCTTTGGAAGATGCCTCTCTGTATCTTTATCTCAGTCAGGTGTTGTCCTCTGGCTGTCAGTTCCAGTCTCCATGTTCCCATTGCTTTCTTAATAAGATTAATCATCCTTTCCGGTATTTTGTATATTTTTCAAACATTCAATTATCCATGCTTGAGGGATTCTGTCGTAAGCTTTTTTTGTAGTCAATACATGCCATGGATATGTTCTTTTTTCTGTTTTTCTTCAGGATCTTTTGATCGATGTATAGGAGGTCATGCGTCCCTCTTTTCCCTTTACGGCATCCTTTTTGTTCTTCAGGGAGTAGTCAACGTTTGTTTAGGAACTGGTAGATTTGTTCTCTCAGTTGTGCCGTCAGGATTTTCCACATTTTGGGGTAAACAGGTTATTGGTCTGTAGTTGCTTGGGGTCATTCTTTTTTTGGCATCTTTTTATATAAGCATTGTCCTTCCTTTGGTCATCCACACTGGTATGTCTGTTTTGTGGATACATCCTCTCAGTTTCTGCACTAGTCTTGTAGGGTCGTGAATTTTTTAAACCAATATGCATATATTCCATCATAGCCTGGTGCTTTCCAGTTTGCCATTTTCCTTAGGATGTCCTTAATGGTTTCTTTAGTAATCTCCGTTTCTGTTCATTCTTCTATTTCCTGTAGTTCATTTTTCATGTTTTTCAACCACTTGGCATTTTTGTTGTGTGTTTTAGGCTTTTCCCATATCTTGCTCCAGAAGTGTTTTGTCTCTGTCGGGTCAGGTTGTTCTGATGTTATTCATTCTCCGTTTACGTTTTTGTAAAACTGGCTTTCATTGTTTCCAAAGGTCCTGTTTTGTTTTTGCTGTTCTGATTTGTATTTATATATCGTCTCAGTCTTCCCTCTATTGCTGCTATCTTTTGTTTTAATTCTTCATGTTTCTTATTCAGTCTTTCTTTCCTTGTGAACCGGATTTCTGCTCTTCCTTTCCTATTCTCTTTCATCCTGTTTACGGTGTTAGCTTCTTTCCGGAGTTTGGTTATCTGGGTTTCCAGTCTAATTTCCAATTCAGATTTTGTCAATCCATTCTTTTGGCCAGGCTTTTTTTCTTTTTTAATTTCATACTTACTGATTTTGCCCCCACATATATCAAGTTGTTTAGGTCTGTGATAGTGTCTATGGGATGTACGCGAGTACCTTGTTTACTGTCTCTGTTTCAACTTTTAACTTCTTCCAATGATTAAAGATTTGTTTTGTTCTCAGACATGTATCGTTTGATGTTTTCCACTTCTCTTGCTTCTTCCTCTGTGAGTTCTACTTCGGTGAGTTCTGTGATTTCGTAGCTTTCGACCTCTTTCGTTACTGAGTTTATGTTTTGTCTGGCTTCTTCCTGGAGGTTTCGTCGGGTGGTGTTTCTTGCTCTGTTTCACTCTTTTGTTTGATTTCCATCAGTTCCATCTCTGAGAACCATCCTCTCTTGAGGATCTGTTTTGCTTGGTCTGCTATCCTTTGTTGCATTGTATAGTAGCCAGTAGCAGTGTTCCATAGATGTTTCATTCGCTTCCGGTAGCCTCTTTCTGTGTGGTGGTGACTTCTGTAGTAGCATTCCATTACTAGTCTGTTCTCCTTTGTGGTCCATTTCTTTCTATATTTTTTATGTTTTTTTTTTCATTCCTGCTTTTTTGTGGTTGGTCTGTGTCCTTGTCGTACCTGGAATTGAAGGGGTTACTTACCTGTTTTTTGTCCATAATTTTGTTCCTGAAATCAAAGGAGCCAACATTTGCAGGATGCGGACCGGGTCCCCCATGTTGGCTATCGAGGGAGCACCTGCCCATCATTACACTCAGATCTTTCTTCTGAGTCCCACGGGTTTCATTGTTATTATTGTGCATTACTCATATGTTGGTGTATGTGGCTACACCAGGTCCAGGTTTAGTTTGCCTGTGATCCTGTCACAGAGATAGTATTTATCTCCTTTTAATGAGGTGAAATGTGCACTATCACACACGCAAAAAATAAATAAATAATATATATATATATATAACTACATAGTATAAGTTTTATAGGCTAATCTTAGACAGCCGGGGGAGGGGGGATACAATAGGTTCCCCTCCCGTTTTTATCTGATAAATATACAAGTCTTTATAGTTTGGACAATGATTTTTTTAAATTCCATAAGTAAAAAGTAAGACTTTGGGCATATCTGAATAGTTTTAAATAAGCGAAAAGTTACATGGTAGACCTTTTTTTTTTGTTTAAACAGGAGAAACAAAAAGATACTTAACTCGAGAATTAAAGAGAGTTTTAGATGATATTCCAAAGATGATGAGTCGATACTAATTGAATACAGAAAATAATAAAGTTTAATAATCATGATAAAATAATACATATATATATAGGTTTTAGTTATTAAACTCAACTTACATTAACCAACACATAAAACGAGTCTTTAAATTGCTTATGTCTTATTAATGCAATTTTATAAAGGATTTTTGTACTTGGTAAAATAATAATAAAATTAATTAAATTTTTTAATCATGTAATCGTTCTTCATATGAGAACAACGTGTATTTCTTTTTAGTTACTGTTTTAAATATAAGATTAATAAAATAATATCCCCCAAAGACTAAAAACAATTCTACTGCTACTAATGCAACCAAAACAAGTAGCAGCGGTATCTTAACCGGTCTCTCCTCAATTTTCAAGGCCATAGTAAAATACAAAGTTGAATAGGACCCAGCGGCAGACATAGTTAGTTAAAGGGATGTGATATCTGCATCTAAAAACGTTGTTATCATAATAAAACATGAATGTCCACAATATACGTTTTCTTTATTGCAAACATAACATCAATGATTTTTATAGTCGTAAACAATGAAAATCTACCTTTTCTTTATTTACAGATATGCATTATTATTGTGGAGAAAAAACTTGACAACCAAATGAGGAAGGCATTAATAGTCAGTTATTTTATATGATTGCAAAATATTCGGACATGTTAGACAATATTTTGGAATTTTACAATGGGAAAATTAACCTGTTACCTCAAATTGAAAAAATAAAAAAATAAAACATTCACACGTGGAACACATTGTCATGTAATTTCCAGCATTTATGAAATGTGTGGATCTAAAATATTACATTGTAAATTTTATTTCAACAGCTTATTGTTATTAATATAGCTGTGAAAGAGACACCATTGTCATTCAAAGTGCTGATTCAACCGTTTCATAAATGTTAATGCTACAAAAGAATATTAATCATTTATTACAAGGCAAAGAATTATCTCAAATATGTGATTTAAAATATAGAAAAGCCAAAAACTTCATATTTTTTGCTATACACACATAGATTTCACATTTCAAAACTTAAATATATTAATTAGAAAAATAAGTCAAATAAATTTTTAAGTCAATTGCATGCATCTGCATTTGAACATATTCAAATTAGAAAACATTTGCTATAAAACTGAGAAGAATTTACACAGAAATCTTGTTTCAAGTATGCAAGTTAACATAAGAAATAAACATCTTTTCTGTGAAGTTTGTGGATCTGCATTTTCTACAGAGTCACATTTAAAAACACATGTACGAATACATACAGGAGAGAAACCTTTTTCGTGTGAATTGTGTGGATCTGCATTTTCTGATAAATCCAATTTGAAAAGGCACCTGCGTATACACACTGGAGATAAACTGTATTCTTGTCAAGTGTGTAGATCTGCATTTTCTGATGAATCCAATTTGAAAAGCCACATGCATATACACACATCAGATAAACCATTTTCCTGTAAATTTTGTGTATCTTCATTTACAACTAAATCAAAATTGACAACACATATGCAAACACATCCAGGAGAGAAAACATTTTCTTGCACAGTGTGTTGCACTGCATTTTCTGATAAAGGCAGTCTAAAAAGCCACATGCTAATACACAGAGGAGAAAAACCATTTTGCTGTACAGTTTGTGGAGCTTTCTTTTCAGATAAATCCAACTTAAGAAGGCACTTGCGAACTCATACAGGAGAGAAATCATTTTCATGTGCAGTTTGTACAGCTGCATTTTTTGATAAACACAATCTGAAAAGCCACATGCGAATACACACAGGAGAGAAACCATTTTCCTGTCAAGTGTGTGAATCCTCATTTTCTCAACTGTCTAATTTGAAAGCCCATATGAGCACACACACAGGAAAGAAACCATTTCCCTGTCAATTATGTGAATCTTCATTTTTGTACAAATCAACTTTGCAGGAGCATATGCGTAAACATACTGGAGTGAAACCATTTTCGTGTGAAGTGTGTGAATCTTCATTTGCCCAAAAATCAACTTTGAAATGGCACTTGCGTATACACACTGGTGAGAAACCATGTTCCTGTCAAGTGTGTGGATCTTCATTTTCTGATGAATCAACTTTGAAGAGACACATTCGTATACACACGGGCGAGAAACCGTTTTCCTGTACAGTCTGTGGATCTTCATTTTCTCGTGAATCAAATTTAAAAAGACACATACGTATACACATAGGAGGGAAACCATTTTCCTGTACAGTTTGTGGATTTTCGTTTTCAGATAAATCTAACTTGACAAGACACGCACGAACACACACATAATGCCTAGTAAGACCAAGAGACCAGAACTAATCAAATGGAGGGGAGGTACTTCTTCATAACTCAACGTTTGAGAGGTAAAAGAGAACTTTAGTTGAACACTCTGATGTCTCTGTATCTTGAATGCCTACTAGTCGAGTGTCTAACGTCTCTCAGTACAAGGATTTGTCAGGACAACTTGGTTTGAGGATACTTTCCCCCTACAAGAAAATCCTGACCAAAAATATTAAAAATAACATAGTATTCAAAGCCCAAATAAGGTACTCTCTGTATGGTTACACCACACTGGCTTGTACAAGGAATGATGCACCTTCTTTGATTGATATTGCCTCTAGTAACAGGATTAAGCTGGATACTCCACCAGACAAGATGAATTCTTGTCCTGGAATCCGGTAAGTCCAAGAGACAAGAAGATATACTATAACATAGTTAACTGGTCAATTGGGGAGAGGAAAATTAATGCTCACCGTTTGGCAGGTAATGACATAATCGAATATCTATGTATCTCATATAGAGATAAAGTGTCAGCCCAGGAATGAGCCACTTGATTTCTAAGAACTTCAACTGAAGTAAAAAAGAGAAAATAATACCAACTTAACGTTTGACAGGTAAAGAGAACTTTAATGGAATGTTCGAATATCTATGTACCTCACATCAAGTGTTAACCCCACCAAGGAGCCATTATGAAAATAATGAACAAAAAGAATACTGACACACCAGGAAAGAAAAGGTAAGCAATGGTGTAAACCTTCATGCTTCTGAAAGTGGCACTCCAACCATGACAAAGGTTTATTAGGAACAGCCATCAGAGCTTGATAAAAATGGTCCTGCTCTCTATCTCCACCTAAAACCCCAGCCATGTGCAATTGCACAGAAGTTAGACAAGTGATCGCTTGTCCCAACTTCAGCTTACTGAGGAAAGCACTCATGTGCCATATGTCTAACAGGAACAGGCAGCAACTCGATCATCTGCACCCACTGTTCAGGATGGGTCCACAAAAAGTGCAGTGACATAGAAGAACAGATCTTCACGTTACGCCGGTGCAGCAGACTGCTAACGGAGGTCAAAGCTTAAAGTAGTGACAGAATACTGTTACCTTGGAGACGTGTTGTCATCGGATGGATGTTGTGAACTCGTGGCAGCTAGGGTTAGATAATGTAACACGAGTTTACTTTTTACTTCACCAGCTGATGACCACCCACTTTAGGAAGAAACTCTTGCTACACTTCCGACAGCATAGGCAATATCGGGCCATGTCCTTATTGACAGAGCTTCTAATTGCTGATTGATACAATCTAGGTTGAGCAGCTTTGTAGATTTATTTATTTAATTTTCCATTTAGAATCTTTTTACAACTTCTACCATATATGCTGGTTGTTCAATCCATATTTTTCCTGAATCTCGATACGCAATTTTAACACCCCAAAAGTTATGTCGTTACCTCATTTCCTTGATGCTGAAACTTTTTCAAATTTGGAATATATGTCGAAGACTTATATTATCAACATAAACAACAGCTATATCTTCATGAAATATTTGAGATAACACCGTGATGATTGGTAATGATGATGGAAATTGAGCAGGTATTGTGTTCCACAGCCGGTTAATTCCTGTTAGAAATTGAACATCGATATCTAAGGATGATGATTGTGCCACAATTGCCATGAAAGACACAAAGCGATCAGCACTAAGCTCAAAACTGTAGGGAACATGAAGGGGGCTTACCTGCGAAACGTCCTCGTGTTTGTCTGTCCTGTGTGCTGCGGATGAAAGAAAGGAATCCAACATGGCGTCCATGAACCTTTATTACATACGGTTCACGCGAAGTCTCGTTGCACGCATGCAAATTAGGTGTGCCTCAGTATAATAAAAGCGGGTCTCTCACCGTCTCATGCGAGTCGGTGCGAAGCAAGTGCACGTGTAACGAACGGTGAGAGCTGCTTTGGAAGTTGACAGAGTGATTTGCTACCTTCGAACATTCCATTAAAGTGTGCCCCAATTGACATGAAAGACACAAGGCCATCAGCACCAAGCTCAAAACGGGTTTCCGTGATTATCTATGGTGTTGAAGCACCAGATACCATGGATACTCTTGATATCAGGCAATATGATGTATCCCTCATTGAAAACTGTGCATGTGTCATTTTGTGACATAGCCGTCCCGGGAATGGGCCGTGGCAGTTCTCGTTTTGTATACCCGTCCTGGAATGGGCCGTGGCAGTTCTCGCTTAAACAACTGGTCATTTTTAACACCAAAAATGTATATGTTGCATACCTTTAATTTTCTCGTACCTTTACTTCTTCGTCGCGGAGGGGCGCCGTCTCGATGTCGTCTAGTGTTTGAATTCTTCGTTTCTGTACTGCCGTGAACATCGCCGCCTGCTGTGTCTGTAATAAAACCTTCATGACCGACTCATGAGACAAACAATCTTTTAAACTTTCAATTTGTTTATTTCAGGTGTTAGTTATTGTCGCCGCCGGAGATATTCACTAACGTCGAGGGAGAGACCAAATTACTGCTTTATCATAGTTACTTCCTAATTTAAGTCTTTAGCCATTTGAGGAGGGGGTGGGGAGAAGAAGAAATCTCTGCCTGTATTCTCTTAGGGAATTTAATTCCCCTTTTTTTATTTGAAGACTACATAGAGAAGTCGACTGTTCGGCTCACTTCCAAAAACCCAGACTCACAAAACTCTGTTTCCCACACAAAAGCCCGTGACGTCACAGATCCCCTATCGCAGGTGCACATTGACAATTGATCTGAGGTCTTGTCAACGTGCTGACCCTGGCAGCGTCTGTGAGCTCCAACCGTGAGAACAGCTCCATTCTGCACTCGACTGTACGGGTCCACCCGCACTAAATCGCGCAAGCCAAAGCAAACGATCTCCAACACATACGCCCACCTCAAGATGCGTCCATCCTCACAGGGCCATTATCCAACAATTTGACGACACCAATCAAGAGGTATGGATTGTCAGAATGATGAAACTTGAGCACAAATGTTACATTTCATAAACCACATTTCTTAGAAATAGTGGATAGTTCGCCACCTGAATTTTCGTTAAGAAACTCAAAATGAAAAGAGCCAATAGAAAAATGGCTGGTCATCTGCGAAGGGAGATAGATATGCTTACGAATTAACGGCACTATCTAGACAAGATGAGTGCCAACAACTTAGAAACAATATCAAGACAAAGTAAGCTCTAAACATCTACACTGACATTTGTTCTTTGATGTCCAAGAAAGACAAATGCATATCTTCTAAAGACATAACTGTCATCGCAGAAACCTGTCCTCACAAAGACATCAATTTTGATGCGACAGAGAAAATGTTCAGCGTTGTCATATACTTTAAAAGCAGTCTACCAATCGTCTACTACAATGAAAGAGAAATTTTTCAGCTGCAGCCATCAACCCATGACCTTGTATTCTCAAAAGTGAAAGCCTTATATAGTGATCGTGAACAGACAGACAACAGCCTCTTGCTCGAAGCTTGGCGTAACATCATAACAAAAATTCTGCTGACACGTGCGACTGGAGAATAGCGACTCTGTCCAATATTCAAGTGCAGCAAGGAACAGCCTCTGAATGATTGACCTGACAGTCTCACCTCCATTACATGCAAGGTCATGGAAACAAGCGGGCAATCATGAATCACTTACCAGCCTCCAACATCCCCTTTTTCAATTTCCCGTGCATAACACCAACAATCATAGCTGACTAAGCAGGGTCAACCCAGAGTTGAAACTCTGTGACATTGCCTGGTCTAAATACCTGATCGCTCAAACTGCAGAAGCCTTCAAAATTTATAGAAGGCAACATAATAGGGCAAAGCAGGTATTATGAGAGGCATGTTCCATCTATGTAAGACGTTTAACAGAATATATGCATGCCAATTTGAAAAGGCTTTCGGCCTATGTACAGAGAAACAAATGGCTGAATAACCAAGTTGTTGTGCTCAGAAACGCAGATGACAAGATTATAACCAACCCAATCCTCCCAGTACTCTCTTTGCATCAATCATTTCCTCAATTTATCGATGATGGGAGAGAGGCACCACCGATACTTGAGAGAGACATCTCGCTGATGATTATCTTTGCACGCCCTTTAGAAAACTTTTCAATTACTTAATGAAATGACTAAAGAATAGCGACTGTGTCCAATATTCAGCCTCTGAATTATTGACCTTACAATCTAACCTCCATTATATGCAAGGTCATGGAAACAAGCAGGCAATCATGAATCACTTGCCAGCCTCCAACATGGCTTTATACCTGGAAGATCCTGTTTAACTAATCTGTTGCTCATGGAGGAATGAGTCATTAAGTCTATGGACGAAAGCGACAGTGCAGACATGCTGTTCTTGGACTTTAATCACAAGATACTCCTTTAAAAGCTCTATTCGTACAAAATTCAGCCTTCGATAATCAAATGGGTCTCTCCTGGATCCAGTATGATCTGAAAAGGTACTACTTTGTGTGGACAATGTAAGACTTGTATCACCTAGAAGCAATTATGATCACCTTCAAGATAATCTCAACAAAATCTGGTCTTCAAGCTGGGATTCATCTCTGAACTCTACAAAATGCAGTCATCTTCCTATCCGCTTTCTGCCCTCTTTGATCATCGGTTTTCCACCTGAACCACTCAACATCGTCTTTAATGCAAAGGATCTTGGTACAGTTGTGAACAACTCTTTCAGACCAACATGTAAGTGGGAAACCTGCTGGTGATGCAACCACTCTATCCGTGTTCTGACAGTCCACGTATCTGGGATCATGACCTTATCTTAGCCCATGTTCATGCATCAAGGAAGTTATGAACTAAGGTGAGTGTCTATTGTCGGGTTTGCCCCTTTTTCCTCAAATGATGCGACACTATTTAATTAGCAATATAATCCACCAATCATAAAACGCTTTTTAGATAAGCGCATATTTCAAGATAGTTCTACTAAAATAGTCATATTTTAAAAACCAAAGCACTTCAAGGCTTCAAAATACCACCATTTTGTTTTCGGAAATGAATATACTTTCACATGCATTAATAAATAATAATCTACATATATTTGAAGAGTTAATTAAAGAGTAATTAAAAGGTAACCGCTATTTTCACTCTCCGCCCCGGTTCTTTTAAAAATGTATATTTATCTCACTTATTGTCAGGAAATAAATAACGTAAATAAGTACGAAATAAATTAGTCCATTCCTTTTTTGTAATCTTAAAAAATAAGACTTTAACCTGACGAGTATCGAACTAGTAAATAAATATATCTTTTCACTATTTTTATGCATTAAAATTATAAGTGTATGTTGTTCTCTTTTTTTTTTTGGTAGTAGCAAATTTTAATTGTATGTTGTTCTCTTTTTTTTGGTAGTAGTAAATTTTAATTTTAATTTTGGTATTAGCAAATTATTTTTTTGGTAGTAGCAAATTTTAATTGTATGTTGTTCTCTTTTTTTTTTGGTAGTAGCAAATTTTAATTACCCTATCCGAAAAGAAAATGTTTTCCATTTATTTATTTTTAAAAAATTGCAGCAACAATAGTCACGCAGCTATAAACAGGTTGCACCGTGTATTTTCCATCAGGAATTGAACCCAGAGTGTTCTAGTTACAAAGTGGAAACATGTAACTGTTGTCATGCGACGACAGTTCACGTATGCAAATGAGGCTTGATAAAAAGCGTGGACACTTTGCTCCCAGGACGGTGTGGAGAAAGGTTGACGTTGTGACTATGGGAGTGCTGAGAGAGAGAGAAAAAGAAAGAGGAAAAGAAAAAGGGAATTGATTTTTTTGACTAGACGTTTGGTTGTTCAAATGCATGTTGGACTGTTGTTGGTGAAAAGAACAGAAAGGATAATTCGGCGTCCCGTTTGAACTCATTGGTAGAGCATTCTTTCAACTCTGAGTAGTGAACCAAACACATTTGATTTTCAGTTTATTAGCACTTCTTCCGTACACATTTAGAAGACACAGTAAACACAATTAGGAAGTTTATTTTGACTTTTCTGACCTCTTCCAAGCGAAATATAAAACTCAGCAAAGTTGAGGGATTTTTCCATCGGAATTTCGTAATTCATTTAAAAATTTTGAAGCTGCTTTTCATTAAATTAAAACTAAAATTTAACATTTGTTCAACTTATTTGTGGAACAAAAACATACGTAAAGAAAATGAATTTTTGCAAGTTATAATTCGGTAATTAACGAAATTACCTTACAAACATTTTTTTAAAAATTTTGTAAAAATATTTTAAAGTCTGTCATTTTTTAGTAATGAAATTTCATTATTTAAAACAAAAATAATTTATTAAACCCAAGTAGTACCCGACTCAACGTCAGCAGCAAACGATGTTCGGTCAGATTTAGTTCCCGATATGAACTTCATCCGTAATATAATTTCTGCCGCTAAAAGCGGATGTAAAGAAACTACTTCAGGTTTCAACTATTGATTCTCATGATGTAGAAAATATTACTGCAGATAAGACCCATCAAATTCAGGAATGATCTTCAAGTCGAAATGGCTGGCGATTCTATGCCTAAGTAGCTTGTAAAGCATAAGAAAAAAGTTACAGTCAAACTTTCAAACAGATTTTCAACACCTTTGCTCTCTGAAAAATCTCCTCTCATTCTCTTTTCAGCTGGTAAGTGTATATTTTTATTGTCACATATATTTTGACATGGGGAATTAACAGTCACTTCCTTTAATATCCTGAACAAAATAAATTTTCCTTTTTGTTTTCAAGTTTAATTCTAATATACTTTCTCAAGAATACAATTCAGACATTCATTCAAACTAACTCACCTCAGGATCAACTTGAACAAAAAACACTTTTTTCCACCTGCAAATTGTTTTTTAGAAAAGCTTTAAAATTTTCATAATAAAATAATGACTTATTCGATATTTTGCTCCGTTTGAAGATTTTTTTCTGAAAAGCGAAAAAATATGTCATTTCTTGTTACAGTATATGTTCTTGTACTTTAAATGGTGTACACGTTAGACCATTAATCTCCCAATCGAAATTATGTAATTTTAAAAAACAAAAGTGCATAGATTCTTAAAATATCGATCATGTTAAGAGAGTAAGGTAGTTTAACTTTAGGAAATGACACTATTATAAACCCATAACTTAAGGCATGTAATAATCAGACATTTTGTGTCAAACCATTTAATTTTTCAATTTCTTTTCTGGTTTATTGAATTTCTGTGTGTAGCTTTAGAATGAAATTACTTGTTATTTCTTTAAAATATTTATAATGCATTCTTTTTTAAATTGATGAAAAATAGTGACAAAATAATGAATAAACTCCACTTATACCGTGTTTTCACCATTATAGATTTGCATTATCTTGAAAAGAAAAAAATAGGGAAATATTTTTAATAGGAATTGTACCAAAAGAGTATGAAAAGAAATCATTATTGCTTTACAGAATTTTTTAATATATTTTCCTTTGTATAAAAACAGAAACTCCTCATATTAGAATTGTATTACATATATAGGTTGTGTTTATAATTTAGTTTATCGACCAGATTATGAGTAATTTATCTAAAGTCCTTGCATTTTTTTCTCTTTTCTATTTACAGATTTTAACTATTAATGAATGAATGAATAAGAGAATTGAATATATAAGTTCAAACTCATTTTCCTGTAAAACAGATTGATCATTATTTTCGGAGGAGTCCTATCTAAGAAGACATGCACAGGCCTGGTGAAGAGATGTCTTTTTTATGCAAAGAGTGTAAATCTACATTTTCTCAGGAATCCTCTTTGACAAAACATATGAAAATGCACACAAGAGAAAAAACATATTCTTGTCAAGTTTGTGGACATGTTTTTGCACAAAGTACTCATCTGAAAATTCACATGAGAATACATACAGGTGACAAACCATATTCTTGTAAAGTTTGTGGACATACCTTTTCACAGAATATACATTTGGAAATCCACATGCGAACACACACAGGAGAGAAACCATATTCTTGTCAAGTTTGTGGACATACTTTTTCACAGAGTACTCATTTAAAAATGCATATGAGATCACACACGGGTGAGAAACCATATTCTTGTAAAGTGTGTGGATATGCATTTGCATATAATGCCGTTTTGAAAACTCACATGCGAATACACACAGGAGAAAAGCCATATTATTGTAAGATTTGTGGGCATACTTTTTCACAGAATTCTAATTTAAAAATTCACATGCGAACACACACAGGAGAGAAGCCATATTCTTGTAAAGTTTGTGGATCTTCATTTATAAATAATTATGTTTTAAAAATTCATATGCGAACACACACAGGAGAAAAGCCATATTTGTGTAAGGTTTGTGGCTCTTCATTTATAGATAATTCAATTTTGAGAATTCATATGCGAACACATACCGGAGAAAAACCATATTCTTGTCAAGTTTGTGAGTCTGCTTTTTCAACCAACTCCCATTTAAAAACACATATGCGAATACACACTGGAGAGAAACCCTATTGCTGTAAAGTTTGTGGCCATACTTTTTCACAGAATTCTCATCTGAAACTTCACATGCGAACACACACAGGAGAGAAGCCATATTCTTGTAAAGTTTGTGGATCTGCATTTATAGATAATACTGTTTTGAAAATTCACATACGTACACACACAGGAGAAAAACCATATTCTTGTAAAGTATGTGGGTCTGTATTTTCAACCAATTCTTATTTAAAAACACACCTGCAGATACACACAAGAAAGAAACCATATTCTTGTCAGGTTTGATACAATACTTTTTCGCAGAATTCTAATCTAAAAATCCACATGCGAACACACAGGAGAGAAACTATATTCTTGTGAAGTTTGTGGATTTGCTTTTTTACTGAAATTATATCTGAAAAATCACAAGATAGACGAGAACCAGTTACAGATGACAGAAACACCATATAAGAAGACTGCAACATAAATAGCTAAAAAGTCAACAGAAGTACACTAAGACCTTTCATAGTAGAAAACTGGTCAACCAACAATGTGTGAAATATTTTATGGAAGAATTATCCAAAGAAAGTTCTGTAGTCTGCCTCAAAAGTAGATCGCTCCACTATGATCAGGAGATCTCTTTCAGGTTGTACCTTCCCTTTTCCAAAAATATTAGAATGAAGTTTGGCCTGAACAAATTTGTCAAGTCCTCCCTCAGAGCTGGGAAGAAGATCTACACAGAAAACAGAAAACTTGATGAAGAGGCTGATGATTTAATTCAACATGCCTAGATGAGAGCAAAGTAAGCTCTAAACATCTACACTGACATTTGTTCTTTGATGTCCAAGAAAGACAAATGCATATCTTCTAAAGACATAACTGTCATCGCAGAAACCTGTCTTCACAAAGACATCAATTTTGATGCGACAGAGAAAATGTTCAGCGTTGTCATATACTTTAAAAGCAGTCTACTGCAATGAAAGAGAATTTTTTCAGCTGCAGCCATCAACCCATGACCTTGTATTCTCAAAAGTGAAAGCCTTATATAGTGATCGTGAACAGACAGACAACAGCATCTTGCTCGAAGCTTGGCGTAACATCATAACAAAAATTCTGCTGACACGTGTGACTGGAGAATAGCGACTCTGTCCAATATTCAAGTGCAGCAAGGAACAGCCTCTGAATGATTGACCTGACAATCTCACCTCCATTACATGCAAGGTCATGGAAACAAGCGGGCAATCATGAATCACTTACCAGCCTCCAACATCCCCTTTTTCAATTTCCCGTGCATAACACCAACAATCATAGCTGACTAAGCAGGGTCAACCCAGAGTTGAAACTCTGTGACATTGCCTGGTCTAAATACCTGATCGCTCAAACTGCAGAAGCCTTCAAAATTTATAGAATGCAACATAATAGGGCAAAGCAGGTATTATGAGAGGCATGTTCCATCTATGTAAGACGTTTAACAGAATATATGCATGCCAATTTGAAAAGGCTTTCGGCCTATGTACAGAGAAACAAATGGCTGAATAACCAAGTTGTTGTGCTCAGAAACGCAGATGACAAGATTATAACCAACCCAATCCTCCCAGTACTCTCTTTGCATCAATATGTATTGACATGGCAAATTGGTTAATGACAGTTATTTTGCTTTTTTACAGAATTTTCTGACATGGTGTATGTACATATTCTCCACCATTTTTTGCCACTGGCCACAAAGGACATCAACAAACTAGACACAAAAACAAACTGTACAATGGGTGTAGGTTCCGAGAGGAGTCGGGGGTATGGGTATCTCGGAAATTAACCATTAACATTTGTGAGCACTGACCAATATCTAATGAGCTCCTAGAACTCAAACTTTATGATGGTGCATCAACATCTGGAAGCGAGAGCCAGTAAAGTAACTTCTATCACAAAACTGGCCAAACATTCTCACAGACAGAAACACCAAACAAGCATAAAAGAACCGTCAGAAATACACCAAGACCTTCCATAGTAGAAAACTGTAAATATAGCCCAATCATCAATGTGCCAAATATTTTCTGGAAAAGTCACCCGAGGATAAGGTTTAATGAGATTGTCAGCTAGGTGATGAACAATACTATGAGAGGATTAGAACGATGGGTAGAAAGGACAGAATTTGATTGCTTAAGAGGGTGGCTCGACAACTATTCGTTGACATTGGATTTGAAGCCGACCATGTTGTAGTCTGTAGGGAAACAGTACCGTGGTAATATGTTCCACAGGAAGTTTTGGAAGGAAATTCTGTTCATGGAAGTTTTGTTGGGTTTTAAGTAAACGGTGGAAGAAAGAAGATTCATTGAAGTTGGTGGTAACTAGACGAGTTTTTGCTGTGAATGTTTTACAGGATGGAGGGGATTGGCGCTCAGTGAATCACCTACCATGGAAATAACGATAGAGTAGAGAAAGACTAGCAACGTCTCTGCTGTTAGGAAGGGGTTGTAGCGAAGAGAAGAGATCACACCGACTAAATTGCAAAATCGATTTTGTACTCTGTCAAGAAAGATTTCTTCGAGCGGCACCTCCCCAGATGTGGAAGCAGTACTCCATCTCAGAACGTATCTGATTCATACATCTGGAAAAACCATCCCAGAACTAAGGCTTTGTAGACTGGCTCAAAAAGAGAATTGCTCCACTATGATCAGAAAAGGATGATAATTGCGACCCAAAATGCCTGATGACCAATATGAGTGGTCTCAGTGACGACAACAACCTGATATCCAGTTGTAAGGTTCTTTCTACTGTGGAACGTATACTACACAATACATATCAATTTGGGAGAATTTACCCCGGTACATCGTGCTAACCATTCATGCGATGCAGGTAGTTGAAGCAGCCTTCTTCATTTACCTGTACCTTTACTGTCTAATAAACTGGTTATTTATTTTTTTACAGATGTGTGCTTGTTGTTATCTTTCTTTGTCATATTCGTCGTTTGTCTCTAACAAGTGGTAAAAATGATCACCATCACCGGTCCACCTTTTCTGATCGTTTCTAACAATTAACATTAAAATTGGGTTTTCTTCTGGAATTGTTTCTTGAAGCAGGTGTTTTCCTGCTTTCTCAAAGGCTGTTATTACTTTCAAGAGTTTTAATTTTTTGAAATTTTAATTACCTGTTTTATATGATATGTGAAAAAAAATCTTGTATTTTAATCTGCTTTGCATGTAATTTTACATGTGTTTTAAAACATCCATAGTGAGTTGTTGGCATGTTGAAGATAGGATATCATCACATGAATAAATATATTTTATTGACAATTTTGTGCAGACAATGTAAGTGAAGATTTGGTAAAGATTGAGAACGTTCTAGGTGCTGTTCATTTCAGCTGGCGACGTGTGACACTGTGTAAGTGAACGATTAAAGCTAAAAGTTTGATTTAATATTTGACATATCTTCTTTGGTCTAGACGGAGGACGGAGGGGGGGGCTTATACAAAACATGACAAGAATAATCCGTGGGAGACAACTCCAATTTACTTGTTCACCAAACCCGACAAAAAGGCAATTTCAATTTTGAAAAACGATATCTTTATTTATTTTAAAAAAATTAAATTAGGAAAACAAAAACTTTTTTATTGGCTATGTGAAAACAATGTTTTTCGGATCAAGAGTACAATAAGAACCCCAGTTCATTAACACAACATGCGGAACATGTTCTGGAAGTCACTGGCGTCTTCCGGTTGACCTCGCAATACACGTGGTCGCTATTTACAAAACAACTTGTAAATAAAATAAACGAAATATATATGCTTTTTTAAAAATCGGCTGACTTGTAACCTTTCGTTTTGCAATAAACAAAACAATTCATCGTTTTTTTTGTTTTACTTTTATTTACTAAAAAAAAACAAATTTTAAACGCAGAACATTCTATATTTCGTGTTGTGTATTTTAAGAAAAAGTGTATTGAAAGATCAACCGGAAGATGAACAGGAAGACTTCCGGAACATGTTCCGCGTGTTGTGTTAATGAACTGGGGTCCTTATTGTACTCTTGCTCCTGTTTTTCTAATTTAAATTAGATAAACAGCTTTTTTATTGGGTATTGGAATCTATATTAGATTATTAATCTTTTAATCTTATTCACTCCCGTTGAAATCAAAGATTTGAAACATTTACAAAGCTAATGGAAAACAAGGTCCATTTTGCAGCTTCACTTGGTTTTATAAAACGTGTGGAACATGCGAAATATCCAGGGTTTTGACCAAAAGAAAAAAAACTTTAAAAATGAAGTTTCCGTCAATGTCAGTCATTAATTACATGCAAATGACCTTTTTTTTAAACAAAACCATCTGCAAATAAGACAGCTGCTGTTGGAGCATTTCTATGACACAGCACACAATTCAAAAAAGAAATTAGTGTTGCATCACACACCAGAGTATTGATTTACTCCTCTCCAAGAGTTAGGCACAAGGTCAGTTTTTATCTTACTCCCACAAGTAAGATGTGACCCAAGGTCGGGTCGGGAAAGTGGGTTTTAAAAATTGCCTGGGCAGCCCCGTCGGCATTCCCCGGTAGGGGCGCCTCGGGCAGTAAGCAATAAACGTACTCCTCCCCAAAGAGAGGAGGCAAAGCCTGGGAAGGTGGACCTCCCAGAACTGCACAGGACAGACCCATTGACTGGCGTAAATCAAGACCCGAAGGCCAAGACAACACCAGTATGGGGTGCAGTATCCATCGGAACAGATACTACACTTTGATCTTAGCCAAAAGGTAGATTGAATGCAATTAATCCCAGGGGTTTGTGAACAGGACAATGTAAACAATCACATAATGCTTGGCTGTTTGGATAGCACTAAAGAAGTTGAAATAGTCACATCTTGGCTGTTTGGATAGCACTAAAGAAGTTGAAATAGTCGGCGTCAGTTGTACAACTTTGCTCCAACCATAGACTCCATTTTTTTTTTACCAGACCCTGTTGGGTGGGTCGCTGGAGGAGCAATTCTTTAGCATAACCTTTCCCCTTCTAACTACTGTCTCGGTCCCCTTCAGGGCACATCCGGGAAGAAGATTTTGGATGTATTTTTTTCATATTTCAAATGTTTTCTGTTGTTTTTTTTTCCAACACATTGCTGAAAGAAATCTTTTCACATTGTGAAAAGAACTTCTTTAGCAATGTGAAAAGAATTTCCTTCAACAGTGTCTCAGCTCAGCTCTATTTTCTTTGACAGTGGTCCACCTAAAGAAATCTTGAACCTTTCAGCAACAATAGGTCCAGAATGTTTGCTGAAAGCTGGGGTGTCCGATTGCGTTTCTGGTGTGCATATGCACCGTCAGGAAATGGTTTTGTCGAGAGGTCCCATAGATCAATAAACTGATTGCCACTAGAAAGGATGACCGGCCAAACAGATGCACGAGTGAATGGAGGACAGGAACTGTGACGAAAGTTGTGAGTCCACAAACGGTGTGTGTGGACGGAGTGCCTTGTCATGTAAGAGACCTTTATTCTCAGATGGTGAGTAATTGCGAAAACAGTGGAGGTGCTGCATAAGGTGAATTGTGTGTGCTGGTGATGAATGGCGCGGCCAATAACTCAGTTGAGCGACAGTGACGAAAACGACAATAGTGTCCCGGTACAATCACTTCAAGAAGCAACTATATTGGAAGAAGCCACAGATGAAGGAGGCCGCTTCACAGCTGCTGCATGTGTGATAATGAGAACAAGGGGGGAGTGTAATGGATAGAGCCAATCCCCAATGACATAAACGACAAAAAATAGTTTGTCTCATGAATGAAAACTTGGAAGGGAAATTTGCATAGCATCTAGGTGAACTGATAATAAAGGAGTTGAGAATGAAAATAGACCGAACTGGAGAGCAACATGGATGAAGATTTATTGTTAGAAGATTGTCCCGGATTTTATTGGTTTTGTACGTTGCTTTCTTACAACTTCTTCGGCGTCAAGAGCCACACCCACAGCCAGCGATCTTTTATCCACCCACACATCCAGTTCCTTCGTGCGCACGCATCACTTTCCTTGGACGGAATCTGATTGCTGTACCTGGGCAAGTGTGTCTGCTATCATACACTTCAGAAGAGCATCTCTAACCTTGTCATCCCAGTCCTGTCTAACAGTTGTCGTGCGACGCTTGATAAAGCCTGTCGCCACTCGAAGCCATCCACAAACAGGAAAGTGCCCAACCAGTTTACCATGAATAAAGAAGACACATCTTCGTGTCATAGGACGGTCCACAGTACTGCTTCTTTTCCGCCATCGCAGTTGACTATACGCCTCCCAAACTTCTAATCCTAGCACTCTCGCACCGTTTTGAAGCTTTTCTAGATCCTTACTTGTGAGTCCATACGGATCCAGATGCTTCATCACAGATTATGCTGACGCCACGTCCTCATTGACATATATGTCATCAATATACGCTGAGGTTGCTCCCCGTATCTTCTCATCCTGGGCTAACACAGCCTTGAGCACATTTAAGCCGAACCCTAACCTGGTTAGATTGCCCTTTTGGTACTCCATACCAATCGAGGATATGTCCTCGGCAATCAGTCAGATAGAAGGTGGTGGGCCATTGGGGTTTCTTATGGCCCTGCCCTGTCAGGTTGAGGTATTTGTTCTGGATAATCCTACGAGGTCCACCCTCTTTTTGAAAAAGGGGTTGGTTTATGGCCAATCGCCTGAGACGCTCCTACCGGGGAATGCTGACTGGACTGCTCAGGCATTTTTTTGTACGTCCAGAGTGCGCTACTTCTTGTGCGCTGACCTACCCCCCCCCCCCCATTTTCTGTTTGGTACAGCCAAAGAGATCTCTCAACATAGCTCTGCAGGTATGCCTTCCTGAGATCCAGAATGGATACATTTGTTTCTTGCTGTCTCCATTGTCACATTTTCTCTGTGCAGACATCTGCATCATCAGTGAATTTAGGGTTATGGTTAGGGTTAGTGTAGTGCTAGGTTCAAATCCAGTCAATTCCATAATACCACTTTCACTTAAGGATGTTGGCAACCATTATGTGGCCCCTCCTGCAAGAATGTCGACAACAGAATCAAACAAGCCGCGCATGCGTGGTCCCCCTCTGTATGTGACTCGATGTGGCGAGTGTAAAATGCAATAAATTTCGGCAATTTGGGGCATTTTTGACCCCCATTGTACACTCTGGGAGCGCGAACCAGAATTTTTCTGAGGTCAAGGATGTCATTTTATATCCAGAACAATTGCCTCTACATTTTGGCCAAGTTTCAGAAATATTGAATGGATGGATATAACGTTATGGGAGAAAAGGGTAATTTTTTGCCATTTTGGGGGCTTTTGACCCCCTGGGGGCGCGAAACAGATTTTTTCCAAGGTCAGCGATACTTATTTTCTATTAGGAACAATTGCCTCCACATTTTGGCCAAGTTTCAGAGAAATTAAATGGATGGATGAAAAGTTATGGGGCAAAAAATGTCATTTTTGGCGATTTTGGGGCCTTTTGACCCACTTGGGGGCTAACCAGATTTTTTTTTCAAAAATCGGAGAATGTCACTTTCTAACCTGACAAAAGTTTCAACTTCATGCAAAATTTCAGAGAAATTCAATGGATGGTTGCGGCGAAAAATCCGGACGGACAGACGGACGGACAGACGGACGGACGGACATGCCTCAAAACATAGGTCGCCCGATTTTATAAATCGGGGGACCAACCAGTCAAAAGTTGCACCATTCTAATTCATACAAATCTACTTTACTAATTCATGGCAGTCGAGTGCAAGATGTACTTTATTTTGATTGGCCTGCAGTACGGCCATCAGTGGTATCAGTCACTTAGGTGGGCCAAATTCCTCCCCAGCAACCGACCGTTGTTTATATCCATGTCTGCAACTCGCGTTCATAATCCTCCCTTAATTCATTACACATCGGATTTTCGGAAATCCTAGTTTCCAGTTTCTCTTAAAATACACAACACGAAAACTAGAATATTCTGTGTTTATTAAAACGTATTGTAAAAAAAAAAAGACGCACACTATAAGATATTATTTTATCATGCATTCTGCCCTCGTGGGTAGGCAAGTGACACGAAAACAGAGAAATTAAAAAGTTTTGTAAATAAAAAGAAAAAGGCATCCTATATATGGCTCTCCAGAAGGGTTTGCGACCGTGCTGACTTCCGGGTTATCCTGCAGTAAATTTCAAGTACGGATGATCATAAATGATAAAAGATACTTTCTTTTTTTATATTAATGGAAAATTTAGAATTGTATTTTTAGTATAATAAAATAAGTTGTTTTAAATATAAGAAATCTTTAATGAAAAAAATTTTTTATGAAAAAAAATGTTGAAATCTCTTTCTTTTTATTGATGCAAATAAAGTTTTAAAATGTCTTGTATTTTGTGAAACAGCAACATAATTTTTTATTTTAAGGCAAGCCGCCACTTTAGACGTAACGGGCTACTGAGAAAAAGGGTGAAAGTTTTTTAGGGGAGGGTCAACCTAAATTGGGAGCTGTGCAGCGAGATGTCTGTTTACATTAGTTTTAAATTTCTGCATGCCAGTACCGTCAGGAAAACAAGGAGCAGGAAGGGAGTTCCAGAGTCCAGCAGCATGAGGAAAGAAGCTTTTGGAGTAGAAAGCTCTTCGGCATCAGGGAACTCCACAGTGAATGGGATGGGATGGGATCTGGCAGATTGTCGATTTGGTCTAGTGAATTTACGTCGTGGGGGCACCAGAGCAAGTTCATCAGAGCAAATCCATTGAAGTACTTGTAAAACAGGCACAAGGAAGCAACATTGCGGCGATGGGACTGGAGCTTGTGGATAGTGAGGGACCTATTAAGTTGGCGACTCTTTTTTGGACCTTATCAAGGAAGGAGAGACTAGTGGATGATACCCCAGCCCAGATGTGGCAACAATACTCCATGCATGGGCTGATGGTGGCTTTGCAGAGATATAGGATAATGCCAGGTGTGAGAATAGCACGGTAGAGGGAGCCCACCGTCTTTGGAGCAGCCCTGGCAATGTCTTCAATGTATTTATTCCAATTCATGTTATCTGTGAAAGTTAGGCTGAGGAGTTTGAATAATATGTGTTTTGATTTTTTATGAAAATATAATAAAATAGCTTAGTATTTTAATAGTAATTTTTAAAGCAAATGTCTTTTGTATTTTGCATGGTTCAGAATTTATTTTTGCAGTGACTCCACGTGCCTTCAACTAGATTCGTCTGGACTGTAGGATCGTTCTATACGGACCACCCATATAATATATGCTATAATAAGACATTTCATTGAATTAACAAATTTAACAAACAAATTATCAACCGAAAGTTGTTTTTTTTATTCTTAATAACGTTACGCTAAGACATTTTATTGAATTAATTTTAACAAACAAATTATCAACAGAAAGTTCTTTTATCTTTCTTAAAATTTTCTAATCCCATATAAAATGTTTAAAAAAAAAACTTCGAATAAAAATCAGTAATGATAACAAAAACATTTTGTTTTTATTTCTGGCTATTCGTACGTCGTAACCCTAACCCTAACCACAAAAACATAAACATCTTGGAAATAACCCCAAATATATAATATATACCCCCCCCCCCAATATAAATATTAACATGTTTTAAAAGAAAAAAGTATTTTGGATGCTTCGATCTTTCTTTTATTTATTAAAAAGGTGTAAATAAAGTTCACGTGTGTGTGGCCAGGTCAACCGGAAGACACCGGTGAAAAACATTTTTTTTTCATTCAAACAAATTTTTGAAAAAATTTATTTGACTTCAAAATGTAATTTTTTATAAAAACATAATTTGCTCCCTTTGCCTAATTTAATGTTATAATGCTAATTTGCATTATAATATTAAATTAGGCAAAGGGAGCAAATTATGTCTTTTCCCAAATTTAGGTCCGAGGGAGTTAAAATATTGTCATACTTCGACGCCAAGGGGTAGCTTGTAGATCAGAGTAGGGTCGGTGCAAAATGTTGCAAAATATTGCTAAATCGCGACCCCACTCTGCCAGGAGTCAAGTACCAAAAAAGAAAAGGTTCGCAAGAACTCTTAATAGTATAACAAAAACGAGGAACTCTCACATAGTTTAGTTGTCGTCAGAACGTACACCAACTCACTCCCTCAGAAGAAAGAAAAAAAGCTCTTAAATAATCAGTAATCACTGATATGCAAATTACTATCTTCCGGTGTAGCTATAAGTACAGAGTTAAAATCATTCTTCACTTTCGACTTGATCAAGCCAAAAGCACCCGGCCCTTCTCTGATCTCCGGCAACCCCAAGACACGTAAGCCAACTAACTTATTTTTTTTCTCATTATTCCTGTTGTTTATTTAGTTAATTTTGTTGGCTTTAACTAAAAATTAACCAAATACATAAACACAACACGAATGCATATGACAATGACAATTAGAAACATTATATACCCCTAGATGAACTCTTTCACTGTACCTTCCAGTAACAAATGTCGGGACCGGAGACTAAGTCTCTTATATCCGGGTTTCTCTTATATCAGGGTTTGGTCTATTTTGTTTAGGTAAGTATGGGAACACTTCATATAACGCTTTTTACATACAGAACACTTGTTTATTTAACAGTTATAGACATAAAAAAACACAAAAACACAGACAAAAATACATTTTCAATCAGTTTTCTAGAAATAATTCAGTCAAAAATTACCTTTTCTTAAAAAAGTCAGTCATTTTTTATTGTACAGAAATCTCTTTGTTAACATCACGAACACTTTCATGCAGTCCGTAAATCATTTTCAATGCGCCATCAGGATTACTGCTTTTTGCTTCAAAGTAGGCTGCCAGAGTTTCAAGCGCATTCAATGCAGCCAGATGATTTGGCACTGGTTTGTCACTTTCAGAAACTTCAGAACTTATGCTTTCAGCATCATCATCATCTTCGTCAAAATCTTGATCATCCGATTTTATACCACGTGTGATATCCATGTCAGTCAGTTCTCCATATCATTGTGTACTGTCGTTGAAGCTGATAAATTCGTCAAAATCTGTTTGCTCCATGTCCGATGGTGGAGAAACTTGATCATTTTCGTCGAGTATTTCTTCAACTTCAAATGACAAAGCCGGCCTTTTTAAAACAATTTTGAATTGTTGACGGTTTGACCATGAAAAGTGATCGTTTTCATCATGTGCATGGCCTTCAAAACAGTGATCTGCTTGACCACTTCGGACAGCGGCACTGGCGGTGTAGCATCAATCACTGCGATTTGCATTCGAACAAGTTCCCGATGATAATATGCTTTGAATGAACGAATGATGCCTTGATCCAAAGGTTGAATGTGGTTGGTGGTGTTTGGTGGCATGAGCGACAATTTGATGTTTGACAGATTTATACCCGGCAGTAAGTTATGACAAGTTGCATTGTCCAAAATCAGAATAACGGCAAATCGCAAAGATCCAGACGGCATGGCTTTGTAGAAAAGTCCCGTTTCATCACAGTTCCAAACATCTTTTGGATCATATCCACGAAAAAGTTGTGGCGAAATGTTTGTCACCCATTCGTTGGCAGAAACATGATCTGCTTACGTTGATTTTCCGTGAAATATTTTGAAGGAAACTTTATTGGCGTGCTTCCAGTGCATGAGCAAGCCATTGCTCGGTTCAAAATCAACTTCAAAATTTACGGCCAGTTGTAATGCTTTCTGCCTAATGACGTGATCATTGTGTAAGCGCTTTGTTAACGTCCTTGTGCATAGATTGGCGCTTTCGTTTGCGATTCGTGTTTCCGTTCTTTTGCATGCAAGATCTGAGATCGTCTTCTTTCTTGAGAATTTTTGCTGCTGTTGAATAACTGATTCTGTACTTTTTGGCCGCAGCGACCATTTTGAGTTTTTTCACTTTGAGCTCCAAATGTTCAGAAATGTTTTTCGTTGAGACGCCAATGCTGACATCACTAATCGCAAGCAAACGGTTTTCAGTCGGCAAAAAAGCGAGCGGCGCTACCCTTAGACACACAAAGCAAAATCATAAGCTAGAGGGTGTCTGATTTCTGACATCACACTTTCACTCAAACTGAACAGGAACAATACAAATACCTTGACATAGAAGAAAACGATTCAATTCAACATGCAAAGATGAGAGAAAAAATTGGCGGAGAATATATACGCTGTGTTAGAAAAATTTGCAAAACACAGCTAACAAACAAAGTAACTGCCATTAACCAATTAGCTATGGCAGTGATAACATACAGCTTTGGAATTATTGATTGGTCACAAAAGGACATTAATAGATTAGACACTAAAAGGAGAAAAATGTTGACAATGTGCAGAGTAGTGTACAGGAACCAGTGCCTACCAAGGCTGTATCTGCCAAGAGGAATAGGGGGTATGGGTCTCTCAGAAATTGACCATGAACATCGAGCCACTATTTTGAGGACCCAAACCATGAGCAAGCAGAACAACCTCTATCACAAAACTGGCCAAACACTTTGGACAGGACTGTCTTACAAATGAGGCAGAAACAGACAACAATCCTGCCACAGAAATAGCCCGCAAAAGCCGCCAGATCTTCCATTCCAAGAAACTGGAAGAATGGACCAACCAACAACGTGCTAAGTATTTCCTAGGTGAATTATTCCAGAAATATATAGATAAGGAAGGCTCTGTAGACTGGCTGAAAAGAGGATCTCTCCACTATGATCAGGAGAGAATGATAATGGCTGCTCAAGATCAAGGCTTGATGACCAATGCCTTTAAAAAGATGAGTGGTCTCAGCAACAATAACAAGTGCAGGTTCTGCCACACAGAAGTAGAGAGTGTGAGCCACCTGACATCCAGTTGTAAGGTTCTGCTGGGGGATGGCTATTATACAATGCGACACAACGGAGTGTGTAAATATCTTCATTGGACTATTTGTAAAAAGTTGAATATCCAGTATAGCAGCAAGTCCTGGGAGCATATACCAGAAAGAACAGTTGGAAATAATTTATACACCATCCACTACGACTATGCAATCCCTACAGCTACATATCTAGAAAACGAAGCTGTTAAACCTTACATCGTAATATGGGACAAAAGGGAGAAAGTAGCAACCCTAGTTGAAGTCAGTGTCTTTAATGATGCAGGATTAAACAGAGCTGAAAGGGAAAAGATTACGAAATACCAAGGTCTTATGTACGACATGAAAAGAAACTGGAATCTTAGGAAAATCTCCATCATATCAGTAATTATAGGAGCAACAGGACTAATGAAAAAGAATTTCAAAAGCTATTTGGCAAGTATATCCGGTGAACCGAGTGCAAGAGAAATACAAACAATTGCACTTAAAGGGACGGTTAGAATCTTTAAAAGATCTCTAGGCTGGAGTGTTTGAAATAGCTGGTGAATGTCTGGCATCCAGTAGGATGCCTCATCTTCAGCAAAAACGGAAAGATAAGAAAAATATTTTAAAAAAATGACAAAATCTCTCTTATATCCGGGTTTCTCTTATATCTGGGTCTCTTATATCCGGGTCTAATTCATATGCATTAACACAGGCTCTAATTTGGGAGAAAATACTAATCTATAAATAATAATAAGCAAACAAAAAATTAAAAAAATAATAAATAAATAAATAAAAGAACTTAACGAATCCCACCGACAGCCTAATCAATAAATTATACCACTCAGTTATCGCTCACATTTTTGAAGCAGTAAAACAGACACCCACCATAAATAATTAAATCAATTTTAATATAACTCAACTACGATCAAAATCCATATATTATTTCAATTCCCAGTACTTATTTTAAAAGGGACACGTCAACAACGCACCGTTTTTAACGCTATATTCCGACGCCTTCCTTTATGATTATCCTTTAAAATACGAAACAACCAATTATAAATATAAAACACCTACACCAAACAAAATAAAACTTATAAGACACAAAAGTGACAAGACTATAAAATAAATAAACATATAGATAAATTTAAACCCGGTGTCACCATCAAAAAGAGACTTCAATTACAACCTTTCAACGAGGTATTACCCCCCTCCCACTTCATTTTCACTTTCCAAGACCGCGTTACGTGCAAAAATGGCGCCTTCTTGTACGGACTATGCTTATTAAAAAGCGCTTATCATTAATTATTTAATTAGTTTCCGTATAAACTTTGATTGTGTTTGAAAGATAAAAGCCTAAACTTAATCTCTAAACGAAAAACACTGCATATTTACGTGTGAAAAATAAATTATAATAAAATATGTAATTACGACGGTCAAAACCCCCAAAAATTCAATGAATTTTGAACTTTGAAAAAATTAATTGTAAAAATCCCTTAAAAGATAAATATAAGTTTTTGGGAACTATTTCAAAGATAATTATTAAATTAAAGTCATAAGACACTGAATTAAAAAAAAAAAATCCCACGTTTGACTAAAAATTAGCAAAATTAGCCCTTCAAATGTGATAAATGAGTAAAATCCGCCATAAGTTCATCGGAAAAGGACCTTGTTTACAAATTGACATCGCTATTCAAAATATATGGAAGACAAAAATGTCATAATTTATCATTTTTAACTTTATATATAAAAATGTAATAATAGTTTATAGAAGTTGAAAAATTATTATCCATTAATTTCTTTATTCTTTTTAAGGTTATAAACAAATTTAAGTACCCTTATTTTGTTATAATAAAAAAGGAAATGCTTATTTAATTATTTGTGAGTGTACGCAATTATTTTTAACTGAAAAGGTTCAGTTTTTAATTTCGTAATACTCTGAAATTATTGATGACGTCTGTTTACCAATGTTTTTCCTTAGAATTTGAAATAAAACTATTTTTTAAATGTTAAAAATATTTTTACGTTACGAACTGCGTCAATTTTATCAATTTTTTTTTACATGATTTAAAACTTTAGTTACTCGATTTATTCTTAACGTGTCGTAACGATAAATTACATTGATTCTTTTAAAAATAAAGTGTTTTTATTTTTTATTTTAAGTGTGAAAAAGTAAATTAAAGTCAATGACTACACTGACAATTTATTCATTGAAAAAAAAGTTAAAACAGTTATTTATTGATAAACAGAATTCAATTTTGAAAGAAAATGTCATGTTTGAATTCTCTTTATTTATTAATAAATAATTGTTTTTAACTTAAGTATTTATTAATGAAAAAAAAGACAAAACAAATACAAATCTTTCCAAATAATTGACGATGAATTGTGAAATGAACGAAATTGTTGAATCTCTAAAAATAAATAAATTTTGCGCTGTAAAAGTGAGTGATTGCTAATCCCACCTGGTTATTACAGAACGGGGCTACCATACTAATGAAAGTTCATCGTTAGTAGAAATTATTAAATTTTTTAAATTCTTTTTTTCGTTAAGTTCCTGGATCTCAAATTTGTCAATTTTTGGTTTATTTTCAAGATTATAAAAAAAATTTCTTGCGCTGATGATGCCACTTTTCTTTATGAAAGAGAAATATAATTATGTCGCATTTTTTATTTTTCCAAAAACTCTAATCATTAAAATCACATGAAATATTTTTTGCAATTATATTATTTTTTTGGTGAAAATATTGATTAAACAATGCTTTATTCAATAATAATATCGCTAATTCAAAAAATTAATTTTTCTTCGAGTTATAGTGATTTTATTCTCACGGTATTTACTGGCCTTTTTCGTAATATATACGAAATATTTTGAAAAAAAATTTTTATTGTTAACATCTACGATCCTTTATTTACATAAGTAACAGTTAAAAAATCATGCATTTTTTTTTATTAATATATAAAAATACAACTTTAGTAAAGGTGTATTTTCTTTTTAAAAAATAATACATTTTCACTAAGATTTAAAAAAAAATAATGGTTTCATTATATTCCGTGATTGTTGATTAATAAATATTGAAAATTTCAGTAAAATTGGTTGATTTCCTAAATTTTAGTGTATTTTTAAGTAAAGGGGGGGTAAAAAAATTTTCATTTTGGGAATCGGCCATTGATTTTGCACGTACCTCCCCGTGGCCACCGAGAGTTACTACAGGCCGGTTGGCTAGAAAATGACGTCACTGCATTGCGTGTCAAAACAAGGACCGTCGTAATGACAATAAGAAGGCATTTCGACTTCTCCATTCACTAAATAATCCATCAAAATTCAGGAAATCAACCAATTTTAATGAAATTTTCAGGATTTATTAATTAATGATCACGGAATATAATAAATCCATTACTTTATTATAAAGCTTGGTACAAATGTATTATTTCTTGTAAACAAAAAACACCTTTACTAAAGTTATTAAAAATATCAAAACATGTTGAACATACGATATTGTAAATATTTAAAACAAAGCATTAGAAAACTTTAAAAATTGCATGTAAAAAAAGAAAAGAACACGATTCGATTCATCTTGAAACTGATCTTTATCCAATATAAATTTAAAGAAAATAATAATTCACGATCAAATACTTCAAAAAACTGAATTATGAATTACCATTATTTAAACTTCTAACCCAATCAACCGTAAGTAATTCAGACTTTGAAATTTGTTTAAAAATTATACAAAAAAAAGTTCAATGTTAACTGTCTGTTTAATAATGGAATCACCAACTCCTATCTTGCTATTAAGAGATAGGTACGTGCAAAATCAAAGGCCGATCCCCAAAATGAAAAAACATTTTGACCCTCCCTTCACTTAAAAATTCACCAAAATTCAGGAAATCAACCAATTTTAATGAAATTTTCAATATTTATTAATAAACAAGCACAGGAGATATAGTGAAACATTTTTAAAAAATCTTAGTGAAAATGTATTATTTTTTTTAAAACAAAATACACCTTTACTAAACGTATATTTTTATATATATAAAAAAAATCCATGATTTTTTTAAATGAAAATAAGATCTTTATATGTTTAAAATATTTTTTTAAAAAAACTATTTCGTATATATTACGGAAAATTCCCCTACACTCTTGTTAATAAAATCAGTATAACTCGAAGAATTAACGATATTATCATTGAATAAAGCATTGTTTAATTAATATTTTTTGTGAAAATTTTGATTAAATATGATGTTATTTCATTTATTTAATCTACAAAAGTAGAGAAAAGATAAACTATGCTACACTTAAGACATCGAAAAAAGTAATAAAAAAAAAATGGAACACTACTTTTTTTATCAAATAATGAATAAGTAATTCAGACTTGATTTTTTATATAATTAAAAAAAATTCAAACTTACTACACTATATTTAGTCGGTGTAAACATTATTACGTGTATCCATATTTGCAGTAATTATTTCTCTTTTGGAAATCCAAACATATGCAGTAGGCATTTTAACTTTGTGAATTATGAAATGAAATTTTTAAAAGCGCGAAATTATTTTAAAATTGGTTGATTTCCTGAATTTTGATTCCATTATTAAACAGACAGTTAACATTGAAATTTTTTTTTGTATAATTTTTAAGCAAATTTCAAAGTCTGAATTACTTACGGTTGATTGGGTTAGAAGTTTAAATAATGGTAATTCATAATTCAGTTTTTTGCAGTATTTGATCGTGAATTATTATTTTCTTTAAATTTATATTGAATAAAGATCAGTTTCAAGATGAATCGAACCGTGTTCTTTTCTTTTCTTTTTTACATGCAATTTTTAAAGTTTTCTAATGCTTTGTTTTAAATATTTACAATATCGTATGTTCAACATGTTTTGATATTTTGAATAACTTTAGTAAAAGTGTTTTTTGTTTACAAGAAATAATACATTTGCACCAAGCTTTATAATAAAGTAATGGATTTATTATATTCCGTGATCATTAATTAATAAATCCTGAAAATTTCATTAAAATTGGTTGATTTCCTGAATTTTGATGGATTATTTAGTGAATGGAGAAGTCGAAATGCCTTCTTATTGTTATTACTACGGTCCTTGTTTTGACACGGAAGTCAGTGACGTCAGAGGGGGGCAGGAAGTTAGTTGCTTGGCCTGTAGTAACTCTCGGTGGCCACGACCTCCCCCAATTTCAACCTAAAATTGTTTTTTTTCTTTAAATGTATTTTTCATACAGACTTGGGATTAGTAGTAAAATTGAAGCGTGTTTTTATTTATGATGCAATCTTTAAAAGAATGCAGTATTTACAAAGTACCGGAAAAATGTTTAAAAATGAAATTTAAAAAATTTGTCAAGAAAAGAAAATTATAGACAAAGACTTATTAATAATTGTAAAAAAATATAAAAATCAAAATATATTTAAAAATTTTTAAAAAATTAATTCATTTTTACGTTGGTAGGCTTTTGGGTACTACTCCAGATGAAGCGCCTAATTTCCGTGACTGCTCGGCGGCAACGATCGAGTAGGTCGCGGAAGCGCCCGAGAGCTGCCGAGACGAAAACGAGGCTGAAGCAAAACTGAAAGTCGTAAAAATGGAAGAGTGGCAGACGACAATATAAGACGAAGAATGCAAAAGAAAAAAATACATATATTTGGAAAAAAATGAAAGAAAAAAAATCAACAAACCATAGCTGAAGAACTATAAATAAACTTAAAAAAAAAAACTTTCTTGGTCCAAATGAACCATTTTTATTTTTTGTTGTCTTTTTTTTACATAAATCAAAGAAGTAAATGCTATTTCGGCATTGGTGAAGATCGACCGACTCTAAGCAAAGTTGTTTTCACCCGGAAACGGTGTCCATTCGAAATTCTTTCCGATATTAAAAACTTCCTGTTTTGGCTAATCGAATAGGTGTTATGCTTTCTCAGAAAATATAATGAAAGTTTTGTACTAAATTTTATTTTAAATAATTTATTTGACAAAAATAAATAATAACGAAATTTTGCAGACGTTAGCAAAATCCGAATTTGGTGGTAACAAAAGGGGTTAATAACACAGCTTAAAGAAAACATGACAAGGGGAAAAAGATAAAATAAGAGGTTCGATTGTGTTAAAATAGAGTTTTATTAACATTAAAATGGGGATGACTGCTTTTAATTCCCAAAGCTAGGTTAACTACGTTAACCCTTAGTAACCAAGATAAAAAAAACTTATGACATGAAAAATCACATAGGGGTAAGTTCGTTGGCACAACGAACTGGAAACAAATTAATTCCTTTTTTTGTTCATATAAAAACATATAATAAAGACTAAAGAAGTCTTCTTATCAATTTAACAAAGGGGTATCAAAGGGCATAAAACAATAAAAATAAAACTCAAAATATACCGGACCGTAGCAGTTGATTGAAGAAACGCCCCCAGCATAGTTTTGAATAGTGTTTTTTTTCTTTTCACGGAAATGTCCGTTTTAAATGTCCCACTTTGTCTTTCTTTCGACACTTTTCATTCCAAAGGTCTCCAAGTCCTTGAAATTACTTCTCAAATGAAATTCTCCTGAAACGTCCAAACACCGTTTTGTCATAAGATGATTCTTTCCAGGGAAAAAATATTTCTTTAAACATATGGCTTCTCATATACCCTGAATCAAAATAACAAGTTCTTACTCTAAGAACAAGTAGAAAACATCCAAATATTTTATGGACGGAGCCCGTTGTAAGAGAACTGCCCTCTTCAAAATTCAAACTGGAACTGAACAAAAGGCGGCAAAATCATAGTGTCGTCACATAGGAAACAAAATCCAAAGCGAGGCTACACTGCTATGACGTCACCTCCAGACTTCATTACATCGATGATGATGCTGAAACAAAAAGACGCGCGAAAACCACACGCAACCAGACGCATAACCTTCACACACATGTTTGTACAGTGGCAATATGTCGATCTCCTCCACCCACAAGCCCAAAACAGAAATAAATTTCCAAAAATAATCACAGTTTAGTTTTTTACACAGTTTGATTTTCTTTCGGAAAATAAAATGCAATGTTTTTTGCTAATGAAATGTTTTGTACTAAATTTTATTTTAAATAATTTATTTTCCAAAAATAAATTATCACAGTTTAGTTTTTTACACAGTTTGATTTTCTTTCGGAAAATAAAATGCAATGTTTTTTGCTAATGAAATGTTTTGTACTAAATTTTATTTTAAATAATTTATTTTACAAAAATTAATAATCACAGTTTAGTTTTTTACACAGTTTGATTTTCTTTCGGAAAATAAAATGCAATGTTTTTTGCTAATGAAATGTTTTGTACTAAATTTTATTTTAAATAATTTATTTTACAAAAATTAATAATCACAGTTTAGTTTTTTACACAGTTTCAATTTCTTTCGGAAAATAAAATGCAATGTTTTTTGCTAATGAAATGTTTTGTACTAAATTTTATTTTAAATAATTTATTTTACAAATATTAATAATCACAGTTTAGTTTTTTACACAGTTTGATTTTCTTTCGGAAAATAAAATGCAATGTTTTTTGCTAATGAAATGTTTTGTACTAAATTTTATTTTAAATAATTTATTTTACAAAAATTAATAATCACAGTTTAGTTTTTTACACAGTTTGAGTTTCTTTCGGAAAATAAAATGCAATGTTTTTTGCTAATGAAATGTTTTGTACTAAATTTTATTTTAAATAATTTATTTTACAAAAATTAATAATCACAGTTTAGTTTTTTACACAGTTTCAATTTCTTTCGGAAAATAAAATGCAATGTTTTTTGCTAATGAAATGTTTTGTACTAAATTTTATTTTAAATAATTTATTTTACAAATATTAATAATCACAGTTTAGTTTTTTACACAGTTTGATTTTCTTTCGGAAAATAAAATGCAATGTTTTTTGCTAATGAAATGTTTTGTACTAAATTTTATTTTAAATAATTTATTTTACAAAAATTAATAATCACAGTTTAGTTTTTTACACAGTTTGATTTTCTTTCGGAAAATAAAATGCAATGTTTTTTGCTAATGAAATGTTTTGTACTAAATTTTATTTTAAATAATTTATTTTACAAAAATTAATAATCACAGTTTAGTTTTTTACACAGTTTCAATTTCTTTCGGAAAATAAAATGCAATGTTTTTTGCTAATGAAATGTTTTGTACTAAATTTTATTTTAAATAATTTATTTTACAAATATTAATAATCACAGTTTAGTTTTTTACACAGTTTGATTTTCTTTCGGAAAATAAAATGCAATGTTTTTTGCTAATGAAATGTTTTGTACTAAATTTTATTTTAAATAATTTATTTTACAAAAATTAATAATCACAGTTTAGTTTTTTACACAGTTTGAGTTTCTTTCGGAAAATAAAATGCAATGTTTTTTGCTAATGAAATGTTTTGTACTAAATTTTATTTTAAATAATTTATTTTACAAAAATAAATAATCACAGTTTAGTTTTTTACACAGTTTGATTTTCTTTCGGAAAATAAAATGCAATGTTTTTTGCTAATGAAATGTTTTGTACTAAATTTTATTTTAAATAATTTATTTTACAAAAATAAATAATAACAGTTTAGTTTTTTAGACAGTTTGAGTTTCTTTCGGAAAATAAAATGCAATGTTTTTTGCTAATGAAATGTTTTGTACTAAATTTTATTTTAAATAATTTATTTTACAAAACTAAATAATCACAGTTTAGTTTTTTACACAGTTTGAGTTTCTTTCGGAAAATAAAATGCAATGTTTTTTGCTAATGAAATGTTTTGTACTAAATTTTATTTTAAATAATTTATTTTACAAAAATAAATAATCACAGTTAAGCTTTTTACACAGTTTGATTTTCTTTCGGAAAATAAAATGCAATGTTTTTTGCTAATGAAATGTTTTGTACTAAATTTTATTTTAAATAATTTATTTTACAAAAATAAATACTCACAGTTTAGTTTTTTACACAGTTTGATTTTCTTTCGGAAAATAAAATGCAATGTTTTTTGCTAATGAAATGTTTTGTACTAAATTTTATTTTAAATAATTTATTTTACAAAAATAAATAATCACAGTTAAGCTTTTTACACAGTTTGAATTTCTTTCGGAAAATAAAATGCAATGTTTTTTGGTAATGAAATGTTTTGTACTAAATTTTATTTTAAATAATTTATTTTACAAAAATAAATAATCACACTTTAGTATTTTACACAGTTTGAGTTTCTTTCGGAAAATAAAATGCAATGTTTTTTGCTAATGAAATGTTTTGTACTAAATTTTATTTTAAATAATTTATTTTACAAAAATAAATAATCACAGTTTAGGTTTTTACACAGTTTCGGTTTCTTTTCGGAAAATAAAATGCAATGTTTTTTGCTAATGAAATGTTTTGTACTAAATTTTATTTTAAATAATTTATTTTACAAAAATAAATAATCACAGTTTAGCTTTTTACACAGTTTGAATTTCTTTCGGAAAATAAAATGCAATGTTTTTTGCTAATGAAATGTTTTGTACTAAATTTTATTTTAAATAATTTATTTTACAAAAATAAATAATCACAGTTTAGTTTTTTACACAGTTTGAATTTCTTTCGGAAAATAAAATACAATGTTTTTTGCTAATGAAATGTTTTGTACTAAATTTTATTTTAAATAATTTATTTTACAAAAATTAATAATCACAGTTTAGTATTTTACACAGTTTGAGTTTCTTTCGGAAAATAAAATGCAATGTTTTTTGCTAATGAAATGTTTTGTACTAAATTTTATTGTAAATAATTTATTTTACAAAAATAAATAATCACAGTTTAGTTTTTTACACAGTTGGATTTTCTTTCGGAAAATAAAATGCAATGTTTTTTGCTAATGAAATGTTTTGTACTAAATTTTATTTTAAATAATTTATTTTACAAAAATAAATAATCACAGTTTAGTTTTTTACACAGTTTGATTTTCTTTCAGAAAATAAAATGCAATGTTTTTTGCTAATGAAATGTTTTGTACTAAATTTTATTTTAAATAATTTATTTTACAAAAATAAATTATCACAGTTTAGCTTTTTACACAGTTTGAATTTCTTTCGGAAACTAAAATGCAATGTTTTTTGCTAATGAAATGTTTTGTACTAAATTTTATTTTAAATAATTTATTTTACAAAAATAAATAATAACAGTTTAGTATTTTACACAGTTTGAGTTTCTTTCGGAAAATAAAATGCAATGTTTTTTGCTAATGAAATGTTTTGTACTAAATTTTATTTTAAATAATTTATTTTACAAAAATAAATAATCACAGTTTTAGTTTTTACACAGTTGGATTTTCTTTCGGAAAATAAAATGCAATGTTTGTTGCTAATGAAATGTTTTGTACTAAATTTTATTTTAAATAATTTATTTTACAAAAATAAATAATCACAGTTTAGCTTTTTACACAGTTTGATTTTCTTTCGGAAAATAAAATGCAATGTTTTTTGCTAATGAAATGTTTTGTACTAAATTTTATTTTAAATAATTTATTTTACAAAAATAAATAATCACAGTTTAGTTTTTTACACAGTTTGATTTTCTTTCGGAAAATAAAATGCAATGTTTTTTGCTAATGAAATGTTTTGTACTAAATTTTATTTTAAATAATTTATTTTACAAAAATAAATTATCACAGTTTAGCTTTTTACACAGTTTGAATTTCTTTCGGAAACTAAAATGCAATGTTTTTTGCTAATGAAATGTTTTGTACTAAATTTTATTTTAAATAATTTATTTTACAAAAATAAATAATAACAGTTTAGTATTTTACACAGTTTGAGTTTCTTTCGGAAAATAAAATGCAATGTTTTTTGCTAATGAAATGTTTTGTACTAAATTTTATTTTAAATAATTTATTTTACAAAAATAAATAATCACAGTTTTGTTTTTTACACAGTTGGATTTTCTTTCGGAAAATAAAATGCAATGTTTGTTGCTAATGAAATGTTTTGTACTAAATTTTATTTTAAATAATTTATTTTACAAAAATAAATAATCACAGTTTAGCTTTTTACACAGTTTGATTTTCTTTCGGAAAATAAAATGCAATGTTTTTTGCTAATGAAATGTTTTGTACTAAATTTTATTTTAAATAATTTATTTTACAAAAATAAATAATCACAGTTTAGTTTTTTACACAGTTTGATTTTCTTTCGGAAAATAAAATGCAATGTTTTTTGCTAATGAAATGTTTTGTACTAAATTTTATTTTAAATAATTTATTTTACAAAAATAAATAATCACAGTTTAGTTTTTTTCACAGTTTGAATTTCTTTCGGAAAATAAAATGCAATGTTTTTTGCTAATGAAATGTTTTGTACTAAATTTTATTTTAAATAATTTATTTTACAAAAATAAATAATCACAGTTTAGTATTTTACACAGTTTGAGTTTCTTTCGGAAAATAAAATGCAATGTTTTTTGCTAATGAAATGTTTTGTACTAAATTTTATTTTAAATAATTTATTTTACAAAAATAAATAATCACAGTTTAGTTTTTTACACAGTTTGATTTTCTTTCGGAAAATAAAATGCAATGTTTTTTGCTAATGAAATGTTTTGTACTAAATTTTATTTTAAATAATTTATTTTACAAAAATAAATAATCACAGTTTAGTATTTTACACAGTTTGAGTTTCTTTCGGAAAATAAAATGCAATGTTTTTTGCTAATGAAATGTTTTGTACTAAATTTTATTTTAAATAATTTATTTTACAAAAATAAATAATCACAGTTTAGTTTTTTACACAGTTTGATTTTCTTTCGGAAAATAAAATGCAATGTTTTTTGCTAATGAAATGTTTTGTACTAAATTTTATTTTAAATAATTTATTTTACAAAAATAAATAATCACAGTTAAGCTTTTTACACAGTTTGATTTTCTTTCGGAAAATAAAATGCAATGTTTTTTGCTAATGAAATGTTTTGTACTAAATTTTATTTTAAATAATTTATTTTACAAAAATAAATAATCACACTTTAGTTTTTTACACAGTTTGATTTTCTTTCGGAAAATAAAATGCAATGTTTTTTGCTAATGAAATGTTTTGTACTAAATTTTATTTTAAATAATTTATTTTACAAAAATAAATAATCACAGTTTAGCTTTTTACACAGTTTGAGTTTCTTTCGGAAAATAAAATGCAATGTTTTTTGGTAATGAAATGTTTTGTACTAAATTTTATTTTAAATAATTTATTTTACAAAAATAAATAATCACACTTTAGTATTTTACACAGTTTGAGTTTCTTTCGGAAAATAAAATGCAATGTTTTTTGCTAATGAAATGTTTTGTACTAAATTTTATTTTAAATAATTTATTTTACAAAAATAAATAATCACAGTTTAGGTTTTTACACAGTTTCGGTTTCTTTTCGGAAAATAAAATGCAATGTTTTTTGCTAATGAAATGTTTTGTACTAAATTTTATTTTAAATAATTTATTTTACAAAAATAAATAATCACAGTTTAGCTTTTTACACAGTTTGAGTTTCTTTCGGAAAATAAAATGCAATGTTTTTTGCTAATGAAATGTTTTGTACTAAATTTTATTTTAAATAATTTATTTTACAAAAATAAATAATCACAGTTAAGCTTTTTACACAGTTTGATTTTCTTTCGGAAAATAAAATGCAATGTTTTTTGCTAATGAAATGTTTTGTACTAAATTTTATTTTAAATAATTTATTTTACAAAAATAAATAATCACACTTTAGTTTTTTACACAGTTTGATTTTCTTTCGGAAAATAAAATGCAATGTTTTTTGCTAATGAAATGTTTTGTACTAAATTTTATTTTAAATAATTTATTTTACAAAAATAAATAATCACACTTTAGTATTTTACACAGTTTGAGTTTCTTTCGGAAAATAAAATGCAATGTTTTTTGCTAATGAAATGTTTTGTACTAAATTTTATTTTAAATAATTTATTTTACAAAAATAAATAATCACAGTTAAGCTTTTTACACAGTTTGATTTTCTTTCGGAAAATAAAATGCAATGTTTTTTGCTAATGAAATGTTTTGTACTAAATTTTATTTTAAATAATTTATTTTACAAAAATAAATAATCACAGTTTAGTTTTTTACACAGTTTGATTTTCTTTCGGAAAATAAAATGCAATGTTTTTTGCTAATGAAATGTTTTGTACTAAATTTTATTTTAAATAATTTATTTTACAAAAATAAATAATCACAGTTTAGCTTTTTACACAGTTTGAGTTTCTTTCGGAAAATAAAATGCAATGTTTTTTGGTAATGAAATGTTTTGTACTAAATTTTATTTTAAATAATTTATTTTACAAAAATAAATAATCACACTTTAGTATTTTACACAGTTTGAGTTTCTTTCGGAAAATAAAATGCAATGTTTTTTGCTAATGAAATGTTTTGTACTAAATTTTATTTTAAATAATTTATTTTACAAAAATAAATAATCACAGTTTAGGTTTTTACACAGTTTCGGTTTCTTTTCGGAAAATAAAATGCAATGTTTTTTGCTAATGAAATGTTTTGTACTAAATTTTATTTTAAATAATTTATTTTACAAAAATAAATAATCACAGTTTAGCTTTTTACACAGTTTGAGTTTCTTTCGGAAAATAAAATGCAATGTTTTTTGCTAATGAAATGTTTTGTACTAAATTTTATTTTAAATAATTTATTTTACAAAAATAAATAATCACAGTTTAGTTTTTTACACAGTTTGAATTTCTTTCGGAAAATAAAATACAATGTTTTTTGCTAATGAAATGTTTTGTACTAAATTTTATTTTAAATAATTTATTTTACAAAAATTAATAATCACAGTTTAGTATTTTACACAGTTTGAGTTTCTTTCGGAAAATAAAATGCAATGTTTTTTGCTAATGAAATGTTTTGTACTAAATTTTATTGTAAATAATTTATTTTACAAAAATAAATAATCACAGTTTAGTTTTTTACACAGTTTGATTTTCTTTCGGAAAATAAAATGCAATGTTTTTTGCTAATGAAATGTTTTGTACTAAATTTTATTTTAAATAATTTATTTTACAAAAATAAATAATCACAGTTTAGCTTTTTACACAGTTTGAATTTCCTTCGGAAAATAAAATGCAATGTTTTTTGCTAATGAAATGTTTTTTATTAAGGGGAGGGAAAATAATAAAATATGTTGTTTTATTTTCTTTGGGAAAAATAAGAATGTTTCAACAATCATAGTACTGTCGGATCGCATATATCATATGGCTGAAGTTATTTATTTTTACCAGAGAATGGCAATTAGGCACTGCCGGGCCAACCATTCTAAAGTTCTCTTTTTTTCACAGGAGGCAGTGCATAAACGATATTCAGCTGCGGTTAGTACGTCTTGTACTATTTATTATTATATAGAGAAAATACAGAGAAAATTAAACTACAGATACCGGAAGTTGTTATCTACGAAGTTTATTATCGGGTATGGATTGCGGCCTGACACCGTAGCAGCGCCGCAGAAACTTCCCTTAGAGTCGCTCGTTCTTCACCAATGCCTAAAAATTTAATGACGCTCTGCAGCGCGTGTGGCGCTAAATCTAGTTAAGTTCCTGCGAGATTATGTCCACGTGTCCATTTTGTTTGCCACACTAGATTACGTCCATATATCGTCATTTTTATTGTGCTTATGGATAAAAATTATAATTAAAAAAAATCTATTATGTTAAAACTTTATCTTAAAAATATTTTATTTAAATTTTATTAATAAAAAAATTGTATGTAAACTTTATGTAATATCTTCTAAAAAAAGTTACTGACCTAGATGTTAGATTTTTACCGATATTATTGCCTTTTCGAACATCCATACTTACAAAAGCTAAACGTATAAATGCTCTGTTTTGATGACCGGACTCAACTTCTGAATTTCTTCTTCTTCTTCTTCTTCTTCTTCTTCTTCTTCTTATTATTATTATTATTATTATTATTATTATTATTATTATTATTATTATTATTATTATTATTATTATTATTATTATTATATAATAATGATAATAATAATAATAATATGATGATGATGATGATGATGATGATGATGATGATGATGATGATGATGATGATGATGATGATGATGATGATGGACAAAGTCCACTTCTAATACATAAAACAACTTTATTGGTCGCCTTCGTAAACATGTGAAGGGTGTTAGTGAATTAACCGTCCATGAATATGGACGAAGAGGAAAAGTTAGAAAGTCCACGTGGTTAAATAAATGTCTCGAAGTAATGGAGAGAAAAGAGTTCTTGTAGGAAGGATATGTGTCTGTACACAGGTGTGAAAGTCAGGTCATGTGTAAGTAGTACATGTGTGTGTGTTATATTAAGTCCATGTGTATGAGGCAGTCACCATTTTGGATCCTTATGTCTTCTTGTGTCGAAGTCGAACCCAAGGCCAAAATACCGGGAAGATGTCTGTTGCGTCACATGAGAGAAATTTGGGGTTAGGGTCCAAGAAACGTAGCTGTTGTTAGTTTTGGGTCTTGACCAAGAAAAAGAGGAAGTGAACACTCTGCGATCTCTTTTATAGTCTCTTGTCACATGGTCAGCTCGCATGAAAGATCGTCCCTGATTGGACAAGCCGGAAAGGAAGTTAAATGCCTGCACTAATCAGGGCCGAGATAATGAATTAAGTAGATTCAAGATCGTAAACTGCGAGTGTGGTGTAAATGAGGAAAAAAGAAGAGAAAACAAGAACGACCGACCGCGTTTTTGCGTGGCTTACCTCGTGTGAAGAAGAAGGAAACAAGAATGGCCGACTTGTTTCTTTAAATGCCTACAGGGTGACTACGAGGTATGCAAATGAGATGCTCCTGATTGGAAATGAAAGAGATAAAAGAGGAGTGATTGGGGGAGGAGGCAGAGGGAAGTTAGATTGCGAACAGAGAAGTTTGATCATAGGAGAAAAGTCGGATTCGTAGAGAGTGAAGAAAAACGTTGCAGAAATTCGTTTTCGGAGTGGATAGAAAGCGGAAGTACGGCCAGCAGTGTCACGTATACCACAAGCTATTTCGGCGCATCGAGCAAATTACCATGGCTGAGTGGAGACTGAGCACTCACATGCTGAGACCCTTTACTGGGGAGGGTGACCTGATTAAGTGGCTGGAGAAATTAAAGATGGTGGCGAAGCTGCAAAAGATAGAAGATGTGGTCACCCTGCTGCCGCTATACTTAGAGGGGGAAGCCCTCACGATTTACCAGCAGATGCGAGATGAAGACAAGGAAGACTTTGCCTCAGTGGAGCAAAGGCTGAAATTGGCCTTCGCTGAGGGCCCATTCGAAGCACTTGGTAAGCTTTCCAGTTTGAGGTGGACCGGCGAGTCGGTTGACGTCTTTGCGGCAGAGATCAGGAGACTGGCAGGGTTGGCTGGTTACGTGGGGAGGAGCCTGGAGATGACGGTAAAGCTGTACCTAGTTAACGGCTTCCCAGAGGAAATCTCTACGAACATGCAGAGAATCACTGGGATCCATACTATGGAAGTGGACGATCTCTTGGTTCACGCCAGAGTCCTAGTGAAAAATGTTAAAAGCCCAATCGTGGCTGCAGCTGTGGGTGGAAATATGTGCATGAGGCCTCACTTGAATGAGAGGCAGCCGGCGAGGCGACAGGAGGGGAGACCTGCAATCAAGTGCTTCCGGTGCCAGGGCCCTCATCTGATCAAGGACTGCAAAGAGCCGAGACCGGGGATCACGTGCTACCGATGTGGACAAGTGGGGCACCTTAGCCGCTATTGTGTTGCTGCACGGCACCAGGGAAACGAGTGAAGGGGAGCTATTGCGCCAGTGGTTACCCCTTCTGTGCGGAGATGGCGCATGATGGAACGTTGCCTCGGTTACCGGTAGTAGTCAATGGGAAGAAAGCCATAGCCCTTGTCGACACAGGCTGTACTACAACGTTGTTAGCGAGGAATGTCGCTAGGTCATGGAGCGGAACCAGGACTATTAGGACCGTGGATGGCAGGGATGTGAAGTGCCTAGGTGAGACGACAGCGGAAGTAATGGTGCAAGGGGTGTCCATTGGACTGCGAGCCTTAGTGTTGAATCATCTGGTCGGTGGTGTTGACGTGATTATAGGTATGAGTGCAATTAACCGACTGGGGGGCGCCACGTTACGAGGGAGCCAAGTGACGTTCGGACGTCTCGGCGCAGTGGGGATGGCAGGAGTGGAAGGTGATAGAACCATCAGAATACCAAAACCGGAGGTTTGCTGCATTGAGGACAAAGATTTCCTGGCAAAGTTTGATGGCGTGAGGTGGACGGTGGAATGGAAATGGATCTCCGGACCCCCGGAACTACAGAATAAAGTGGGCTGCTACGAAAACACCCTGCGAGGAGAAATAAGAAAAGGATTTGAGGAAGAAGTGGAGAGGTGGATAAAAGAAGGAATTCTGAAACCGTGGACAGGGGAAGAAAAAGGAGTGTTGCCACTACTGGCGGTTGTTCAGCCTACGAAAAACAAGATTAGGCCCGTACTGGACTTCAGAGAATTGAACAGACACGTAGCCTGCCACACTGGAACGGGGATCGACGTATGTGAGGAGGTCATGAGGAAATGGAGAAGAATGGGACGGGCCACAAAAATTGTCGAGCTGAAATCGGCATATCTGCAGATCCATGTAGATGAAAAACTCTGGCAGTACCAGCTGGTCCGGTACAAGGGGCGAGTGTATTGTCTGACGAGGCTAGGCTTTGGGCTGAGTTCAGCCCCCAAAATTATGACTGCCGTGCTGAAGACAGTGCTGAGCAAAGACCGTTCAGTGGAGGAGGCCACTAGTTCGTACATTGACGACATTCTGGTGGAGGAGGCAGAGGTGACAGCGGAGAAAGTAAGAAGCCATGTCGAGAAGTATGGGTTAACTGCAAAACCGGCGGAGGCCCTGGATGGAGGACGGGTGCTGGGGTTGAAACTAAGGCGAGATGGAAAAGAAAGCCTTGTCTTCGAACGAGGGAGTGTAATACCCGAAGTCGGATCTGAGCTGACGAAGCGAGAACTCTTCTCAGTCTGCGGGAGGCTGGTCGGGCACTATCCTATCGCTGGCTGGCTCAGGATAGCATGTAGTTTTATTAAACGACTAGCAGGCACTGCTGGCTGGGAGGGCCGTGTAACGAAGGAGGTTATGAACATGCTGCAAGAAATCATTGCGAGGGTGAGGAATGAGGACCCAGTGAAAGGGGACTGGTATGTCAGCAGCGGAGATGCGGGTGTGATTTGGTGCGATGCCAGTAACCTGGCGTTGGGCGTCGTACTAGAGATGGGAGGCGTAACTGTGGAGGATGCGGCATGGCTAAGAAAAACCAACGACTTCTCCCATATCAACGTAGCAGAACTAGATGCCGTTATGAAAGGACTCAATCTGGCCCTGAAGTGGGGATTGAAAATAATTGAAATTAAAACCGATTCGGCAACGGCAGCATCGTGGATTCGGTCGGCAGTAACTGGCGATAAGAGAGTTAAGACCAAAGGTGCTGCGGAAATGCTGATCAAGCGCAGACTCGGAGCGCTCGCCGATCTAATAGCGGAGTTCCAGTTAAGAGTATCTGTCGTGTTGGTCCCATCAGAAAAAAACAAGGCGGATTCGATGACACGCGTGAAGAAGGCCTGGCTGCAGGAGGGAAAGGAGGTCTCCTCGGTATGCTATGCAGGGGAAGAAGTCAAGGAGTCACACGAAATGCACCACTTTGGTCGGGAACGAACGTTATTCCTAGCCAGAGAGGTTTACCCGGAGACCACCGAGGAGGAGGTTAGGGAAGTGGTGGAGAACTGTCGAGAGTGCCAATCAATTGACCCTAGACCGTCCAGACACGAAACAGGACAGTTGCACGTTGCGGAGGACTGGAAGCGATTGGCTATTGATGTGACGCACTATCGCCACAAATTGTATCTCTCGATGGTCGACTGTGGACCGGGAAGGTTTGCCATCTGGAGAGAAATCAGGGCAGAAGCGGCATGGGCGATCGGAGGGGTCATCGAGGAGATATTTTTGGAGAGAGGGCCGGTTGAGGAACTCTTGATGGACAATGGGCCCGCTTTCCGATCTGAAGCCTTTAAAGGGGTATGCGATAAGTGGGGAGTAAGGCAATTTTTTAGAGCAGCGTATCGGCCGAGTGGCAACGGAATAGTGGAGAGGAATCATCGCACCATTAAAGCCGCTGCGGAAAAAAGCAACGTATCACCCATAGAGGCGGTGTTTTGGTACAACATCTCGCCAAAAACCAAACAAGACGAGACAATATAAGTGGCGGCACCCGTGCAACAAAACAGCAGGAATCGAGAGTGAGGAAGCCACTATCAAAGTAGGTGAAGAGGTGTGGGTGAAACCCCCTAATGCACAGTGTACCACTCGTTGGAAAAAAGGGGTCGTAACGGGATTGCGGTCGAAGAACAATGTGATGGTGAACGGCGTTCCCCGGCATATCCTAGACCTGCGTCGCATGACACTGCCGGTACGCAGTGAGGGCAGTAAAGAAGAGGAAATCGAGGGCCACCGAGAAGCAAATGATGCGACTCTACCTGACTTAGACCCACGTTGTAGTGAACCTGAAAATGTTAACCCCCAAGAAGTTGTTCCCCAGAGGCCTCGACGTGAGAGGAGGCGGCCTGCTTGGATGGAGGATTACGAAGTATCCTATTGATCTCGAAGATCAAGGGGGCGTGTGGTGTAAATGAGGAAAAAAGAAGAGAAAACAAGAACGACCGACCGCGTTTTTGCGTGGCTTACCTCGTGTGAAGAAGAAGGAAACAAGAATGGCCGACTTGTTTCTTTAAATGCCTACAGGGTGACTACGAGGTATGCAAATGAGATGCTCCTGATTGGAAATGAAAGAGATAAAAGAGGAGTGATTGGGGGAGGAGGCAGAGGGAAGTTAGATTGCGAACAGAGAAGTTTGATCATAGGAGAAAAGTCGGATTCGTAGAGAGTGAAGAAAAACGTTGCAGAAATTCGTTTTCGGAGTGGATAGAAAGCGGAAGTACGGCCAGCAGTGTCACGTATACCACAGCGAGCTGTTGCTGCTTGTAGCACTGTTGCTACAATTATTTGTACTCACTAGGAGTTATCACACCAGTCATCATCAGTGATTGTTCACCGACAACAACCGGTGGCATTCCCTGAAGTCTGAGTGGCAACAAGCCTCCCCAGATTTCCAGTATTCTCCACCTCTTTTCGATACCCACCGCAAATGATCTTCCGACATCGCAACAGTCGTCTACTATTGATTTCTCGCTGGCAGTGACCATTGGTCTCCTCTGGGATTTAGGTGGCAATTACGTCCCCAAGGTCCTAGTACTCTCTGTACCCTTCCAGTGGAGGTTTGGTTAGTGCTCTCCCTCCTCGGTCTTCACATCCTTCTTGACCATCTACGACTATTTTGTGTGGTATCAGCCGAAGCTGGTGTCATCACTTTTTTGGGGGGGGGGGGGGGACAATTTATGAAATTTCTTGCAGTTTCTGTTACTTGGGTTCATGTGGTGGTGATTTTGTTTTCTTCCTATTTAAACTTCCATGTAATTGAGTACCGTTTCTAGCTTATGCTGGTTGGTTTCCGCATTCGAGAATTTTTCATCAATGCAGTCCTTTGTATGATCTTAGTGATCCCATTTATTCCAATTTCTCCCAGTCCTTTTTTAGACTGTTCCTAGTGCTCCTACGATTATTGGTATTATATTGACTTTCTTCATGCTCCATATTCCTTTCAGTTCACTGGCAAGTTCCGTGTATTTGCTTCGTTTGTCTGTCTCCTGAGCTTCACTATGTGTTCTGCTGGAACAGCGAGGTCTACAGTTTGGCATGATTTTTCTTTCTTATGACATCCGGTTTCTTTCTTATGACATCCGGTTTCTTTCTTATGACATCCGGTTTCCTTGCTTGTATGAAGTCATCTGTTTGTATATCTATATCCAGAGGATTTTGTGATTTTCATATTTTTCTAGTACTGTCTCTGGTTTTATGTTTGTACCATTTGTCAGCATGTTCGAAATGCTGGCGTTTGCATAGTTCCCAGTGTACCGCTTTCCCCATGCAGTCGTGTCTGTTCTTCTATTCTTTTTCGTCTAGTTTGCTGCATTCATTTATGTGATTTACTGTTTCGTTTCTTTGTCCACACAATCTGCATTTATTTACTGTTTTCCTGAGTTTTATCTATTTAGATTTAATGTAGTTAGTCCTAATCGCATTGTTCTGTGCAACTGTCAGTAGAGATTCTGTTTCTCTGTTCATTTGTCCTTTTCCTAGCCATGCCCAGGAATGTTGGTGGGTTTCTTCTCTTCTCAAGCTTATAAAACGTCCATGTAGTTGTTTTTCTTACCACTTTTCTTTTCTTGTCTTTTTGTTTCTGGTTTCAGTGCTTCTCAAGTTGTTCAATGACACGGTGTCTCTTGTTGCGGTGATTAGCCTTTCTGTGTTCTGAGTTATATATTTCTCTTGCTCTTTTTGTGAGTTCCACACAGTCTTCTATAGTTACCAATCCTCTTCCCCCTTCGTTTCTTTTCATGTAGAGTCTGCCAGTATCGTCTTTTGGGTGTAGTGCATTGTGTATGGTCATTAAGCTTTTAGTCTTCTGGTCACCTCTCAAGCGGCTAATGAGGGAATGACCACCCTCTACCTACACAAGTCAAAGCCTTTGGCAGCAAGGAGGCCACTGCGAAAAATCCCTCAACGGCAGACCAATCTGTATGTAAGGTTGTGAAGACGGATGAAGGGTTGCAACCAGTCAGGGGGTTTGGTAGTCTCGATATTTGTGCCACTGAACATAAACCTGCCTGGCCAAGATGATGAGTCTGTTGTTTGTGCATCAACCTATCCATGTTTAACAGATCCATGTACAGGCGTATCCAGGGACACAACTAGTTGGACGAAAGATCGAAGAGAAGAATGGAAGGAAGTCTGGTGGCGATCCGAAGAACGTGGTGGGGACAGGATTGTTATATCTGGAAGTCTTTAGTGTTCAACCAGGTCGTCCAGTGGCGGATGTCTAATTCAGTTGCTTCGCTCTTGGACTCGAAGCAAGAGAGTGATTCGGCAGTGATATCTGTGACTGAGCAGCCCTTTTCACTCCGAATGGGGAGGGGGATAGAAAAGGTGCCCTAAAAATAGTGTTGCTTCACCTTAACCTGCCTGAAAAACCGCTTAATTGCGGTCAAAACAATGAAGTATGAGGGGCGTTCAATAAGTAATGCCCCTGACCCATTTCCCATAGCAGTAGATTAATGAAACTTGGCACAGTTATTAGTCTTTCTCTACATAGAAACCACCCAGAGTTATGCATTTCTCCCATCGTTTGATGCAGCTCTGGACACCGTTTTTGTAGAACACCCCAGGTTGGTCCGCCAACCACGTCATAACTTCAGAAATCAAGGCTGCATCATCTGGGAAACGATTTCCTTTCAAAAACCACTTGATGGCTGGGAAGAGATGAAAGTCAGAGGGTGCAAGGTCAGGAGAGTAAGGGGGATGGTGGAGGATTTCATAGTCACACGCCCGTGCTTCTGATCTGGTAACATGCGAGTTGTGGACCGGAGCGTTATCCTGCAGGAGGAGGATACCTTTGCTGATCTTGCCCTGCCTCTTGATTTTGATAGCTTCTCTTGATTTCATCAAAAGTGAAGAGCAATAGGCTCCTGTAATTGTGGTACCCTTTGCCAGGAAATCTGTCATCACTACTTCGTCCCGGTCCCAGAAGACTGTGAGCATGACCTTGCCAGCGGAGGGCTGCATCCTTGCCTTCTTTGGAGGTAGTGAGTTCAAGTGCTTCCACTGCATTGACTGGGCGGTCTCTGGATCATAGTGATGGCCCCAAGATTCATTCTGTGTAATCAGTCTTGAAAAACTTTGACTCATCTTCTTGGCACATCTCCAAATTCATCCTTGAGCACTCTACGTGTTCTTGCTTCTGGAAAGGTGTGAGCAACCTGGGAATTCATCTGGCAGACACTTTATGCATATGCAAATGGTCATGAATGATAGTTTCCACAGACCCTGTACTAATCTTGGGCTATTTGGCGAATAGTATGCGTCGATCTTCGAAAATGGCAACCTCAACTTGACGGACAGATGCTTCATCAATGGCAGAAGAGGGACAACCAGGTCTGAGAGCTGTTTCCACAGACTTCCGGCCATGATTGAATTCACGATGCCAGCGTTTTACAAGGTCATATGATGGGGTATCATCACCAGAAGTTTCTTTCATTTCATCAAAGGTCTCCTTTGGTGTACACCTTTTCAAATACAAAAACCGGATCACTGCGCAACACTTAACTGGCTCCATTTCACATTTGACTCAGTTCAAACACCTGTAAATCAGAAACCACAATTAGTTCAGTGCTGTTTTTTGCATATAGATATACATCATTACACATGCAAAATTTCATCTAGATCAGACAACTGAAAGGGGGTAAGGGGCATTACTTATTGAACGCCCCTCGTAAAATAAAAAATGGCATCATATAATATCCGTACCCTTACTCGAAAGAAGAACCGCTTTTGTCGCACACAAACTCCAGAGACTCGACGTTGATATTGCAGCATTTTCAGAAACCCGCCTTTCAGGCGAAGGACATATGCGTGAAGAAGGTGGTGGCTACACAATTTTCTGGAAGGGCTACGAGCCTGACAATCCGCGACTACATTGGGTCAGCTTAACTATAAAGAGCACATTAATGTTGAGACTCTGTGAATTACCAGTCGGCATAAACGAACGCCTTATGACCCTTAGAGTGCAAACTGGGGAAAACACTTATGCCGCAGTAATCAGCTCATATGCCCCACACTTGATACCGATCAACACACCAAGGAGGCGTTCTACAATGACCTTGACAAATTGCTTTCCACCGTTCCGATTGAAGATACTTGGTGATTTTAATGCAAGGGTTGGTGGGGATTCGCAAATTTGGAAAGGAACCATTGGCAAAAAGGGTGTGAGTAAAATAAACTCGAATGGATAACTTTTACTTTCAAAATGTGCCGAATACAATCTCATTGTCACTAACACGCTTTTTAGACAAAGAGACAAATGCAAGACTATTTGGCAACTCCCGCGATCAAAGCATTGGCATCTTATAGACTATATTATTGTTTGTGCACGTGATAGGAGAGATGTTCTAATTACAAAAGCTGCTCCATTCACCAGGGACTGCTGGACAGACCATCGTTTAATTTTCTCAATAATGAGAATCAAGCTGAAGTGTAGGAAGAAAAAACGGAATCCACCTAAGAGGCTCAAATTCAACGTCGAATTGCTGCAGGATCCGACTAAGCAGCTTCAGCTACAACAATATCTTCTTCAGCACCAACCTCGCCAACATCCCACCAGTCCTGAAGAACATTGGCAAAAGCTGAAGTCTATGCATGTGGGGTTTGAAGAAGTATAAGAATCAAGACAAAAATAACAAAGAAATAAAAGATCTAATCGAGCAAACAAGAAAACCGCTCGGGTCACACCTCAATGACCCGATCTCGGAAGCCAAAAAGAGAAAACAGAGAATTAAAAGCCAAAGTACAAACATCTACAAGAGTTATTAAAAACAACTGGTGGACGAACAAATCTAAAAAAACATAACTTTATGTTGATAAAAACGACATGAAGAATTTCTTTAGTGCAACTAGAATTCTCTATGGTCCCAGCACACAAGGCCTAGCTCCTTTGCAAACTAGGGATGGCTCTCGAATTCTCAAAAGTAGTGGAGAAGTTTTAGCCCGATGACTAGTACACTTTTAAGATCTATTAAACCGACATCCAGTTGTCGACGACAATGCGATACATCAAATCCTGCACATGTAGACATTTCACTGAGCAGAATTTCCTATCATGTAGAGACTGCCGTCTTTGCTTTTAAAAGTAATAAGGTTGCTGGTATAGACAACATCCCTGCCGAAATCTATAAATCGGGTGGACCACTCTTGTATTTACAACTGCATCAACTTATTGTCAAAATATGGGTATAGGAGGAAATACCAAGTGATTTAAGGGATGGTCTAATTACAACCATTTTCAAGAAAACTGACTGTGGAAATTATAGAGGTATTACACTACTATCAATAGTTGGAAAAATCTTGGCTCGTATCTTAACTAACACCTCTCGCTGAGTTTGTTTTACCTGAGTCACAATGTGGCTTTCGACCAGTTCGTGGCCCAAACGACATGCTATTCAGTCTAAGGCAGCTTCAGGAAAAATGCCGAGAGCAACAGCAACCTCTATATATAGCTTTCATCGAGCCTTTTATAGTGTAAGCCGTGAACTTATCAAAAGCTGGTTGTCCAAATAATGAAACTGCTTCACAACGATATGACTGCAACAGTAATCGCAAATGGCAGCTCTACAGATCCATTCAAGGTAAAATCTGGGGTCAAACAGGGATGTATAGTCGTACCGACCTTGTTTTCAATCTTTACTATGGCTGTATTGCAACTAATGGATGGATGGTGGAGTTTACAACGTGAAACGTCTGAAGGCCAGAACTAGAACAAATGTTGATTCTCTTATTGAATTTCAATATGCAGATGATGAAGCCATTTGTGCTCTGACTGAAGAGGACTTACAAACCTTGATTAATGCCTTTGACGATGCATACTCTAAACTAGGACAAAAAAAATCAACGTTCGAAAAACTGAGCCTTCATTTCAAGATAACAAAAAAAACCCTCCTAATATCCAATTAGGCGGCGAATTGCTAGAAAACGTGGATCGCTTCGAGTACCTGGGTAGCCACCTCACTTCCAATGCCACCAATATCGTATTAGTTGTGCAAGTGCTGCTTTCGGTAAACTTCGTTTCAGAGTGTTTGATTATAAAGATTTATGGCTTGATACCAAAATACTAGTGTATCGAGCCATGCCCTTCCAACACTCTTGTATGCATCGGAGACCTGGACCGTTGATATCGAAAAACTACATCAAAGACTTTTACGAAAAATAAAAAAAAATTACTGGCAAATCGTCGAACCAATATCAGTGTCCTGGAAGAGTCTGGTTACTCTAGTATAGAGGCTTTAATTGTTAAAAATCGTTTGAGATGAGCTGATCACGTTTTTTCAACTACTGTTAACGAAAGGGCAACACGGTAACATAAATTACAACCTTTATCCATTTTCTCTTTGTGCCAACTTTTTATTCCCTTCTCCTTTTTGAATGTTACTTCTTTCTTCCTTTGTAGTTTTCACGGTGATTATTGAATAAAATTGATAACATCAGTATGAAGCGTCACCCCCTTTTCCTTTCACGGTTAGCAGTCAGTGAAAACGTGCCTTTCTTCATCCTGTAAGGCGGGCAGACACATGCGTACATTTCTTCAGATCAGCGAGTACAAATTTTAGGCAATTGCCAAAATTCATGAAGACTCTTTCTTCTTGCATTAAATGAGTAGGATTTGTTTATAAATTGAAGAAATCTAAAAATTATATCGAAAAAAAAAACAAACAAAACTGTTATATATGTTTTACCAATACTGTCTCTGTTTCGTTACGACCTTTTCTTGTTAAAAAACATTAAAAAAATAATAATAATAATTTTTCTTTATTTTTATTTGTTCCATCTGTAACACTGGTTGCTATCTTATGAAAAAGAAAAATGTCGGTGCAAAGTGGAATTTCAACACGAAGTGGGGGAGTGCCTGAACAGGCAGATTTTCTGTTGAATATGTCAGGAGTTTTAGACTCTTACGTAGAGAAAGATAATGGAGCACGTGTTGCAGCTGCTACTGGGCCTAAAAACAGGAAAATGATGGAATTGGTGAAGCATGAGGCAGCGAAAGCAGAAAAGAGGTTCACAGATGAATATGAAAAATGGAAGACATGCGTCAAGGAGGTTCGCACAAAATTAAAATGCGAATGCTCCAAAGACGATCTATGTAACAGGATGGAGGCTATGGAGAAAGTGGTAGAGGAGTTATCTCTTCAATTGTGAACGTAGGTAACACAATGCCATAAACCTGGCCAAAGGATGGACGCATGCACGGCTGTGACTGCGGACTTGCTGAAACTCATGGAGCGGCCACTCACGGAAGATGAAGAAAAGTTTGATGCAAAAGCGGAGAAATATAGGCTGCACGCGCTGCTTGACTGTGACTACTGTGAATTGACTATGGTTCCAGCAACAAAAAAAGGGTAAGTGCCTGTTTTCTTTTCACTTGAATAAATTGTTAGATATCTCATTGCCTTCCATGGACTGAAGAATTCCATAGCCAACATTTTCTGTTTGATTTAATCCTATACAACAATACCTGAGATAATGTTGTGCAGTGACATCGATCAGATTTACTAAAGAAATGTCTGGCTTTCAAAAAGCTAGTAGGCTTTTATGTATCTGTGCAGTCTCTCTTTTGTCGGGTGTTAGTTACTTCTTTGTGCTGTTGACTAATTTTATAATTGACACCAGTAAACTGCTGCATAACTTGATTTAGTTCAGAACAAACCGGGCAGATTTAATCCACATGATTTACTGCTTTTCTATCCCTTGTGAGACTGTAAGCCGATGATGAGTGGGTGATTTGGGGTTATCCTTTTATCTTCTCGTAAATAAACGGAACAACGAAAAATATTTCTGTAACTATAACAAAAAGGGGTTTTATTAACTTAAGGTTACCTATACCGTTTGGTATAGGTAGAAGAGAGTGGGACGGTGTCCGTCTGAGGAAGAGGAAGAATATAGGAGTTCTTAGGGCTGCCCATGATTTTCTTCAGGTGAAGATGGTAGTAGTCGTCGAGTCGGCAGGAGAGAGAGCGTTTCCTCGTTCCTCGCTGGTGCTCTCTGCTATGTGTTCAAGCTGGTGCCAGGAGGTCGTCTCATCTTTTTCTTCGAACCCTAAGGGAACATAAGTAGTCCCTTAGGGAACTAACGATATTACTGCGCCCTGTGATTTGATTGGACAAGCCAGCTCACAGGGACAGTGATTACACATTCAAAAGCAGTCCTTATTGGTGACTGCTACAAGTCTGCCAGTAGATTTAATACTTTGCATAAACAATAAGATCAGTGAAAAGTCCTGCTCAGTATCACTATGACAAACAACATGTAAACTATTTTTAAAAACAGAATACAAATCAGAATGGTCTCTTGATAAGGTAGCCATATTTCAAACTTTACATAGACGAAAGCAATCCACTAAAAAGTCTTGCCCAGTATTGGGGGGTGTCGGTCCTGTGCAGTTCTAGGAGGTGAACCCTCCCAGGCTTTGCCTCCCCTCTTTGGGGAGGAGTAAGTTTATTGCTTACTGTCTGAGGCGCCCCTACCGAGGAATGCTGACGGGGCTGCTCAGGCAATTTTTAAACAGCCAGAATGCTCAAATTCTCGAGCGCTGGTTTTTTCCCACTTTCCCGACCTTGTGTCACATCTTACCTTGTGGGAGGAAGATAAATAGAGTCCTGCCCAGTATCACTATGACAAACAACATGTAAACTATTTTTAAAAACAGAATACAAATCAGAATGGTCTCTTGATAAGGTAGCCATATTTCAAACTTTACATAGACGAAAGCATACACAAAAGAATAAAAAGAAATCAGTATCTTGACGGTTGTTTCATGAATCTAAATTAAAAATTTTGAAAATGACGTCATTATGAGAAAATCATAAGGAAAACAAATTAGAATGTTTAAAATAATTTACTTCAAAATATCTGAATTTTTATTGAATTACGGTATTTTGGAAATATAATTGAATTTCATTTTAACAAAAACTGAAGCACACAGACTCTAAATGTCACCATTTTGGTCAATGACAGAGGCAAACAGCATAGTCTAAACTCGTAATGAAGTAACATTTAAAAATAGTCACGTTTTGATTGATTGGGTTAATTAATTTTCAAAAAGCTAGACATTTATTTTTTTCTATAATCTTTTATTGTAACTAATTTAGTCTTCAAACACTCCGCTAATTTCGCTATTTTTTGTAATAAAAGAACACATTTTTTATCAATTAATATAAACAAATCTTTCCCTTGAGTACAATAAACATTGAACCTAAACGAGCAAAAAAATAACAGATTATATAGCAAATCAATCATTTTAGCCATAAAAAACAATTAATTTGATTTTCATAGTTTTATTATTTTTAATTTAAGACTAAGTAGAGTCGTTTATTAATGACGTCATCAAATGAAACGCTCTACACCCACCCTACCAACAATGACGTCACCATCCTACCAACAAACCAACATCATTCATTTGACCAAAAGTACTGATTTATCCAGGTTACATGTCCTTTTCTGCTATACTTCTTTCAAAGTCCGGATATGGCTTCTGTTTACGGTAAATCTTTATAGCGATCTTCTAAAACTTCTAAAGTAATAAAATTTAAAGCGGATTTAAAAAATGACAGATTAGTTTAAATGACTAAAAAAAATTCTGGACATCTAGTAAAAGCCGAAAAAGAGCCATCTGTTTGACTGCAACGGAAGCGTTTTGGTCAAGAGATGCGATTGTTACAAAAGTGCTAAAAATAAAAGCATTGAATATTTCCAAGGGGGAGGGGGTATACATTCGACAAATAAGCAAACATAAGTATCAAATACTTACACAACGTTCGATTAGCTCCTGTCTGTGTGAAAAATAAAGCAAAAGTGAGCGTATGAATACTTAAGATAGTTACCTATTCCCCTATCCCCTTCCCTCTCTCCTACCTTCAACTATTTCGAAAGCTCTGCTTTCCCCTCCCCTCTCTAATTCTATCTGTCTCTTTCTCTCTGTCTGTATGTGTGTGTGTGTGTCTCTCTCTCTCTTTCTCTCTCTCTCTCTCTCTCTCTCTCTCTCTCTCTCTCTCTCTCTATATATATATATATATATATATATATATATATATATATATATATATATATATATATATATATATATGGAAAATGAAAAAGGAAAAACCAAAATTATTTATATATTCATCAAGGTTCGTCTTCATTTCAAAACTTCGTCAAGATTATTAATTTGAAGAAATAACATGCAAGTACAATATTTGAAAATATTTGGTACGTTTGTGATGTAAAAAGAACTTTTTTTAAACAAAACATAGTCATTAGAATTTAAAAGATGCGGTACGATTATGACGTTAAAAGAATGTTAGAATACACAATGTGTGATGTCTTTCTAAAATTGAATGAGTGTTTTTTACATTTTTATATTATGTTATTATCGATGTTCTGTACAAAGTTTTGTTGGGAATGCGGTGCAAAATAGCTAATTTGGATCTAAATTCAAGTTCTGTTCGGTTAGTATAAGTTTGTTGATTAAAATAGATTCATTGTAGAAGCCGTTACGGTATTGAATTGTGTTAGAGTTTATAATTAGTGCTTATTTAAAAAGTCTTCGCCGATATTTATTTTAAATGAATTTAATGAGTCTAGCTGTTAAAAGAATGATCATGATGCAATGTATAAGAGAATAGTTCATTAAGGGAATTGTTATTTTTATATCTCTTTTATGTTCACCAAGGCTTTTTTTTTAGTTCCCGTTGCGTTTCCCCCACTATATATATATATATATATATATATATATATATATATATATATATATATATATATATATGGAAAATGAAAAAGGAAAAAACAAAATTATTTATATATTATTCATCAAGTTTCGTCTTCATTTCAAAACTTCCTTTGAAAATATTTGGTACGTTTGGGATTGTAAAAGAACTTTTTTAAACGAAACATAGTCATTAGAATTTAAAAGATGCGGTACCATTATGACGTTAAAAGAATGTTAGAATACAAAATTCTAAAATTGAATGAGTGTTTTTTATATTATTTTATTATCGATGTTATGTACAGAGTTTTGTTGGGAATGTGGTGCAAAATAGCTAGTTTGGATCTAAATTCAAGTTCTGTTCGATTCATCGTAGAAGCCGTTAATTGTGTTAGAGTTTATAATTAGTGCTTATTTAAAAAGTCTTCGCCGATATTTATTTAAAATGAATTTAATGAGTCTAGCTGTTAAAAGAATGATCATGATGCAATGTATAAGAGAATAGTTCATTAAGGGAATTGTTATTTTTAGTTCACCAAGCCTTTTCTTTAGTTTCCATTGAGTTTCCACCTGCATTGAATATGATAACTTGGAAATTTACCCAAAGTAAATGCACCATAATTTGTTTTTTGTTTAGTAGTTCACATTTATTAATAGAGCGTAATCCATCCTTTAGCATCTTGCTTAGGTCCTGCCGACGATGTCTTCTTCTTCTTCTTTCGTGTGAATCAGATGATTCTGGTGTTGGCATTAGTTTCCCCGATGTTTTGTCTAGTTAGAAATCTTTCTGGAAAGACATCGGGTACTTACGGGAAGGACCACGAGAAGGTTGCCAACATCCCTAAGTGAAAGTGGTACTGTGGAACCGACTGGATTCGAACTTGGAACATCCAGGTCTTCAGTCCGTGTCGATATCCACTTAACTACCGTCACCTCCGCCGACGATGTTGATAAGTCAGAGATAGGGATTAGCAACAATCAAGGACCTTAATGCCTTTTTCCCCTGATTGTGGGGATTTCGTTTCCATCGATGGTGAACCCTTCTTCCATTGTTGGTTCCTTTAATTAGTGGTAAACTGCAACTGACGGCTTTATTTTGATCGCAGCCCATTTGAGGCGCTCCTGTAGGCGGGCCACCAGTTGTTCCATGTGTGATCTGGATTCTCTGGCAACGGTTACATCACCCATGAACACCTTTATAGACGTGGTGTTTTTTGTGTGTTGTAATTCATCACTATGCAATATCATCTCCGTTACCAATTTGAACAATAGTATAGAGATAGTACATCCAATCATCATGCCAATATTCAACTTTTGCCAATATTTATTATTAGAAAATCTCATATACGAGGCATGTCTAAAACGTATCCGACCTTAGGTCAGAAAAAATATTAGGTCCTAATCCTCTTCAAAGTAGGCCCCTTGTGCTTGCACACACTTAGCCCACCGATTAACCCACTACCGGAAACACCTCTATGTATAGTGTGTTATAGTGAAATAAATTCCAGGAGGAAATCCGAGTATGAGAGCTCAATGTAATAAACAGAGCAAGAATAAAATAAAATATAGTAACATGGAATCACATAATCTTCGATGCAATAATTTATTTAAAACTTGTGGTATTGTCAAGCATCCAAGTGAGATGACTAAATTTTTGAAAATGAGAAAAGAGAAATTCACACTCACCAATTATTAAATACATATTTAGAAAGAGGGAGAAATGAGTTAGTTAAGACGTATATTGAGGAGGAGGAGATTGGAAACCTATTTAATCTATAATTTTAGAGAGGGAGGTTACACGATTTATAACGGTCGGCAATACAGAGAGGGGAGAGAGAAAAGGGCCATATATATATAGAGAGAGGGAGGAATTGTAAGGAGGCAGGGAAGGTCTCTCAAAAAACAGGTCAGCGTGTCAAGGTATCTCACCAATCAACCGCCCAACCCAAAATCCGCCTCTGAAACCTGGAAAACAAAGGCAACTGTCTGGCGACCAAGAAACACCTCGGGGTTGGGAGGAATATGAGAAAAAAAAAAGAAAGATTTGAAAACAGACAACAGACACCAAAGGTCAGAGACCAAGTTCTAGGACAACTAACGAAAAACGGAACTATCTCCCTTGAACCATTTCGGGAGTTAAGAGTTATCGCCCTTGAAATTGTCGGCTGCTCAGAGAGAAATATAAACAAAGATCACGGCGTCAGACGGTGAATATAACAATCGCGCCCAGCGGCCAATTAACTCATTAATTCATTCTGTGTTCAGTTTTAATAAATCTGTTAAACGTTTCTCTTGATAGTTCATCCATTTATTTACAAGTTATTATTTATTATAACCTTAATTACGAGGTTATAAAACCATGTCACATATATACACATACACTGACATACACACACACACACATATATATATATATATATATATATATATATATATATCCAGTCCACACTAATCCACACATAAAACAATTTAATTCACCCTAAAACGTGCTTTTTGAAGAAAACAACCGTAAAGTCATATTATTTTAAGTAAATTATTTGATTATTATAATAAACTTTAAGAAATGAACATTATTAACAATAACCCATACGATTAATTAAAATAAATCATTAGATTATATAATAATAACAATAATAATACTAATATTAATAAAAATCATAATAATATTAGATGATAGCTTATTTGATTAATTAAAATAAATCATTATGGCATATGATAATAATAATAATAATAATAATAATAATAATAATAATAATAATAATAATAATAAGATTTAAGAAAATATTGACAATATTATTAGTAGCTATATAAACTATAAAAATATACATATATAAAAATATAAAATCATTACATATCTATACATATATACACATATATACGCACATACACACATATCATACCATACATACACACATACATATACACGTATATATATATACATATATACATACACATATATACACCCACACAGACACATGCATACATATATATGCACACACACATATACATACATATACACATATATATACATATATATACATACATACAAATACATAAATACAATTACAAACACCTATACATATATATATATATATATATATATATATATATATATATATATATATATATACACCCACATACTCATGTAGATTCTAATACTAATAATTATAATAGTATATAGTCATGTTGCAATAAAGAGATACATAGATAAACAATTCAGAAGGGGATTAAAGCAAAAAACAATCTAGTCAGATCCAATTCAGTATCTAAATGGATCTCGGATTGTGAGTTGTTGGTTATTTTAAATTTACAGTTATGCCTGCATTTCACCATTAGTTCATCTCTTCTATTCAAAAGATTACCGTGTTCGTATTTCAGGATTCTTATTTTTTCCTCCAAACACAAATTGCATCTTTGCCTAAATCCATTTAGAATGTTAGAATAACATAAGATTGACCAAGAAACCACTGTTGACCGGTTTTCATTTTTCAGTAGCCATCATTGTTTCGCTAACTCCGTTTTGTTCTTAAGTTCTGTTTCAAGTTTCCCGTGGAAATGTTGATGTATACTTTATTATCCTTGTTTTTATCTTCCGGACATATCGTGGTTTTATAAACCACGCACTCTACTTTACAGTTGTTGTCTAGTGGGCATTCATTCTTCACCTGACAATTACACTTATTTACTTTAGCCTTATTGTTATTAGAATTATTTAATATTTTATAAGTACTAATTATCCTATTCATGTTCTTGGTACAAGAGTAACTAATTTTCATAGTTTTTCTGTTGAATATCTTACTTAGTTGATTGTTCGCGTTAAAATGCTTGTCTATTAGGTTATTCGTAATCAGCAGGTTACTCAGGATGTTTTTTAGTCATGGTTGGAAATAATTTGATGTTTTATTTTTTATTTTTTTATTTTTTAAACGAAGTTCACCCCAAACAAGGCAGGCCGCCACTGTACTGAGAAGAAAGAAAAGGGGAGAAGGATATGTGGGGTCAACCTAAACTGGGTTCTGCGCAGCGAGATGTCTGTTTACATTAATTTTAAATTTCTGCATGTCAGTACTGTCGGGGAAACAGGAGGCAGTGAGGAAGTTCCAGGGGCCAGCAGTACGAGGAAAGAAGCTATTTGAGTAGAAAGCTCTCCGGTATCTGGGGACCTCCACAGTGAATGGATGGGATTTAGTTGATTGTCGAGTTGATCTAGTGAATTTACGTCGAGGGGGCACCAGAGTAGTCAATTCATCAGAGCATAATCCATTGAAGTATTTGTAAAACAAGCACAAGGAGGCTACATTGCGGCGATTGGACAGGGACTGGAGCTTGGTTGACAGTGAGGGACATATTAGGTTGGTGACTCTTTTTTGGCGAGGAGGGGCTCATGGAATTAAGAAAACCCCTGATAATTATTAAAATATGTTTAATTTGTATAAAATTTGCACTCTGGGATTTTTAAAATTATATCTTATGAAAAATGTTCAAAAAAACAAAAAACAATTGTCAATATGTGGGAACCCGAAATTTGAATCTGATTGTTTTCTTTATTTTGATGACGAAATCATTGATGCGTAGCCAGAATTCATGTGAAAAATAAATAAATCTTCAATTATATTAAAAAAAACAGTTGCACATTCAGCTGTTACAGCTGCTGAATGTTTTACGAATAAAACGGGCTACGCTGAAATGTGTTTGCGTTGAAGAAAGGCATCGGAACATCATTGGATTATAGTGACAAATTCTTTTCCAGCACAAGTACAACATATCTCTTATATAATACTGAGTCATTAGGTAGAGTGACTGTGATTGAAATAATATCCCTTATATGAAACCTTTTCTGTGTCTTCATGTCTGTAATGTATCCCAGTTGCGAATTTTAAAGCGAAACTGTGAGCTCAGTTTCTATATCTGAAAGTCCTTGTTTTGTATAAGATTCGGGCGTCCTAAGGTTCTCCATTTGCTGTCTGTGATTAATTTTGTAACTTTGTTTTCCTGTTTGGCTGTGTGGTGAGCGTTGAATTTTTTGACAGATTTGGTGATATTTATGATTGAGTTGAATGTTATTGTGTTGTTCTGTCGTAGGTTGATGGTCAATGTTCTGTTGTAGGTTGATGGTCAATGTTCTGTTGTAGGTTGATGGTCAATGTTCTGTTGTAGGTTGATGGCCAATGTTCTGTCGTAGGTTGATGGTCAATGTTCTGTTGTAGGTTGATGGTCAATGTTCTGTTGTAGGTTGATGGCCAAAGTTCTGTTGTAGGTTGATGGTCAATGTTCTGTTGTAGGTTGATGGTCAATGTTCTGTCGTAGGTTGATGGCCAATGTTCTGTTGTAGGTTGATGGCCAATGTTCTGTCGTAGGTAGATGGCCAATGTTCTGTCGTAGGTTGATGGTCAATGTTCTGTCGTAGGTTGATGGTCAATGTTCTGTTGTAGGTTGATGGTCAATGTTCTGTCGTAGGTTGATGGTCAATGTTCTGTCGTAGGTTGATGGTCAATGTTCTGTCGTAGGTTGATGGTCAATGTTCTGGCCTCCTGGAAAAGATAAGAACTTTTGTGTTTCAAAAGATTTTATTTTTGTATGTAGTCAAGGAAAATAGGGTGTGATTGTTTCAAAAATTTAAAAGTTCTTGCCGGCGTGTCCTGTTCTTCTCAGCAGAAAAGTTCTGTTGCGAATATCTTCGTAGCTTTTAGCTGGAAAGTTTGGTTTTCCATTTCGACATGATGATAAAGAATGGAAAAAAAGTTCCGACGTAATGGAAATTGAAAAAGGAAAACTAAAAAATATTATTTATGTATTCAGCAACGTTTCGTCTTTATTGCAAGACTTCTGCAGGATGATTGTCTGAAGAAAAAGAAATATACATATATATTGGTGTATCTACGATTGTGTACGTGTATCTATCTTTTCGCATATTTGTACTCACCCGCATATCTGTGTATGTACGATTGAGTATATGTTTTGTGTGTATATCTTAACAGACATGAAGTAAATTCGTCCTCAAAAGGGACGAGGGTTTATTAGAAAATCTGTGTCATGAAATCGCGGAGATGACCTTATTTCTAAACGAAAACCTTTGCAGATGGGAAATCAAAAGAATTACAACTTGAAAATTCAAAATAAATAAATAGTGGGGACATTTTTAAATTTGGCCATGTCATCCTCATAATCTTATTTTACTGAATCATGTGACTAATCATGTGTAATTTCAATCTTTGCATCGATTCAAATGTTGCCCTGTGGAAGAACAAATACATGTCTGCAAATGTGTAGCCAAATATGTTTTTATAAATAGAAAGTTTTATACCAAATAAATATACGGCTCTATTCATTATGGAGCACTTTTATATAAATACAGTAAGATTCACTGTATTAAACCTTATGGACATACACTTTTTTAGATAATATATATATATATATATATGTATATATATACATACATACATACATATATATATATATATATATATATATATATATATATATATATTTGAATTTTTAATATTTAAATATGAACTTTATAATATAAAGCCATTGTAATAGCTCAATAGTGTGAGGCTAGAGCTCTGGTATAAAAATATTTTAATTTAAACCACATCATATATATATATATATATATATATATATATATATATATATATATATATATATATATATATGGAAAACAAATATTATTTATGTATTCATCAACGCTTCGTATTTATGAAATAAAGACGAAACGTTGATGAACACATAAATAATTTTTTCAGGTTTTCTTTTTTCATTTTTCTATTATATATATATATATATATATATATATATATATATATATATATATATATAAAGAGGTGTACTAAAAGCGAACTTTTAGGAAAGGTAAAACCTATTGTGAAGAGTATACAGCTCAATATCCAGGATAGAGCAGGTATATATATATAGGCCCGAAAAATATTTCAAATACGTGACGGGTTGGGACCCTAATCCCCTTCAAAGTAGGCCCTTTGTGCTTGCACACACTTAGTCCACTGCCAGAAACACCTCTGGAAGTCTTCTTTTGGAATGGTGTTCATCTTCGCCGTCGCGTTCCGTATTGTCTTTTTTTTTCGCACCCTCTCAACAGCAGCTGCACTCCGAGTGGAAGCCACACTTATTGCGACAGCTGTAGGGCGCATGGACTAAGTGGAAGAGTGCAAAAAACAGAGGTACGCATGGCGCGACCTCAAATACATGAAGCCAGTCTATTATAAGGCAGTCTACGACATCTTCTCAACACCTGTTAACTTGCATGCTTAGGGGTTAGCAATATCCGAATGATGCCTCAAACATATTCTCACTGGATGCGAGAATGCTCTGAGAAGCTACACGTGGAGACACAATGAAATACTGGAGATTGTTGTGCATGCTCAAAGATATGGTGTGAGACTACCACGAAGCTATCAATGTCACCAGTAGAACGATTCATTTCATTAAAGAAGTAAATAGTTCAAAATCTTTATATAAAAATAGACAATAGAGATTGTCATTGTTTGATTGCTGTAAGGACTGACACGTTGTATCCGACTTAGAATACCGGCTCGTATTTCTAATTGGAATAACGTTAACGGATCAGCATCCGGGTATTGTCTTTGAAGAAAGTTTTATCATTAGGTTAGCGATTTCATTTGAACAAAAATTTTCACTAGTGTCGAGGTTCAACACATCTCGACGTGTGTTTACTTTTGGAAAAGACGCCATCTTGAAAACCCGTAGCAGCAGCAGGAGTCGCAATTCTTTTTGCAATGACTTGCAAAAAGAAAGAACAGACGCCATTTTTTTTTTTTGAGAAAATCAGCAGAATACCGGCTCGTATTTCTAATTGGAACGGATCAGCATCCGGGTATTGTCTTTGATCCGTTAATTTGAAGAAAGTTTTATCATTAGGTTAACGAAATTTTTTTTCACTAGGCACATCAACGAAAGTTTGAAAAACCGACGAGAACAATGGGTCAGAAATAGCTAGAAAAAAAACATTGTATTTCCTATCGAGGTCGGATGCCGAGGTTTCATTGCCAACTAAACCTCCGCATTCTTCACTAATCTTGGAGTTTCTCCATCAGACAAGAGGCAACACTTACAAATAATAAAAGATGAGACCAAAGTAATTTGAGTTTTTGGTGTGTAGAAATGGATCCGTACGTAAGTATTCGTGTGTGAAATAAAACGAAAGTTGTAATCTGAATTTCAAAATAATCTCAGCCGAAGTTTTAATTAGCAATGTTATTCTCTTTTTCAGTAAATCGCTTAAATATTAACGAGACTTTGGGTATATATATAAAAACTAGAAGAATAATACAGAATATTATTTTTCAAAAACTATTTTAAAGAGGTTTTCGATATATGTATATCTAAATGTTTTGTTGTATCATTGAATTAAATAAATTAAGCCTGAGGTGTTTTGATATAAATATAGTTTGGATACATCGAAAAAACATTGGGAATTATATATATATATATATATATATATATATATATAGAGAGAGAGAGAGAGAGAGAGAGAGAGAAAGAGCGAGAGAGCAAGAGAGAGACAGAGCAAGAGAGAGACAGAGAGAGAATATTTATAGAAAGAAGGGGGAAGTAGAGCTTTTAAAATAGTTACGGGTAGGTGAGTGGAAGGCAGTGAGATAGGGGTGATAGGTAACTGTCTCAAATATTAGCTTTATATATATATATATATATATATATATATATATATATATATATATATATACAGTATCTACTATAAGTGAGTACACACAATGAAATTTTTACTTTTTACTTCATAGAACTTTATTTAAATTTTTCGTAGCATTTAAATATCATAGCCATATATTTAAATTTAAATATGCATAAGCGTTAAGGTTCGAATTTGTTGCTTATTACAAATAATAGGAAGAAAAAAATCTATAAAGTCACAGTAAAATAAATAGTACACAGTTATGAAAGTCACTTATCATGAATAAATATGTACTCAATTAGCTATAAATAGCAGAACTTTCTGTTGACACCTTTTTATTGTACCCTAATAGTAATATAAGGCATTTTACCAGTTATAGCCTAAGGAATTTTACCGGCTTTTTGCTTACATTCCGCTGCTATTGCTTGGATCTATTACTACCAAAGTTTTTTTTTCATATTATTTTTTTAAATGGCTCCCAATGTCAATGAATTGGATAAAAAAAAACTCGTGAAACTATTGTTAATTTATTCAATAGTGGTCATTCATAGAAGGAAGTTAGTGACAATTTAAATATCAGACGAAATACGGCAGCAAAAGTTGTTCAACGGTACAAAAAAGCTGGAACCGTCAAAAATGGCCGCCGTCCTGGTCGACCAAATAAGTTTTCTGATCGAACTAAGAGGCACATCAAACAACTAATAGAGGGAAATAGACGTCGGAGTGCTGCTTGCATCGCAGAAGAAATTTCGCACAGTTTAAACGTAACTGTGAGTGCTCAGACAGTGCGCAACATTCTCCATGAAGACGGGTTTAAAGGCTGCATGCCCCGGAGGAAGCCTCTGCTTAAAACTTCTCACAAAAATAAGCGCTATGAATTTGCTAATGAACATAAAGACAAAGACATGCAGTTTTGGGACAAAATCCTTTGGTCTGATGAGACAAAAATAAATCTATTCGGATCAGATGGCGTTAAGCGTGTGTGGCGACGAAAAGGGGAAGCTTACAAGGATAAGTGTGTCGTGCCAACTGTAAAGCATGGAGGTGGGAGCTTAATGATTTGGGGGTGTATGAGTGCCAAAAGAGTTGGACGACTTGCTTTCATCGAAGGAAAAATGGATTCCAAACTCTATTGCCAGATATTGGAGGAAAAAATGTTACCAAGTCTAACAAGTGTTGGCAGACGTGAGGTTTTCCAGCAAGATAACGACCCTAAGCACATGTCTCGGGCTATGAAATCGTTCTAGACAGTAAACGGGTGAATACCTTACCATGGCCGAGTATGTCACCCGATTTGAACCAAATAGAGCATTTGTGGGAGCATCTGAAACGGAAAATTAAAGAGAAAAATCCGAGAAATAATAACGAACTGAAGGAGGTCATCAAGTGTGAATGGAACGCAATTCCGGTGGACACATGTCATAAACTAGTCGAATCAATGCCTAAGAGATTGTCTGCTGTTATTGATAACAATGGAGGCCATACAAAGTATTAAAAATAAGATTATTTGTTTAAAATACTCATGTGTACTCACTTTTTGTTACTTGTTCCAAATGTTTTTGTTCAATTTTTTTTGCATTGAAAAGATATTTGTTCCTTCATAGTTTATAAAACTATTATAAACCACGACATGGCTATGTTCACATCGAGTTTCATTTAAATCCTACGAAAAACTAAAGTTCTATGAAGTAAAAAGTAAAAAATTCGTTGGGTGTACTCACTTATTGTAGATACTGTAGAGAGAGAGAGAAAGAGAGACAGAGAGAGAGAGACAGAGACAGACAGACAGAGACAGAGCTAGAGAGACACACAAAGCAAGACAGAGCAAGAGAGAGAGAGAGCCACACAGAGTGAGAATATTTATAGAAATAAGGGGGAAAGCAGAGCTTTTTGAATAGTTACGGGTAGGTGAGTGGAAGGCAGTGAGATAGGGTGATAGGTAACTGTCTCAAATATTAGCTTTATATATATATATATATATATATATATATATATATATATATATAAATAATCGTGAGAGAGAGAGAGAGAGACCCAGAGGTGGAGGTTGAGCAAAGCTTTCACTTCTGGTTGTTTTTTCACACAGACAGGACATAATCGAACGTTTCGTAAGTATTAGATATTATTGATGTTTGTTTATTTATCGAATATATACACCTTTGCAGCTGTTTTATTTTTTATGATTCCTTTTTTATTGATAACGATTTCAAGTAACTTGTTTCCTTCTGATGAGTCAGTCAGTTGACTTACGGCATTTACTAGCCTATAAGTAGATGTCAAACTAGTATATATATATATATATATATATATATATATATATATATATATATATATATATATATATGTGTGTGTGTGTGTGTGTGTACTAGACAGGTTACACAATGGTAGATAGCACCGTCTGTGTGGCAATGACCAAAAACCACGCTGACAATTAATATATATTGATTATCATGTGGTTATAAAAGTTATATTATGGCGAAGGAAGAAAATTGAGTATGCATGCATATTAAAATGGAAATAAATGAAAGATTAAGAAAATAGAAGGATCACCAGTGAGCAAGTGCTAACTAAATACATGAACTTTTTTTTGTAAATGAAAAATTAACAAAAAACAAATTTTATAACAAAAAAAATTATATCTATAATTTCATAAGAATATAAAGGTATTTTCAGTTAAGAAGTGTTCATTTAGATGTAACTCGTGTTTTTTTTAATAATTTTTTTTTAGATGTGCTAAAATTTTATTCCAGGACTAGAAATACAATTTAAAACCAACAATATATAAACAATCATTGCTGCCATTGTGAAGACAAACCAAAACAAGTGAAATTATTTCTAAAACAATAATGTGAGAGAAAGTTCACTGAATAAGCAGACACGAGGGCGAGAGATATTTATGTTATTATGTCTGTAGCGTGAGTAGGGTGACACTGTGTATTCATAGTCTACCTTTAAACTGTTTGTGTTTGAGATTGGGTAGCAATATTTGCTTCTGTTCGCCTGACTCTTGTAAATGTGGAAATATGTGCGCGCGAAGTAGGGAAAGATGGCAAGCGGCTGAGTGTTCTTTTCTTTCGCCTCCCCCGGACAATGCCCCGGGAGGTTGTATGCATAGGCCCTGCCCCTTTTTCGATATCCACCGACCTGGATCTGATTTGTCCAGTTTCCTGTTCTCATTTTTTTTTTAATTTGGCATAGGCTTGCCAACTCTATGTTTCAAAATCATTTTCATTGAACAGAAATGATAAGTTAACGAGCGCATGTGAAAATTCTTACTTGCTTTGGAAGTGAAGAGAAGAGGGTATACAAATCAAACTGAGAAAGAAATAGAGTCGCTATGCAAGCCAGTAGCTTTTTGCTTTCGTTCGAATCGCATCTCCACTTGATCACATGTTCAATATGGTCTTCGTGGTTTCGTGGTTTTCGTTCAACTGTTGATCAACTGAGCGTATCTGTCGGTTTATGAATAATTCAAGTGAGGGTAGGCTCATTGCGCTTGACATTTCGAAAGTATGGCATTCTGGTCTTCTATACAAATCTCAGGCTTATAGTAATAAAAAATAGGTAACATTTTTGGCATTGTTAGGTGCTTTCTTTATGATAGAATCTTGCAAGTAACTCATCACCCGGTTTTATTTTCTAATGCTGATATCTCTCAAAGCTATATTCTGGGTCCAACACCGTTTCTTCATTATATAAATTATCTTTTAGTTATTCAAAGAATTATAATCTTTGCTGATAATGTCACTATAGATTCTAGTGTTTCGTCTCGCTCATCTCCCTGAGATCAGTTGAAATATGAAGCTTATCTAAATAATACAAATTCTCAATTGTCATCTAAAATATTCCAAAACATGATATCAATCGATTCGAACCCGAAATAATACAACAATGGAAACAAATTGAAAAACAATATAAAAAACGAGCAAGAATGACAAAGCACTTCACATTTCTATGCGAGTTATCTAAAGATAGTTTCATCAGGTTTGACCTTGAAACTACTAGTCAGTCCCGATAGAACACAAGGATAGATATGGCGCAGGATAAGTAGGGTATGAGATAGAATCCGCAACAGCCGATGGAAGAAACATCAATTACAAACCGATATCTCCAACAACCTCGTCCTCTTCCTAGAAGATATATCACTGATTGATGACAGAGCTGGCATCCAACAATACCTGGATAGGTCATACAAAGATAAGTAGAGTAGTTCGAATAATCAAAATAAAACTCGATAGTTGCGATTTTGCAAAATGCAGAAAACCCATTTAATTAAGCGATATTGTTTTCTTTTGATTCTAAAAAACACGTTTCTTTTCAGAACGTTTTCAAAACGTCAAAATGAAATTCGACGTCCTTCTGGAAATGATCGGCGACTTCGGTCCTTATCAAAAGAGGGTTCTTTTCTGTCTTTATTTGAATTCAATCATGGATGCCTTTCACGCTGGTCTCACCGTATTTATCTTTCCACATTTGGACTTCCGGTAAGTGGTTTAATTTTACTTTTTTATTCTTTTACTAAGCGGAAGCGGAAGCGGTGACCAGTTAGACTAGTGACGTTGGCTAGACTTTTAGAAATTTCAGAAATGTTAACCCTAAAATTTATTAACGTTTTAAAATATGTATTCGTAACTTTCCAGATGTAGGATTGATAATTGGTATTATTAAACCTACTATGCTGACCGTAAATGTTTATTTCACAACGTTTCGGTTGATGTAACTTCCGACCTTTTCCACTACTGACTAAGAATAAAATTTAAAAAATACGTAAGAATTATATCCGGTCATGGCTGACGGGACGAGAACAATCTAATCCCGTGAATTAAATACAGGGATCAGTTCGAAATTCCGTATAGATTCGCGAGTTTGCAAAAATTTCCGAGTTCGATAATATGCGACTGAAAAAAATCGGAGTTTACATCGGCCGAGACATTTGAGAATGTCCGTTTTCTGATCTCTCTGTTTATAATCTGTTCTGGCTATGACACGAAACTGCAACCGGGGGATGAGACCTCAGTTCGGGAATTTTTATAAACTCCTTTGCTATGTGTAACAGTTGGAAAGAACAAAAAGGAAATACAAAAAATATGAACTCAGTTTACAGAATTTTTTTAACATTTGCTTTTCAGTGAAAAGTATTCATTTACTAAAAACAGGAATTGCTCAATGTTCATGCCTTAGTAAATGAACAGAAGAGTTCAAGACCTGATAAAGCTTATTATCTCTATATAGAGTCTTACACAGATGTTGGTGCCAATGGAATCGCCGACCATTACGTGTGGTGGTGACATATTTATCTTGGAGGTGTATTTTACAGGGGTAGTAAGGGTTTATTGATGCAAAGCATATGTAGGGAGAATATTGGACTCTTGTGTTATAATGTTTAAAAACACTCGTTTTATCCTTTCAACTGATACTGTCACTTGTTTCCACTTATATAAGTGTGTCAGTAAGTGCAAGCACGCGATAAAGACTCGTATAACGTGGAGTGAGAGGGGCTTTCACAGCATCTTTTCGAAGAAAAACATTCATCCATGACGAATTGTCTTTTGAGACAGAAGATTTTGTGGTTCATAGATGGAAGTCTATTAAAATAAGATCGCAGTCTGTTTCCGTACAGAGTTGGATTTTCTGCAATTAAATCTTTTGGGGTCAGCATCTTACCTGGCAAAGATAATGGTACCCCAGAAACGAGTTCGGCAGGAGATTGTCCCAGATCCTCATTGATAACACGGATAAACATGAAACACGGTTTTCAATTGGCGAAAGAAGCATTCTATCATCCCATTAGAAGCTGAGTGATAGCTAGTCGTGCGTATACGCTTAATCTCTAAAATCCCGGAAAGTTTATGGAGGAGATGAGATTCGAACTCCCCGTCACACTCGGTGTTAATAGTTGTGGGAAGTCCGTAACGAGATATCCAGTCTTATATTGGGGCTCTCGCTACAGATTCAGCCGAAATGACGTTTGGGGGAATGTCTTTAGGCCACTAGTAAAGTGGTCTATTTATAGTTTTGTGTTTCCCAAAAAAATATTTCATTTTATTAGGTGCTTTATTTTATTATTTATTCATAGAATTGTATTTTGAAAAAGTTGTATTCCAATATATATATATATATATATATATATATATATATATATATATATATATATATATATATATATATATATATATATATATATATATATATCGTAGCCATTTATCGTCTCCTTCCATTCCTGAAAGCATATTCGTGCAGTTGATGAAATTTGCCACTACATCCGTTGAATTCAGTTTTAACGATGTATTATTTACTCCTCTCCATGAGTTAGGCACAAGGCCAGTTTTATCCTACTCCCACAAGTAAGATGTGATCTAAGGTCGGGTCGGAAAGTGGGGGTTGAAAAGCCAGTGCCCGAGAGGTGAGCACTCTGACCATCAAAAATTGCCTGGGCAGCCCCGTCGGCATTCCCCGGTAGGGGCGCCTCAGGCAGTAAGCAATAAACTTACTCCTCCCCAAAGAGGGGAGGCGAAGAACGATGTGATGTATAGGCAAATAGACGGTGTATCTATGGGCTCAGTCCTAGGACCGACTATGGCGAATATTTTTGTGTGTTTTTTTAGAAAGCTTTATTATCTGAACTCACTAAAACCTTTAGTCTACTTTCGATATGTAGACGATACATTTTGCCTTTTTAATAATAAAACGGAGGCAAATACATTCTTCTCCTTACTCAATAAAATGCACCCTGCATTAAAATATACATATGAAGGAGAGCGTAATTCCACTTTAGCTTTCCTCGATGTATTGGTAACAAAAAACCCATCGAGTTACCTTACATCAATCTACCGTACACCTATGTTTACATGATTATATACTCGCTGGAATTCATTTTATCCTAACAAACTATACGTTAACTTGATTTGGACATTAACACACACAGCCCATATGATTTGTTCAAAATCAAAATTGGACGAAGAAATTAAAACTATAACTAATACTTTTTCTAATAACGTTAATCCTCTTGATGTGATTAGGGCAGTCATTCAAAGAAAAATAAATACTTTTTCCGAAATAAAACCAAATACGGTGACTAAATGTCCGATGTACATTCGTTTACCTTGGTTAGGCACAGTATATGAGAAATTCGCCAAGCAAATCAGCTCAGCAGTTGAAAATTGTTAATTTTCTTCGAATGTGCGTGGTGTGTTTTCTACAAAACCTTTATTGGTGTCCTGTCGTAAAGACGCTCCCCCCCCCCATAAAAAATAATTTTATTCCTCATTTTAAATGTGGTTGCAGTGCTGACTACGTGGGTAGGACGACGTTAAGATTGGATAGTAGAGTCCAACAGCACATTCCGAGTAAGATCAGGAATGGAACCTTCCGGTCAACGGACGTTCAAAACAACACATACGGGTCTTCCATTACAGACCATTTACTTAAAAAAACTCACCGTGCTCTAGGAATTTTAGGATGGACTCCTTCACCATTCTCAGTCATGCTCACTCATTATACCATCTAACAATCTTGGAGACGATCCACGTTCGTCTCAAACGTCCCTCCCTTTGTAAACAAAGAGAATGTCTATTAGGACTAGATGTGATCAGTCTTAAAGATTAATCCTCCATTGTACATACACCATAACGCTATTTTATATTCTGTACTCTCTCTTTTCACGCCACTTTTTGTTAAATCCCTCGATTTAAAAAAAAAAATCCCCCGATACTGTGAACCCCACTTGTCAGTGTCAATCGTAAAGGTGTGATATCCTGGTCGCGGCGCCGGACTGTGAACCCCACTCGTGCTGGTCGTCGTAGTTGCAATAAAAAATATATATACAAATTCCTCTAGACCTAGATGGCGACGATGATGATGATGATGATGATGATGATGATGATGATGATGATGATGATGATGATGATGATGATGATGATGATGATGATCTTGTTGTCTCGTCCAGCTACAAACACACTCCCACGTTGTTTATATCAGCGAACGATCATTGGGCGAACAGCTACCGGTTGGCTTGGTGGGAGCGAAAGATCATTCAAAGCAGAACAAAAGGAAAAGAACAATGTTCAACAACTCGGTCGGTTTTTTTTGTATAGAAGTGTAATTATTAATAAAATAAAAGAATTGATTTTACCTTAGAGAAAACATAACCTTTTGCTAAAGACATTTACGAGTACGGTAGACATTAATCCAATGTAAAATCAATTCTTTTATTGTTCGGGAATTTTTATAAACTCTTTTGCTATGTGTAGCAGTTGGAAAGAACAAAAAGGAAAGACAAAAGTTAGATCTGTGTGTGTGTCCGAATTCTTTACACAAGTAGTTGTTTAGTCACAAATTAACTGGCGAAGGCGATGGCGAGTATTTCATCCGGTTTGTTTTCTTCGGCGCACGCCATTTCGGCGCGCGCCGGTTCGTTCAACTCTCTCTGCCGACAATCCAACTCTAACTGCCTCACTCTACTGCTGTGCGTGAAGAAGATCCCATTTATATTAGAGAGGGGGTGGGGCGCCCGTCCCAACCCTACTTGAGAGAGGAAGACACGCAGGGAGTAAGATGGCGGAGAAGGGGGTGTATGACGATAGACATCTTCAATGGAAGAATGTGCGTTTCTAACCGAGAATGCTGTATGTTAAATCGTTAAATGTCAAAAATAAACAGCTATTTGTTCCAGATATGGGTTTTACAATGTATGTTCCTGGAGGGCGATAGAATTAGTGGCTCGAGATTAATTGTAGCTACGTAAAATATTTTAAAAGTTTCATTTGTAATGTTATTTATTGTGGGTTGATTACTTCAAGTATTTTGTAAGAATTAGTTTTATAATGTCATATTTTTGTGTTGTTAAAACTATAATTTGTTTGAGTTTTTTTAAATGCCGGTGAATTGAACTAGAATTTACAATATGAATACTGAGTCTACGTTAACGGGTAGGAGGAGTAGTAACAACAACGTAGCGATTAGTTTTTTTTATTATTATAATTATAATTATATTATTATAATTATAATTATATAATTAATAATTATCAGCATCTGCTCAGAGATACTGAACTTCTATATCGTCAGTTTATGTAAGCCAACTACACCAAACAACAACTATATATAAAACACAAGACAAACACCACCAACAACAACAACTCTACCAACACCAACACCACAACGAACAATAATAACGATAGTACCAACAAAACATAACAACACCATCAACAACGTCAGCGGCATAGCAAAGATTAAAGTAGCACTAACGAAAACACAACAATACACCAACATCACCAACACTAACATCACCTCCACCAGCAATAACAGCAGCACTAACAACAATATAGACATCACCAACAACATCACTGACAACACGAACTTTACAATCAACATAAATACGACCTGCACCAATAATGACAATAGCGCCAACAACGGCACTAACATTATATAATGGATTGTCATTGATTCGCTTCTTGCTTCTAACTCTCGATTCGTCTCTCGTATTTGTTTGTGTTTTTTCTGACCGCCTTTGCTCATCCAGTAACGACACCAATTTCATTAGAGAAGAGCATACAGATTTCGCTGTTAGAGAAATGTTCGTTTATTGGGTCTTATAATTCCAGATACACCGCAAGAGAGATGAAACGACAAAGAGTTCAAAATATTTGTATCTTATTATATTACATGGATTTGGTTAGTGCCACCATCTTATTATATCACATGGATTTGGTTAGTGCCACCATCTTATTATATTACATGGATTTGGTTAGTGCCACCATCTTATTATATTACATGGATTTGGTTAGTGCCACCATCTTATTATATTCCATAGATTTGGTTAGTGTCACCATCTTATTATATTACATGGATTTGGTTAGTGCCACCATCTTATTATATTACATGGATTTGGTTAGTGCCACCATCTTATTATATTACATGGATTTCGTTAGTGCCACCATCTTATTATATTCCATGGATTTGGTTAGTGTCACCATCTTATTATATTACATGGATTTCGTTAGTGCCACCATCTTATTATATTACATGGATTTGGTTAGTGCCACCATCTTATTATATTACATGGATTTGGTTAGTGCCACCATCTTATTATATTACATGGATTTGGTTAGTGCCACCATCTTATTATATTACATAGATTTGGTTAGTGCCACCATCTTATTATATTACATGGATTTCGTTAGTGCAACCATCTTATTATATTCCATGGATTTGGTTAGTGTCACCATCTTATTATATTACATGGATTTGGTTAGTGCCACCATCTTATTATATTACATGGATTTGGTTAGTGTCACCATCTTATTATATTACATGGATTTGGTTAGTGCCACCATCTTATTATATTCCATGGATTTGGTTAGTGCCACCATCTTATTATATTACATGGATTTGGTTAGTGTCACCATCTTATTATATTACATGGATTTGGTTAGTGTCACCATCTTATTATATTACATGGATTTGGTTAGTGCCACCATCTTATTATATTACATGGATTTGGTTAGTGTCACCATCTTATTATATTACATGGATTTGGTTAGTGCCACCATCTTATTATATTCCATGGATTTGTTTAGTGTCACCATCTTATTATATTACATGGATTTGGTTAGTGTCACCATCTTATTATATTCCATGGATTTGGTTAGTGCCACCATCTTATTATATTCCATGGATTTGTTTAGTGTCACCATCTTATTATATTACATGGATTTGGTTAGTGTCACCATCTTATTATATTACATGGATTTGGTTAGTGCCACCATCTTATTATATTCCATGGATTTGTTTAGTGTCACCATCTTATTATATTCCATGGATTTGTTTAGTGTCACCATCTTATTATATTACATGGATTTGGTTAGTGTCACCATCTTATTATATTCCATGGATTTGGTTAGTGTCACCATCTTATTATATTCCATGGATTTGGTTAGTGCCACCATCTTATTATATTACATGGATTTGGTTAGTGTCACCATCTTATTATATTACATGGATTTGGTTAGTGTCACCATCTTATTATATTACATGGATTTGGTTAGTGCCACCATCTTATTATATTCCATGGATTTGTTTAGTGTCACCATCTTATTATATTACATGGATTTGGTTAGTGCCACCGTCTTATTATATTCCGTGGATTTGTTTAGTGTCACCATCTTATTATATTACATGGATTTGGTTAGTGCCACCATCTTATTATATCACATGGATTTGGTGAGTGCCACCATCTTATTATATTACATGGATTTGGTTAGTGCCATCATCTTATTATATCACATGGATTTGGTTAGTGCCACCATCTTATTATATCACATGGATTTGGTTAGTGCCACCATCTTATTATATCACATGGATTTGGTTAGTGTCACCATCTTATTATATTACATGGATTTCGTTAGTGCCACCATCTTATTATATTACATGGATTTGGTTAGTGCCACCATCTTATTATATTACATGGATTTCGTTAGTGCCACCATCTTATTATATTACATGGATTTGGTTAGTGCCACCATCTTATTATATTACATGGATTTCGTTAGTGCCACCATCTTATTATATTACATGGATTTCGTTAGTGCCACCATCTTATTATATTACATGGATTTCGTTAGTGCCACCATCTTATTATATTACATGGATTTGGTTAGTGCCACCATCTTATTATATTACATGGATTTCGTTAGTGCCACCATCTTATTATATTACATGGATTTCGTTAGTGCCACCATCTTATTATATTACATGGATTTCGTTAGTGCCACCATCTTATTATATTACATGGATTTCGTTAGTGCCACCATCTTATTATATTACATGGATTTCGTTAGTGCCACCATCTTATTATATTACATGGATTTGGTTAGTTCCACCTCGCGCTTGTATCAACTTATTAATTCATCAAAAACTATTTTCTCTATGACGCCATTCTTTAAACGGTTGTCTTTTCGAATTTCCCTTCCAACACTTCTATATCATCTGACCTTTTTGTGTCTCGAACCAAACTTGGGGGTAATGGAGAATAACACACTTCACAAAACGAAAACATAAGGGGCTTTTCAATCTAATTTCTCTCCACCTCTAGTTGAATAATGGCCCGGTGAGGCCGGACGTATGTGTGGGTGATCGTTTGGTTTGGCTTGCGCGATTTAGTGCGGGTGAACCCGTACAACCGAGTGCAAAATAAAGCTGTTCTCACAGTCGAAGCTCACAGGCGTTGACAGGCCCACCACATTGACAAGACCTCAGGTCAAGGGTCAAGGTGCACCTGCGCATAGGGTTTCTATGACGTCACGGGCTTTAGTGTGGGAAACGGAGTTTTGTCAGTCTGGGTTTTGGAAGCAGGCTGAACAGACGATTTCTCTATGTAGTCTTCAAATGATTAAGGGAATTAAATTCCCTCCGAGAATACAGGTAGGAGACTCCTTCTTCCCGCCTTCTCGAATGCTAAGGACTTAAGCTAGGAATTAACTACGATAAAGTAGTAATTTGGTCTCTCTCTCAACGTTAGTGGAACGTCTCCAGCGGCGACAGTAACTGACGCCTGAATAAAACAGAATCAACATTTAAAAGATTGTTTGTCTCGTGAATCGAATTATGAAGGTTTTGTTGCAGACACAGCGGACGGCGATGTTCACGGCAGTACAGAAACGAAGAAAGACTCAACCATTAGACGACATCGAGACGGCGCATCTCCACGATGAAGAAGAGAAGGTACGAGAAATTAAGGACTATGCAACACTCTTTCGTCAGATCGTTGGGTGTCGAAGGGTCGAAAGTCAAATCACCTTCAGCTGACTGCTAGTGATGGCAGCAGCAACAAAATAACGCAAGTGACTCTTGTTCTTTTTGTTACTTTCGTTTTGTTGATTCTTCCTTTCTCTCTTTTTTATTGAACTCGTTTTTTCTCTCTTTTTGCTCTCACGAGAAGAAGGCATTCGTTTCAAACCCGTCATACAGACAAGAGGCGTTTTGCTCAGCGATTCAAGTTTTGTAGCTTTCGAAATGCATTGATGAAAAAAAATACTATTTTTATATAAAATGTGTTAGGACACCTAACGAAAACGGAATTACCTCCCTTGAATCATTTCGGGAGTTAAGAGTTATCGCCCTTGGAAAAGGATCGGCTACCCGGAGAGAAAGAAAACAAAGACCACGGCGTCAGATTGTGAATATATCAATCGCGTCCAGCGGCCAATTAACTCATTAATTCATTCTGTGTTCAGTTTTAATAAATCTGTTAAACGTTTCTCTTGATAGTTCATCTATTTATTTACAAGTTATTATTTATAATTAACCTAATTTACGAGGTTATAAAAGTTGGCGACGGAGGATGAGATAAATTTACATTTTTCAAAAAAAAAACAAAAAAAAAAACACAAAAAATGGAATGTACAATACAACAATTGCTGCAACAACAATTACGTTTGATGGAGTTATTTTCAGAGAGATTTTCCACGCCTACATCGTCGATTTCAGAAACGAATCTTAGGACGGCTACAGATTCAGTTTCGCAGACAATAACAGAATTTCGTTACGACCCAATGGCAAATTCGACGTTCGGTACATGGATTGCGCGTTTCGAGGACATTTTTCGAGTGGATTTCAAAGATCAAGCTGACGACTGGAAGGTAAGACTTCTGCTACGGAAGCTTGGGACATCGGAACATGATCGGTTAGCAAATTACATATTACCAAAACATTCTCGTGACTACAGTTTCAACAACACAGTGGAAACCCTCAGTTAGATTTTCGGTGAGCATATTTCATTATTCAATATGCGGTTCAATTGCCTTAGCAAAACGAAATCTTCCTCAACCGATTTTTCAACGTACGCAGGCCTTGTAAACAAAGAATTTGAACGTTTTAAAATATCTTCCATCACAGACGCTCAGTTCAAATGTTTGATTTGTGTGTGTGGTTTGAGATCGGCGGAGGAGACAGATATTCGCACACGGATTTTGTCAAAAATAGAACAAAATCCAGACATAACATTGCAACAAGTTGCCGTGGAATGCCAGCGTCTAGTGAATCTAAAACATGATTCAACTATGGTACAACAAGCATCAGCATCCATGGTAAACACAGTCCAAAAACAACGTCGGCCCACCTCACCGACTTCAAAATCTGTCCAGACCCCAACAGCTTGTTGGAATTGTGGCAACTGACATTTTGTGCGAAACTGCACTTCAAGACACACCGCTGTCGCAGCTGCAATCGACTCGGACATAAAGAGGGATTTTGCACCCATCCAGGACGAAAACAACCCCTATAATAGGCAAACCTCACATAACAGGCAACGACAGCAGCACAGAACAAACACAAACAGTCTGATAGCAACTTTTCTCTCAAACCAAAAATCCAAACGAAAATTTGTTGCAGTACAATTCAGCTATTCAACTGCAAATCGATACAGCATCAGATATAACTATTATATCACAAAAACTATGGGAAGCCATAGGCCAGCCCTCATTGACACCAACAAGTCAGATAGCACAGAGTGCTTCTGGAGATTGTGTTCACATCACCCGCTACCATCAAAATGAAAGAAAAAACGGTGTCAGGTACCGTATACATAGGAAACTCATGCCATAATTTGCTGGGATTTGATTTTATCGAGTTACTAGGTCTTCTCGACATTCCACTCAACCAGATATGTGAGGTGGTGTCCAGATCGTCACCTCAGAGCAGCATTATTGACCAGACCAAAGACATCATGAAACAATTTTCTCCAGTCTTCACAAACAAATTGGGACGTTGCACTCAGGCAGAGGCCACACTGTTCCTTAAACCATTTTCCAAGCCTGTTTTTCGACCCAAACGCCCAGTGCCATATGCTGCATTGCCACTGGTGGACCAGGAACTAAAACGACTTGAAGAAATGAAGGTCATCATACCAGTAACATATTCACGGTGGGCAGCACCCATCGTGGTTGTAAAGAAAGCCGATGGTTCAATTCGGTTGTGTGCTGATTTTTCAACGGGGCTCAACTTAGCACTAGAGGATCATCAATACCCATTGCCAATCCTCGATAATCTCTTCACAGTACTTAATGATGGCACCTGCTTTGCAAAATTGGACCTCGCAGAGGCTTATTTGCAAGTCGAAGTGGACGAAAACCTCCAGGGAGCTGCTTACTATAAACACACAACGTGGATGATTCCAATTCACTCGTTTACCTTTTGGGGTAAAAACAGCCCCTGCCATATTTCAACAGATTATGGACACAATGCTTACTGGCCTGGAACGTACAGCTGCATACTTGGATGACATCAATGTTGTTGGGCAATCCAACCAGGAGTGACAAAACGGATCAGCTAGGTCCTAAACCGCATCCAAGACTTAGGTCTCCATCTCCGACCTGAAAAGTGCCATTTTTATTTACCTTCCATAAAATACTTGGGATTTATGTTTGATTGTCAGGGTCATCGTCCAGATCCTGCTAATGTGGCAGCCATTCAACACATGCCACCCCCATCGGACGTTAACGGTCTACGCACATTTCTGGGACTGGTGAGCTAATACGGTAGTTTCTTGTCTTCACTCCATCAAATCAAATCACCACTCAACAAACTGTCGATAAAAGACACAAAATGGTCCTGGCCCGATGACTGTCAAAAATCATTTGACAAAATCAAAGCACTCATTAACTCGGACCTACTGCTCACACATTTTGATCCAAATAAGAAAATTGTGGTAGCAGCAGATGCATCAAATCATGGCGTTGGAGCCGTAATCTCGCATATATTCACAGATAGAACTGAGAAAGCTATCATTCATGCAGCCAGATCCCTGACACCCACTGAACGCAATTACAGTCAAATGGAAAAAGAAGCACTGACACTGAATTTTGCTGTGAAGAAATTCCATAAGATGTTGTTCGGGCGTCACTTTACACTTCTGACAGACCATAAGCCACTACTGTCAATATTTGGCTCAAAAAAAGGTATTCCGGGATATTTAGCCAGCCGATTACAACGGTGGGCAAGCATTCTACTGGGGTACGATTTCGCTATACAGTACCACCGGACAACAGAATTCGGCCAAGCTGATGCCTTGTCACGACTCATTAGTGCACAATCAGTTCCAGATGACGACACTGTCATCGCTGCCATCAACATCGAGGCCGATTTTCAACGCACGCTCACAGATTGTATCCGGACAATTCCAGTGACAAGGAATGATATAAAGCGAGAATCACAACAAGATCCAACGATACAAAAAGTGTGCAGATTTCTTCAACATACATGGCCTCCTAACCTCACGGGAGACCTCCAACAGTTCAAACAGCGCAGTGGCTCTCTTTCTGTCATGATGGTTGTTTGATGTTTGCAGATCGTGTTGCTATTCCGACTAAACTCAGACAAACAGTCCTTAAGAACTACATTCGGGCCATCCAGGCATTAACCGAATGAAATCACTAGCCCGCAGCGTGGTCTATTGGCCTAACATAGACACATATATTGAGCATACTGTTAAACGTTGTATCCAGTGTATGAAAGCGCAGAAGAATCTACCTCAGATTGTTGATTCTCGCTGAGCGACCATGGTCCAAAATAAACATAAACGTTGCTGGCCCTATCAATGGCCTTAGTTTTCTGGTGGTTGGAGATGCCCATTCCAAATGGCCAGAAGTTTTTCCAATGCAACAGACTGACACTCATTCTACAATAACAGTACTTAGGCGGCTATTTAGTCAACACGGCTTACCCGAGACTTTAGTCTCAGACAACGTTCGGTCGCCACCGTATCATCCTCAATCCAACGGACTAGCCGAAAAATTTGTAGACATATTCAAAAGGGCACTACTAAAAGCAAGAGGGGAGGGAACAACAGAGGAGATACTACATGCTTTCTTCCTTTCATATAGAATAACACCAAATGGGGATGTGAAGAATGGTCTATCACCAGCAGAGGCACTCATGGGACGAAAACTCCGTACCACACTGGACGCTTTACGTCCCCAGCCACAAAGGTAACAACCAAGCCCTAACAAAAGAAAAGCTTTTTCAGTTGGCACACCAGTATTTGCTCGGAATTACAGACCTGGCCGGCCAAACTGGGTACCAGGCATCATCCGCAAAATAAATGGGCAATTCCTGTATGATGTTCAAGTCGGTAGTCAATTCTGGGCACGGCACAAAAACCAGTTGCGTCTCAGATACTCTGTAAACAACTTAGTGGACAACAGAACAACCATTCCGTTTGATTTGTTAATGGACACATTTGAACTGCCATCTCCATCACCTCCCATGCAGACAAATACAAACGAAAATTATCAAAGACCTCACAGGAGTTGGCCAAAGCTCAGTCGCACTAGAGTAAAGCGCCTCCAAGTTGACACCAGCTGCGCCCGATACAGTTAAATACTAAAACGGGGAGATGTTAGGACACCTAACGAAAACGGAATTACCCCCCTTGAACCATTTCGAAAGTTAAGAGTTATTGCCCTTGGTAACAAAGACCACGGCGTCAGACTGTGAATATATCAATCGCGTCCAGCGGCCAATTAACTCATTAATTCATTCTGTGTTCAGTTTTAATAAATCTGTTAAACGTTTCTCTTGATAGTTCATCCATTTATTTACAAGTTATTGTTCATAATTAACCTAAATTACGAGGTTATAAAAAAATGCTTTGCCCATTTTTTTATCAAGTGTTCAGTTTTCATCTGCTATGGTCCCTTCTATAATTCTCTGCGGAGAATTAATAACTAACCTTAATGCTGTAATATTATGAGGGTTGAACTAATGTGTCTTCTCTCAAGCTAACAATATTTTTTATCTATTTATATATTGTGATCTCCCAACATAGGAGAGTTCCTTCGCTATGAACGAGTTCTATTGCGAAGATGGATTCTGTTTCGCACCACTTTGGCTGGACTAGTTTTGGGTGTCTTTAACCAAACTGACTGCCTCACTTCTGACACCATGTAATATTATTATTGACGAGAATAAAGACTAAATACCGAGTGAGAGAACTAATGTGTCTTCTCTCAGGCTAACAATATTTTTATCTATTTTATATATTGTGATCTTCCAACATAGGAGAGTTCCTTCGCTATGAAGGAGTGGAAAGGGGGGTAATTTGGATTACACCACAAATGCGACTGATTATTACCTGTTTGGCCAGGCAACAGACCACACGCTTTTGTGAATATAAAGACAAAGTGAGCTCAAGACAATGGCCAACCGCTGTTCTAAAAGAGGATGTGACTATCGATCGTACTATCAATTCCAGGACGATAAGATTCCACGCCTTAACATCTCTTCGGCGCATGCGTAACAAAATACACTCCTCAGGCCACGATAGTTTCACATTTTAACCTTGACATTGCCACGATGTCTGACGTAAAAATCACTCGGTCATCAAAACTAGTTAAGTTACTCACCATAATCTATTGCACCAACAACAACAATAACAACACCACTTCACCTCTACCAATAATAACAATAGCGCCAACAATAACACCATCACAGCATCCATTTTAAAATGTTTATGTTCGATTTTCTACATAAAGAATTCAAACCTGTTTGACATAATGCTATCCTTTTTAGAAAAATCGCCTTTTTACCCCTTTGCTACGTTCTAGGTGTTCCCTAAACGGATTTGAGAATGACACGTTTGCGATCCAAGGAACACACCACGAACAGATGATTAACGAAAGCATTCCACAACACATGGAAAATGGTAAAATAGTCTATAATTCTTGCGAACGTTTTCAGGCCTGGAATGGAACGAGAGTTGATTTAGAACAATGCAATTCTTGGGTGTTCGACAAATCAGTCTATGAAACAACGATTATTGAAGAGGTAAGATGCTTTCAGATATTATTGAATTTTACTATTGTTGGGATTTTGTTCAATTGGGTGTATAGTTTTAGAAATGTATGAGATGAGAGAATGAGAAAATGATTAAGATAGTAGGAACAAGAATACATTTAACTTTTGAAATTGAAACAGTTTTATCTATATAATGAACTAAATTCGATTATTCCCGTCTGTATTAACGCATGATGGCTTTATAATTAAAACCTTCATATGCTAATCGCTTCCGCAGTCCAATTAGATTAAGCCCTTATTTGTGTTTCGTCTTCTTTCAATATTTATTAAAAAAACTTTCATATCGACATTCTCAAAAAACGTAGCTGCCATTTTTACTCGCTTCTTAATATCTACTCTTCCCTACACGTGAAACACCAGGTCTTTTCTTGATATTATTGAATTTAGCTATTGCTGGAATTTCGTTAAATTGGGTCTACGGCTTGAGAGAAAACAACGAACTTTAGAAATTGAAGCATTCTCAAATAATATATGCTGGAGAAAAAAGAAGAGAGACGATTGTGCTGTTTTGGAAATTACTAGTATCTGCTGGACTTATCTGTCTGTTTGGGCCTTTGTCCGAATAACAGTTTTTAAGTTATTTTGTATAATTCTTTGAATATATACGGGTAAGAACATGTTGGTCGTATTTGTGTTTCTGCATCTGGACGGCTTTCCCACATGTGTTAAACGTGTGTTGCAGCAGCTGCGAGTGTTGCGAAGGTCGGATTTGCGTCTAAATATACACCGGGGAAAACAGGAAGATTTTTCACCAAGCTAGTTTTGCAAGGCGACCTGTGATTGATTCTTTCCAAACGAGGTATATTCAAAGGGAGGTTACTCTCAATGTAGTAGTAGCGCAGATTGCAATAATGACTGCCACTCACACATAACATATATGTATAAATTAATGAGAGATGGAAAGCATGTTATATATTCTGGGGGTTTTGGTTAATTAAAGAGATGTGTTCGTTGAGGGATGCCGTAGGCAACTTGTGGAGTACATCGAGCGACCGTGCATTCCCCTCGAGTGTTGGCATGAAAGAGAATGAGAGCTCAAGCCACGTTAGATGTGGTTTACTACATCAGTGAGAGAAATAGATAGCTTCGACTGCATTCTATTTTATTTATCGTGCACATACCCAAATCGGAAACAAGCGACGTTTTTTAGCGAAACATCTACATTCGAATATCTGCCAGCAAATTGGTCGAATTTCTTTTTCTTTAGAATTCACGTGATACCTTCACGACCGTTTACTCTTTGAGGTCACTCTTTTGAACTCTAATCCGACACTTATTCTTAATTTTTCCTTATAATTTTTTTTATTTACTGTGTAGTCTTGGTTAAGGTATGTGTTCACTGGATGCTATGCTATTATTATTTGATTGGTTTGTATAATCTGTCCTGTGATATCATGTCTATGATATCACATATCATATCTATTTATGGTGCTTAGGATTCTGCATTATTTTTTTTAGCTCAGTCTTGTCTGTGATCAAAAGATGATGCTTTCACACAGTGTCACGGCTTTGTATCTGGGCGTTTTCAGCGGGGCAGCTTTGGTAGGACTACTGGCCGATTGGTAAGTATCTTAATCAAATTTAATCAACCTGTTTCGTCATTCAATAACATTTTAAACAAATATAACGATTAACGCCAACATACAACCGGATAAGGATTAATTAACATTGCTGATAGACACGACCGGGTAATTGTTAAAGTACTATATAATGCCTTGCGGTGTGTGAAGTTGTTAGAACAAAACAAACCCTCTGTGGGATGGGGACAGCACGTTTGAGACCTACCAGGCCATGGATTTACCCATTCCCTACATTCAAGCTGATCAAATTATGGCAACAGTGGGTAGGTATAAACTCAAGACAGAATTTATAGCCCTAATTCATGCTTTAAAAAAATTGCATTGAACATTCTACAAAACTGATATTTTTTCTCATGAGACTTCTGTATGTGATGTTATAAAAGGCATCGACGAAGAGCCATTTTAGAATCATAAAGAATAATGAAGTAGCAAGTTTATCCAGCATTCTAACTTTTTTCCAAATCTTTATCTAACGTTCCCTTCCGATACAGTTCAAACAGGACGCTGAGGCCTTCCCAACTATGGGTAAAAACGCCCTTTTCTACCTTTGCAATAGATCTAAATACAGGTGTATATCTCTACACACACCCTCCAAAGCTTGTATTTCATGCCCCAATGAATGCAATAATCGGGTATAGTCTACTCTCTCTGAATACCTTCTGGACACTTGCTGTCTGACCTCGGTCAATTTTATGACCGCGTCTCCTTTATACAGCTGCAGATCAACCACCAAAGCCTAGTGATCACACACCTCTGGTCATTTCTCACAATCCCACTCTGGTGTCCAACATCAGCACCAACTTATAGCCCTAATTCATGCTTTAACAGGTGATGAGGCGAAGAATTGCGAGACAGCCGCACCTGTGCCTGTTTTTCAGTGACTCCGATTTATGTGACAAGTAGCCAAGAGCGGTGTGTACTCGAACTGTCTAAGAAAGACGAGGCTGGAAGAAAGAAAAAATTTGATGTGAAACTCCTGACAAATGTTGTGTTACTGTTAGCAGTGAGTGTTGCTGATGGAATCTGGGATATGGTCGTCCAGATGGAGTTAAAACTCTCACGAATATGTTAGGGGGATCCACCAATTCGATAGGGTAACACCCCAGTTGTCAGTTATATAATTGGCCATTGAATGTTCAACCTTGGAGGCAAGGATTTTTCTTCCCCTTTGCTATCCGGCCCGTGAGAGGTTCGAAACGAAAGAGTCCTTCCTTCGAATATAACGGACTAATACGAGTAGGTGGACAAAGCTATGGATGCCGTTAATAATTTCACCATATAACGTTGGAGAGGTTGCCGGAGCTGTTAAAGTTAGCAGAGAAGGTTAACCATCAGCAATTAAGGGCCGAATTGAACCGAGAAAGCAAACCTTGGCTGGACGAGAAAAATAGACACAAGGACAGTCTGGCCGGTAGTCTCTGTTGGTAGTTTCGGCAGTATGAGTGCTGAAAAAGAGTCGGAAGACTTTAGCAAAAACTACAACATAGACGGATAGTTGCCTGAGTGAAAAAAGAATCCATCCAGTGACATGCATTGGCATGTGTTAGCTGGGATCGTTGCATGGGATGCCCTCAGACCTTCAAACCGAAGATGAGGTGGAAACCCCACTTGGGAAAGAGCAAAACAGGCGAAATGAATGAGGCAGTGAGGCCCGCTGTGAAAACCAGAATGACCAAGAACTGACTTTGGACACATAGAGAAGGGTTAGGGGATTGTAATAGTAATTGTAAGGGGAGTTGCGAGCTCTCGTTTTTCTATAGTAGAATGAACCTTTCATTGCATGTGTAGTGTGGATTTTGACAGCCAAAGTAAGAAGGAGAGACATTGAGCAACGTACTGAGAAAATTATCTTGATGTGTTTTTTGATTGTGGATGATTATTACCGGTTTTGTTTTCTATATTTTAAGGTTTTGTCTGTGTGTTCTGGATGATAAGATCTGTAGTGAAAAGTAAAAAGTATTTGAGATAAGAGAAAAGGGGCAGGTATGACAAAGTACCGGGACCCTGCAAAGAATTTTGGGGGATTAAATAGATAGTATGTATTTTGAAATCCGCACTGGGAGAATTAAAATTATATTCACATGAATTGTGAGTCGTTAGAGGAGATTTTGTTAGCTTTCCTGGGCCTTGTGACACATTCGGCTTAATTTGTAGTTGTGACAACACGAGAGGTCAGGAATCAGCTCGAATGTTGTAGCTGTCATGTCGAGGCCGGGAGAAATTGATTGCACTAGAAATCTGGGTCAAACGAGAACGAGGCGAGTTATTGACAATGTAATTTAGCCTTCAAGATGGGCCGATGTAAGCCAGCGATCAGATGAATCGCTTGCTGGCTGAGGCAAGTAGAATTCATCCGGACGATGCCGAGTGATCTTGCCTAGATATATAAAGCGTAACAGAGTGCGAATTTAAGACAGAGAGAGTAAGAGTTTAATTCGAGTCAGAGATAGAGATTCATACTTAATTAGGAGAGCTGTCACGGTTGTCCCTTTTCGGGTTAATTGCTTCTCTAAAGCCCGGAAAAGAAGAGCATTTTACGTTGGCCGTCCATTAATCGGCGGGTTACAAAATCGAAGTTGAAAATCCACACGTTACATCCAGAACCAAAGATCTTGAGATCCGATGAATACGATTTTACATAATCAAGAATATTGTAGTTTTAGGAATGATTGCCTGTTTGATTTACCGTTTATTTTGTGTTTCATATGTACTATTCTTGCCTTCGTTGGTGAGTTACCCGGGCAATGCCAGACTGTATTTCCCGATTAAACAAACACAACTTGGGTGTGGTACTCTCTAGTAAACGAAGACATGAATGGTAAAAAATTCGGCAACGCCATATCAACTCACGTTGGAGATATTAACCCGGGACACGAGAGAAGTATATGAGTGTGAAGGCGACAGGAACTGGTTGCTGATCGCGAAGACTGAGCCATACACTTACGCGCGATTCGGATGACAGGGTAATAGCTTTTACGAGGATCTGCCCAGCATTGTTCTCCCTGTCCCATCGAGAAAGGTGATCGTTGAACGCACCCCAAAATATGATATTTGTGTCTTTGCTTGCTTTGGATGGCTTTCTCAGCTGACTGTCGATTTGATTTCGGATCTGATGCAAAATCTCAATGTTGTTGCGTAGAACCAACGTTTTGAATCGTCGACGCCTTGTTGACTTTTAATCGACTGTGAGAAAATGCGGCACCCACCTTTCTCATTGACAAATTCTCATGCAAAATACACTACCTTCTAAGATCTTAAACTTATCTCACGCAATTTCAATTTACGGTCGGCCAAAACGAGTTTGTGGACTTGTTCGTGTTTTCCGACATGAGCATTCAGCATCCTTTGTGTCCGTACGACCGCGTTTATAGTCAGAATACTACCTCTTAATCGTTGTTTCCGATAGAGCAGAGTCCAAAAGAACACATCAAACCATTGTTTTGTTGTAACAGTATTTCCCCTATAAAAAAACAATGCTTGATCAACAGACAGAATTCAGATTTTCCCATTGTTCTGAGAATTTACAAAAGTAACTTCACTTTCAATAACTGTAATTTGTAAACCAATAAACCGATTGGATTCAAATTTTGACATGTGCTATTTTAAAGTTTGTACTTTTTAAGATCATAGATTTTTATTGGTGACGCCATATGTCAGGCCCTGGACCTATTGTGTGATGTTTTAAATGTACTTTTTTTTATACTAATAATGTGTCACCGCATATCAAGACCCAAAAGGTCACTCGAGGATAAAGGGTCAGGGAGTAGAAAATCATGGATTCATACCTTTTCCAACAGTATTAGTTGGGTTTATTTGTTCTCTTGCGGTCGAATTTATTTTTAATCCACTGACAGTGCAGACTTCTGGAGTTATTGCTGCCCCTCGTCCACTTGTCTTCCTTTTAAAGATTGGCGAGTTTGCATCGCGGTTAAAAGAGGAGGTGGCTCTAGTAGCGTGTCTTACTGGAGATAATGCGGGTTCATAATTTCGTCATTATTGCGGTTGGATGGGAATATCACCCCCCCCCCCCCAAATACCACCACCTCGGGGATACCCACCACTGGGGATGCTCCTCCCCCCGACTTCAAAAAACGTTAAAAATGTCTTATCTTTAAGTAAGTTTTCTTTAAAAAAAAAGATTCGATGGTAAATTAAGAGGAAAATTATATTTTTCATGTTCGTTTTATCATATGTGAACGTAAGGATGCTTGGCTTGATTTGATTTGCCGACTTATTTTCAAGAAAATCTTCGTTAAACTAATGTTATTTAATGTTAATTAAATGTTGATTAAATGTTAATTTAATGTTTATTTATTAATTTAATGTTAATTTAATGTTAATTCAGTGTGAAATTAATGTTTTAATATCTAATTAATGTTAATTTAATGTTAATTTCATGTTGATTTAGTGAAAAATTGTTAATTTAATGTCTAATTAATGTTAATTTAATGTTAATTTTATGTTAATTTAGTGTAAAATTAATGTTTTAATGTCTAATTAATGTTAATTTAATGTTAATTTTATGTTAATTTAGTGTAAAATTGTTAATTTAATGTCTAATTAATGCTAATTTAATGTTAATTTTATGTTAATTTAGTGTAAAATTGTTAATTTAATGTCTAATTAATGCTAATTTAATGTTAATTTTATGTTAATTTAGTGTAAAATTGTTAATTTAATGTCTAATTAATGCTAATTTAATGTTAATTTTATGTTAATTTAGTGTAAAATTGTTAATTTAATGTCTAATTAATGCTAATTTAATGTTAATTTTATGTTAATTTAGTGGAAAATAAATGTTTTAATGTCTAATTAATGTTAATTTAATGTTAATTTAGTGTAAAATTGTTAATTTAATGTCTAATTAATGCTAATTTAATGTTAATTTTATGTTAATTTAGTGTAAAATTTATGTTTTAATGTCTAATTAATGTTAATTTAATGTTAATTTTATGTTAAGTTAGTGTAAATTGTTAATTTAATGTCTAATTAATGCTAATTTAATGTTAATTTTATGTTAATTTAGTGTAAAATTTATGTTTTAATGTCTAATTAATGTTAATTTAATGTTAATTTTATGTTAATTTAGTGTAAAATTAATGTTTTAATGTCTAATTAATGTTAATTTAATGTTAATTTTATGTTAATTTAGTGTAAAATTGTTAATTTAATGTCTAATTAATGCTAATTTAATGTTAATTTTATGTTAATTTAGTGTAAAATTGTTAATTTAATGTCTAATTAATGCTAATTTAATGTTAATTTTATGTTAATTTAGTGTAAAATTGTTAATTTAATGTCTAATTAATGCTAATTTAATGTTAATTTTATGTTAATTTAGTGTAAAATTGTTAATTTAATGTCTAATTAATGCTAATTTAATGTTAATTTTATGTTAATTTAGTGGAAAATAAATGTTTTAATGTCTAATTAATGTTAATTTAATGTTAATTTAGTGTAAAATTGTTAATTTAATGTCTAATTAATGCTAATTTAATGTTAATTTTATGTTAATTTAGTGTAAAATTTATGTTTTAATGTCTAATTAATGTTAATTTAATGTTAATGTTATGTTAAGTTAGTGTAAAATTGTTAATTTAATGTCTAATTAATGCTAATTTAATGTTAATTTTATGTTAATTTAGTGTAAAATAAATGTTTTAATGTCTAATTAATGTTAATTTAATGTTAATTTTATGTTAAGTTAGTGTAAAATTGTTAATTTAATGTCTAATTAATGCTAATTTAATGTTAATTTTATGTTAATTTAGTGGAAAATAAATGTTTTAATGTCTAATTAATGTTAATTTAATGTTAATTTAGTGTAAAATTGTTAATTTAATGTCTAATTAATGCTAATTTAATGTTAATTTTATGTTAATTTAGTGTAAAATTTATGTTTTAATGTCTAATTAATGTTAATTTAATGTTAATTTAATGTTAATTTAGTGTAAAATTGTTAATTTAATGTCTAATTAATGCTAATTTAATGTTAATTTTATGTTAATTTAGTGTAAAATTGTTAATTTAATGTCTAATTAATGCTAATTTAATGTTAATTTTATGTTAATTTAGTGGAAAATAAATGTTTTAATGTCTAATTAATGTTAATTTAATGTTAATTTAGTGTAAAATTGTTAATTTAATGTCTAATTAATGCTAATTTAATGTTAATTTTATGTTAATTTAGTGTAAAATTTATGTTTTAATGTCTAATTAATGTTAATTTAATGTTAATTTTATGTTAAGTTAGTGTAAAATTGTTAATTTAATGTCTAATTAATGCTAATTTAATGTTAATTTTATGTTAATTTAGTGTAAAATTAATGTTTTAATGTCTAATTAATGTTAATTTAATGTTAATTTTATGTTAATTTAGTGTAAAATTGTTAATTTAATGTCTAATTAATGCTAATTTAATGTTAATTTAATGTTAATTTAGTGTAAAATTGTTAATTTAATGTCTAATTAATGCTAATTTAATGTTAATTTTATGTTAATTTAGTGGAAAATAAATGTTTTAATGTCTAATTAATGTTAATTTAATGTTAATTTAGTGTAAAATTGTTAATTTAATGTCTAATTAATGCTAATTTAATGTTAATTTAATGTTAATTTTATGTTAAGTTAGTGTAAAATTGTTAATTTAATGTCTAATTAATGCTAATTTAATGTTAATTTTATGTTAATTTAGTGGAAAATAAATGTTTTAATGTCTAATTAATGTTAATTTAATGTTAATTTAGTGTAAAATTGTTAATTTAATGTCTAATTAATGCTAATTTAATGTTAATTTTATGTTAATTTAGTGTAAAATTTATGTTTTAATGTCTAATTAATGTTAATTTAATGTTAATTTTATGTTAAGGTAGTGTAAAATTGTTAATTTAATGTCTAATTAATGCTAATTTAATGTTAATTTGATGTTAATTTAGTGGAAAATAAATGTTTTAATGTCTAATTAATGTTAATTTAATGTTAATTTAGTGTAAAATTGTTAATTTAATGTCTAATTAATGCTAATTTAATGTTAATTTTATGTTAATTTAGTGTAAAATTGTTAATTTAATGTCTAATTAATGTTAATTTAATGTTAATTTTATGTTAATTTAGTGTAAAATTGTTAATTTAATGTCTAATTAATGCTAATTTAATGTTAATTTTATGTTAATTTAGTGTAAAATTGTTAATTTAATGTCTAATTAATGCTAATTTAATGTTAATTTTATGTTAATTTAGTGTAAAATTGTTAATTTAATGTCTAATTAATGCTAATTTAATGTTAATTTTATGTTAAGTTAGTGTAAAATTGTTAATTTAATGTCTAATTAATGCTAATTTAATGTTAATTTTATGTTAATTTAGTGGAAAATAAATGTTTTAATGTCTAATTAATGTTAATTTAATGTTAATTTAGTGTAAAATTGTTAATTTAATGTCTAATTAATGCTAATTTAATGTTCATTTTATGTTAATTTAGTGTAAAATTTATGTTTTAATGTCTAATTAATGTTAATTTAATGTTAATTTTATGTTAAGTTAGTGTAAAATTGTTAATTTAATGTCTAATTAATGTTAATTTAATGTTAATTTTATGTTAATTTAGTGTAAAATTTATGTTTTAATGTCTAATTAATGTTAATTTAATGTTAATTTTATGTTAATTTAGTGTAAAATTGTTAATTTAATGTCTAATTAATGCTAATTTAATGTTAATTTTATGTTAATTTAGTGGAAAATTGTTAATTTAATGTCTAATTAATGCTAATTTAATCTTAATTTTATGTTAATTTAGTGTAAAATTGTTAATTTAATGTCTAATTAATGTTAATTTAATGTTAATTTTATGTTAAGTTAGTGTAAAATTGTTAATTTAATGTCTAATTAATGCTAATTTAATGTTAATTTTATGTTAATTTAGTGGAAAATAAATGTTTTAATGTCTAATTAATGTTAATTTAATGTTAATTTAGTGTAAAATTGTTAATTTAATGTCTAATTAATGCTAATTTAATGTTAATTTTATGTTAATTTAGTGTAAAATTTATGTTTTAATGTCTAATTAATGTTAATTTAATGTTAATTTTATGTTAAGTTAGTGTAAAATTGTTAATTTAATGTCTAATTAATGCTAATTTAATGTTAATTTTATGTTAATTTAGTGTAAAATTTATGTTTTAATGTCTAATTAATGTTAATTTAATGTTAATTTTATGTTAATTTAGTGTAAAATTGTTAATTTAATGTCTAATTAATGTTAATTCAATGTTAATTTAATGTTAATTCTGAGACACATTTTTTAACATTATTGATGAGATGACGTTTCATGGTTCTTTTGAAATTCAACGAAAAAAATTGATGATAATATTAGCTTGCTTTATTCTATGAATCCTTTTCTTTTCTCTTCTTCCTACCTCTCTTTCTTCCCCTCCTTTTTCTTACTCTCCTGCCTTCATCTCCTCTTCCTACCTCTCCTCATTCGCGTCTTCCTCTTACTGCACTTCCTTTCTTTCCCATTTCCTTCCTCCTCCCTTCTGTATCTACTCCACTTCCTTTCTTCTTCTCTTCCTACACCTTTAATTGCTTATCCTCTTTCTACTCCTTTTCCTTCCCCTTCTTTCCATACTCATATGCCTTCTCCTATTCCTCCTACTGATCTTCCTACTCTTCTTCTCACCTTTTCTCTTACACTCCTCTTCTTCCTCTTTCTCTTCATGCTTCGCTTTCTTCTCCTTCTCTTTTTACTCCATTTCCTTCCTCTCCCCTTACTACTGTTCTTCTTCCGTCTTCTCTTCTTACCCTTCTTTCTCTCCTCTTCCTACTCCTTTTCCTTTCTCCAATTTTCCTACTCACCTCCTCCTCCCACTTACGTCTTATTACTTTCCTCCTTCAATCTCTCCATATCAAAGCCTACTCTTATAGATGACTCACCGCGTTTGCATGATTTCGCGTCGTCAACGTTCGGGCAGATCTCGTAAGTGTCCGAGAGTTGACGAAACTATCGAGCAATCAGATTACAGCAGAATAATCAGGTTGCAAGAAAGCAGGCGATAACTTTTGGAAGAAATTAATTTCTACGATCTTGCAGCGCGTTAAAAATAAATAAATTTCTACGATCTATGTCAGCGCGTTGAATCTCCCGAAGGACTCATTGAGTTCTGTCAGCAACGGTCATTTCTAGCAAAAGACTAACCCTAAACCTAAACCCTAACCATAACACTAAACCAGAAAATGTTTTTAAAAAAATAACATTAAAGATTACCAATGGGTTGACAAAAAAATAAAAATAAACATCTAATTGTTCGTTCTTTATTTTTATATATGTATTTTTTATTTATGTATTTTACTTTTATTTTTTCGTCTGAATTTATCGTCTGCCAGTCTTCAATTTATCGTTTGGCAGTTTTCACCTCGTCAACTCTCGGGCGCTTCCGAGACCTGCCCGAACGTTGACGACGCGAAGTTACGAAAACGCGGAGCGTTCTCTATAAGAGTACCCCAAAATGTAACCCTTTATTAATAATATTTAGTTTCTTATCGCTATCATCATAGTGTAAGCTGCCTCATACGTGGCGTTGCCCGGGAATCCTTTAACTTTCAATTTTGTTTTTAATTAAATAAATAGAAAAGAAACCGAAATACATTCTGGTGGATTACATTGCACTGTTGATTTCAATATAATAGTAAATCATAAAATTATTATGCGCAATTATAAAGGTTATGTAGACATGTGAAGTTCTATCATAATTGTATTGATATAGATCAACATATATATATATATATATATATATATATATTGTTATTGTAATATATGGTATTGTTATTGTCATATATATGTATATGTATATATAATTACAGGTTTGGTCGCAAGTATGTTATTATCGTCTGTATTTTGATCCAAGGGATTGCCGGGATTAGTTCTGCTTTCAGTCATTCAATTACTATGTTTTTAATTCTGCGTTTGGTCACTGGATTCGGAAGTACCGGATCGTACATCACTTTCTTTGTGCTTGGTAAGTAAACCCTCTCTCAAACCTATTATTGGTCAATGAAAATTGGCAAATTTAGTATGAAAGATCGGGTTTAAAAGCGTTTTAGAAACATTTCAAGGTTCCGCCGCCACCACCATCATACCGGGCCTGGAGGATGGTGTTTATATACGACCGGATTAATTCGATGTACCGCCATTGTCACGTGCCGCGCAAAAGGACTCACGAGAGTCGAGGGCGCTGGAAACTATAACCAGTAGAACTTTAAATTGCTGAATCGCTAGTGGAGAAAAGCATAAAAAATGAACAAACAAATGTATCAACACACACACACATATATATATACACACACAGACACACACACATATATATATATATATATATATATATATATATATATATATATATATATATGTGTGTGTGTGTGTGTGTGTGTGTGTGTGTGTGTGTTTATGCGTGAACTCATTTTGCTTAAGAAATTGATTCTTATAAGAATCGAGCGTAGCTATATAAAATAATTGTTTTTTTCGGGAGAGAGAGGGAGGGGGTGAGTATTGTCTAATCTGTTTGTCTTTATTGACTTCATGTGATTATTGCTTGGCTTTGGGTGATTTTTTAAATACTTTCTAAAGAGAAACAACTTTATTTGAAAACGAACTTAAATCTGATTCCTTTCATTCGATGTTTGGCCTTGTGCCAGCCTTTAATAATAAAGTGTGCTTCGAAACGTGCGTAAACCACCCGACAGGAATTCTTCTGCGTAAATGATCAAGCTGAATGGGTTAAACGCCGGTATAGAAACATTTGTTCCGATGCGGAAATTCCCTAGTAGACCCCACTTTCCCCGAAGGTTCACTTCGACCTTTGCAGCTGCTATTGCGTATAGGCAGCAAGCATTCCGCCGTTTCCGCCGCCATAAGTCAGATACAAATAGACAAAATAGCATCACGAAACCAATGATTAGATATACTGCGATGACCACCAAACGCTCGAGTCGCAGAAGAAAACTTGTGACTTCTGGAAAATCCATAATAGTGTGATGAACAATGGGCAATCAACAATTCCTCCCCCCCCCCCACTATCCAACCACCATGATGTCGCTTGTACAGCAATGAACAAGAGTTAACTGCTTGTCCAGCAATTCGCTTTAAATTCCACCTTGGACTCCACAAACCACCAATTTCCCACTACGGATGTGAACCAAACTAGATGACCTATAATCATCACCCTTTCCCATGCCCCGGATATCATAAAAATTCTTAACACCTCCAAAGCATGTGGACCAGATCTTATACCTGCTATAGAAATGAGGAAATGCTCTGCTGAGCTGGCCCCTGTTCTCTTTAAGATCTATAACAAATTGCCTTTGCTGGAAAATTGCAATCCTTACTGTCATCGCTGAACACATATACCATACACTAGATAAGGCAGGTGAAGCTAGGGCGGTAGTGCTTGTTATATCCAAAGCCTTTGACAAGGATTGGCATCAAGGTCTTCCCAGGAAAATTAATTGGTATTATTGGAGGAATATTCATTATAATCAGATCTTTCTTAAAGAATCAGGTCATTATCGATGATCGTATCTCTAAACAAGATTACATTAATGTGGGTGTGCCTAAAGGGTCGATACTTTATTATTGCCGATCTTCATAAACGATCTCCATGATTCAATCACGTCCGAGATGAATATATTTGTTGATGATAAGAAGCTCTATCTTTCACATGTGGGTAAATCGAAATAAAAAACACATATCAAAGACAATGGTCGAAGTCTTAGAAAAACGAACACCAGTCTATAATGGAATGAGGCCATAAATTGATGGGTACATTTAATGCAACCAAAACAAAGCCGCTTTTCCAACCACGGATTGCCATGCGTGATAGTACTCTTCCCGAGAGGCCAATGTTCAAACTAACATTCACCGCCAACATGAGTTGGAATAAATACATAGAAGATACTGCCAAGTCTGCAGCAAAGAATGTAGGCTCCCTCTACCGGGCTAGAAAACTCTTTACACCTGCCAGAATCCTATATCTCTATAAAGCCACAATTCGCCCATGCATGAGGTACTGTTGCCACATCTTGATTGGGGCACCAGCCACTAGTCTTTACCTCTTGGACAGGGTACAATAAAGGATCTCTTAATCTAATAGGGTCCGCACCATCTACCAACCTCCAGACTCTATCCCATCACCGTAATGTTGCATTTCTGTGCTTGTTTTACAAGTTCTTCCACAGAATGTGCTCCGATGAACTTACTGCACTTGTACCCCTTCAACGTAAATACTCCCGACCAATCCGACTAGCAGCAAAATCCCACCCCTTCAATGCAAAGAAAACTTTCTACTCTAATAACTTCTTTCCTCGAACCGCATGCCTTTGGAATTCACTTCCTGCTTCCTGTTTCCCAGACTGTACATATGTGCAGAAATTTAAATGTAATGTGAACAAACATCTTGCTGCCTAACTTCTTACTTATTATGCCTCCTATAAATCTGACCCCTTACGTCTCAGTTGTAATGTGCCTGGTTCAAAACGTACACGGAGAAAGGACAAAAACAGAGAAACCGGACTCGACAGAAATTAAACACTTCTTGAGCATTGTTATATCCACATATTTTGCCCCATAAAGCATAAAAAGGAACAGGGGACTTGTTGGCACATGTTTCCCGATGCATAAAGAAAAAGGGGTGCAGGCGGGCGACAACATGTCAAAAGGGGTCAACAGCAACTTCGACAGACAGGCTTTCATAATTCAGCCCACGCATTCAACCAATCAAATGGGAGAATACTGTTGCTATGCAGAGGAAAGGCTAGGAGAGCGGGAAAATCGAGGCGAGAAGAAACTCGTGGAGAAGGTCGTCGAGTGGCGTTGAGAGCGGACGTCTAGGAGATTGGCAGCTCACCCTGCTGTCATATCAAACAATTTATCCCCGCACACAAAATCAAAAATAGAAAAGGTGGAATTTTACTCCTAGTACCACAATTATAACAGCATCATATAAGAAAAAAAAAACAAGACTACAAACATGAAAAAAGATCTTCAGGAAATTAAAGAAGGAACAGAAAACAAGACCACCTAAAGAAAAAATGGTAAACTGAAAAAGAACCTGGCCAGACGACGAAATACATGGATTCTTGTTTAAGGAAATCACGCCCCGACATGAATGACTGGCATAAAACCATTTATATCTGAAATATGATTTTGTTGTTTTTGTTTACTGTTTTACTTGTGAGAAAGTATTTTTTAAACTTATATTGACCACAAGCAATGCATAATGTGACTGAAGTATAGGAAGCTACTGTGATTGGAGCTAGTTTATAGGGCCAACCTAGGTAGAGAGTTGAGTAGCAAGATGTTTATACATATTACATTTAAATTTCTGCATCTTGTTACGGTCGGAAAACTGGGAACAGGGGCGAATACTAAAGCCATGCGATTCGAGGAAAGAAACTATTATTAGGATAAAAAATCTTCCGGCATCTAAGGCTCTTTGTGTAAACCTTGTAATTTAGGTTTACTCAATAATATTTGTAAAGAAAAATGGATAAAATATCAGCAGAAACTTTTAACAAATTTATTACAACTGACACAAAATAAATTAATGAGTTGTAACGCGAGATGAAATAAGACAGTCTGATCCGTGGTCAATGTTTTCTTTTCTCTCTCGGCAAGACTCTATCGAAAAGGGCGATAACTCTGAAATGGTCCAAGGGAGATAATTGCGTTTTCTTTATTTGTCCTAACAGACCTCTACAGAGAAAGGTGTGTGATTTGGCCGCTAGTCGAATTTGAAGGAATATTGATGCTGAGGGGTCCAAGTGCAGTAAGTTCATCGGAGCACATTCCGTTGAAGTACTTGAAAGACTAGCACAGGGATGAAACATTGCGACATGCGACATGCGACAGGGGCTAGAGCTTGACAGGCAGTGCTGGACATATTAACCCTGTTTTAACCTGTCCAAGAAAGAGATGTGCGCCAGCCAAGATGTGACAACAGTATTCTATGCAAATAGTGATATTTTTATAAAGATATAAGATACTAGCAAATGGCAGAAGTTTTCTAGCCCGGTAGAGGGAGCATACCTTCTTTGTTTTGCCGTTCAGTACAAATACTAAAATAAAAACTATTTTGTCCGTTCGCGATTCTGTGTTTTGTGATTTTACGAAACAAAGAATATTTTAAGAAAAAAATTAAACCCTTAAATGCTTTATTTTTAACGTGAATGTAATTATATCTCCCATTTTATTTTTCAGCTTCTGAAATTGTTGGAACTAAAAAACGAGCGTTGACTTGCAACATAGCTATGTTGTGCTTCGCTATCGGCTTCTGTTTACTCACAGCGGCAGGTTATTTTGTGACAAAATGGCGAACTCTTATCATTATATTATCCGTGCCTTCCATTTTCCTGGCTTTCAGCCTCATCTGGTAAGTAAATAGAAACATTGTATCGTATTACAATCATTACCTCCATCAAGGAGGTTATGTTTACGGTGTAGTCTGTGTGTTTTTTTTTTTTTGTATACAACCTAGCATTGGCCAAACTTAGTCAAACTATCAGTATCTAAATCAAAGTGCAAAATCACGGAAAACGGGAAAGTCACACTTTTTTTATGTCGGTTCTGTTCCACAACTTGCTACATGGCCGATATTGTTGCCAATAAAATCCCGCATCTTATATGATCTTGACCTAATGCATTGATCTTAAAAAGTTCGGTTGTGTCCGAAATTTTGACGGAATTTCAACTTCTGATGTTTTAAAAATTTAATGCATGGATAGATCTGATGCTGTTTGATAACAAAAACCACCATGTACAATTTCAGCCTGATTAGATGGATATGTTTTGAGCTATCAACATGACATAACTTCGGGAATACTTCATACACAATGGAGAAGTAAGACCCAGAAATAGTTTGGCACATCCTTTCGTTCTCAGAAAGAGGTGTGCATTCTCACGACTGACTTATGTTTTTGTTTATAATTGTGTGTTTTTACGCTTATCTATTGATTAGTGTAGGCTCCAATAATATTCGACAGAATTGCACCACATTCTGCATAATGTATCCTTTAGATACTGTGGTTATCATTGACAAAACTATCACTATTCCTGCAACGACTACTATTAGTACTACAACTACTAAAACAAACACATGAAGTCTCCAATATTTGGCTAATTTTATATCAAAGTTTGCACGAAGTATCCTTGGCATGCTTGATATAATACTCTGATTAACATTGTATTACTACTACTGTTACTTATAATAATAATAATTATTAAATAATAATAATAATAATAATAATAATAATAATAATAATAATAATAATAATAATTATTATTATTATTATTATTATTATTATTATTATTATTATTATTATTATTATTATTATTATCATTATCTCTTCCCACTCAAATACAGTCCCTCCCAAGGGTGAATTCATTTAGACAAATGAACACAGAAAACTACAGCGAATGTTTAACTCTCTCGTGATCAAAATAACATAAGAGAAATACGTTACATTTTAAGCTGCAAAGATTTGTGTCCCTTTGATTCGTTATTCATAATTGTCGCCATCCTATCTGGGGTATTATTTTCAAACGAACTGAAACCAAATATATTTTGATATTGTGAAACACATGCTAAATTATATGCGCAGTCGTTTTTAGGCAGAATTTAATATCGATGTGTCAGATATATTAAATGACGACATTTCGGATTCATGCATTTCTAAGTTACATTCTTTGTTCGTATGTTCATGCATTATGTCTCTTTTATGTGTTGTTATAGACTGAAACACTGACTGAATGATTGATAGCAACTTTCCTCTTTTGAAGGTGTATACAAGATTTATATCCCTTATATTAGTTGATTCATTATTTATAATTGTCTCCATCGTAACAAACGTCCTAACAGGGGTAATTTTTTCAAACGAAATTGATATTTTGATATTGTAAAAATCATGCTTAAAGGGAAATGAATCTCCACGTTTGCTATTATTTCGATACTAATCGCAAGACAATTTGTATGTGTAAGTCACGTATATCCGTGAAACACACACCTAAACCGAAACACGCAAACTGGTAACAAATGATCGAGAAGAGAAGAAGAAATAGAAAAGTGATCAATATTAAATAAAATGACATAAGGGAAATACGTTATCTTTTAAGCTGCAAAGATTTATATCCCTGATATGAGTTGATTCATTATTTATAATTGTCTCCATCGTAACAAACGTCCTAACAGGGGTAATTTTTTCAAACGAAATTGATATTTTGATATTGTAAAAATCATGCTTAAAGGGGAATTGGCACAGTCGATGTGTCAAATGCGATGCTATTTAGGTCTAAGTTCTAAAATCTCAAAAGATGATTTCATATATTAAATGAGGACATGTGTATTCTTTAGTTCGGATTCATGTTTTTCTAGGTTATATTCTTTGTATTTTCATGCCGTCTTTAACTAATGTCTCTTTGATGTGTTGTTTTACAAACTGAAACACTGACAGAATGATTGAAACAACTTTCCTCTTTTTAAGGTGTATACAAGAATCTCCACGTTTGCTTTTCACAAAGAATAAGAATAAACAAGCTTTTAAGATCGTCAAGTTGATTGCAAAAACGAACAAAAGAATTTTGCCAGAAAATATAGAAGAAGAGGAGATTTCTGTGCAGAAAGTTGAGTCTAATGGCACTTGCAAGGTGTGGACGTCGAAAAAACTATGTGTGCAGAACTTTGTGATGGCTATGAATTGGTGAGTGATTCAAACAATCAAGAAATCCAATGGAGTCCTCGATTATTCTATGTTGATTTATGAACTTTACAAATATATATATATATATATATATATATATATATATATATATATATATATATATATATATATATATATATATATGAAAATTATAACTAAAAGGTAAACTTTTAGAGAGTTGGACCTATTGTGAAATAAGGAAAGCTCAATATACTGGATAGAGCAAAAATATGGTAAGTCAATGAAAACTGATTAGACCTGCAAATGGAAGCAAATCAATATCTTCAGTTGTTCAAAACAAGGAGCAGTTTAGTTTTATACCCGTTTGAACTTCAAAATTTAAAAAAAAAACTCTTTCAAATTTAGAACTTTGACAGTCCTCTTCTGTCAACTTATCAATCATTAATCTCCTCTGATGATAAGATTTTAATCTTTGAAAAACCTGGTTTAAGGAATGAAAAAGAAGAAAAAGAAATGTATTTATTAACTAAACTGCTCCTTGTTTTGAACAACTGAAGATATTGATTTGCTTCCATTTGCCGATCTAATCAATTTTCATTGACTTACCATATATATATATATATATATATATATATATATATATATATATATATATATATATATATAAGTTTACGTTAACTTCAATTACTGTCTGTGGCGATTTCTCGTGATCGCGTGGGGATAGATATTAGCCTTATGATTCAAGTCTGAATCTACAAACTGCGTTCGATCCCATGCGGCCGATTGCAACCGCCACTCCTACACTGATGAAGGTAAAAAAAACGAAACAATATCGTCTCTAGGTACAAAAACATTTTAATATTTAAAAATATTTACACTATATATATATATATATATATATATATATATATATATATATATATATATATATATATATTGATTGATTGTCAGGATTCTAGGCGGAATCCCGGTTACATGTTCATAATAAAAAGCACTGTCATATGCAAGGCAAAATAATAATTCACAGGTAATAGCTTGTTTAAATAAAGCGTTCATTTAACGTGTGTAACGACAATGAAACAGAGTACATTAATATGTATACAGTGTGTATGTGGAAGGATGAATGCTGTGTGTATATATGTGGGTATGTATAATGTGGGTGATGTTGAAATAGTTCATATGATTGAAACGCACATGTTCAATAAAGAAATTGTGTACGTGAAAATAAAATGTTCTGGAGAAGAAATTGGCTCTGTAGGAATATGAATGTGTGTGTGAAGAAAAATCTCTTACCGAGAAAAACGTGTTTATGAATTTGAACACGTGCGATTTTGTGGGTCAGACAAGGAGACGAGCAGCGTCTCTGATGATTACCGTCTGACGTGGCCGGAACTGAAAAGAGGTTGTCTGACGTTGTACACCGGTTTATATAATCAAGAAGGGTAGATAACTCTGTTGTCGTCTTCCAGTCCCACCTGACGATAAAAAGCGACGCCTACTGGCAAACCGATGCAATTATGTTTGAGAGGGGGAGATAACTGCTACAATATATATATATATATATATATATATATATGTATATATATATATATATTAAATATAGCTTTTAACTCAATTTCAAAACAAATTCACAGTCATTTTACAATTATTTCAAAGCTAATTTATTCAAGAACAGATATTATAAACAAAAGAAAATTCTGATGTATCATTTTTCCTTCAAAGTTCAAAAAATAAAAGGAAACTTTTCATTGGAAATTCATAAAAAATATTTCTAAATAGTTTTTTCATTAAAAATTCTTACTTTTGTTTTCAACTATATACGTGTATGTATATATGATATTTGTTTTATTACCGAAATGTACAGATGTTATTATTACAGGATTAATACCAAAATCGACCTAAACAACAATAATAATGAAAAGGCTTTTATCATGAACACCACCTTAGTTAGATGCTAACATGACATTTCTTTAAGTTGCTATGTTCGTCGACCGGTTGACCTCACGAAACTTGACCAATACTTTGACCTTTAAAGTCATGAGGAAAGAAAAAAAGATCGGTAAAACTGTTGCTTATTTTTTTGTTTTTTGGCGAGTCGGACTACTGCATAGAATTCACGAAGATCGTGCCTCAGGATTGGCTGGTCTACAGAAAATCTTCCTCGTTGGTCGAAGCTATTCGTTAATAGGGTTGCATGTGTTTACCCTCGAAACCGAAGATAGCCAGGTTCAGCGGTGGCATTCGAAGTCGGAGAAGTTTTACCCCAAAAAGCACAAAGGAATGGCACAGAAACAACATTGTCACTGTCATTCCATTGATTTGCCGTTCCGCTCGGATCCTCATGTCGACTCCTCCTGGATTTTTACCTGTGGTGAAAAGAACTCTTTACTTCTTCTATGCTCCGGAAGTGAATTACTTCCCTTTGTTACTTCCCTTTCCTTTCTCTGTAAATACGCCATTACTTGTTCGTGGAGGCTTCGCTCCCTGCGTTATATCTTTGCCGAATAAAGCTTTATCAAAAGCAAACTCAGTCTCCTCAAACTCATTCATTCATTCATTACCAAAGCTCTGACACTACCAATTTGTCACCGCCCCTAACACCGTAAGGAAGGGTGGGTCTTTAGAGGGAACTACTAAAGATTATTGTTGTTTTCTCAACCTATGAATAATTCGGTGCCCGGAAAACTCGTCACAGGAAAATTCGTAAACGGAAAATTCGTAAATGGAAAATTCGTAAATGGAAAATTCGTAAACGGAAAATTCGTCACTTTTGGCCAAGTAGGAAAATTCGGCAATTATCGAATAAATATCGATTGAAAATAGATTTTAGAACCGTTTTTCAGGAGATATACTTGTAAATACGAGGCTACCCACCTCCCCAGTGGAGAACATTTTTTCATATTATTTTTTTGGTACTTGTGCAGTTTACGAACCGGGCTATTTTTTAGATAAGATTTTCAAGTTAAATTAAATTTTTACGATATCTTTTGTTTATTAAATTGTTAGGTAAAAGTACAGAATAGTTAACACCCCCCCCCCCACTCCATGTTAAGAATGGCTTTCTAAATAATGTTATTTCAACCCAGTTCGTAATTACGTTACGAAATTAAAGGTTTGGATCGGGTTATTTTTTACATAAAATTTTCAAGTTAAATTCAATTTTTACGATATCTTCCGTTTATTAAATCGTTACGTGAAAGTACAGAATAGTTAACAAAGCACCCCCCCCCCCCCACATTCTCCTCATGTAAAAAATCGTTGTCTAAATAATGTTATTATTTCAAGCCTGGTTCGTAATTAAGTTACGAGATGACATCCATCATAATTCATTTAGATTTATTCGTAAACAAGTCAGCCATTTTAATTGACAAAACATCAATTACTTCGTGTGTTTGCAAAACTTGAAAGGAATTTATAAACTATCGAGTAACTGGCTTTAAATTCTTAGAAAATTTCCATGTATTTAAAAAAGTAAAATTGTTTTCTAACTAATTCAGTGTTTTTATTTCATCTTGCCTAAAACTTGTTTTAACTAACAACTTTATTTAATACTTAAAAAAAGAAATTATTCTTTCAAATAAATCGTTGTATGGTCGGAACAAAAAAAATCAGAAAAATACAGCCAATTCATTGTCTGCCATTTTAGTTTTGAAACGATGGATTAACCACTTTTTCTCACAGTGATTTTGATGTAAAAATTTAATTTAACTTGAAAATCTTATCTAAAAAATAGCCCGGTTCGTAAACTGCACAAGTACCAAAAAAATAATATGAAAAAATGTTCTCCACTGGGGAGGTGGGTAGCCTCGTATTTACAAGTATATCTCCTGTAAAAACGGTTCTAAAATCTATTTTCAATCGATATTTATTCGATAATTGCCGAATTTTCCTACTTGGCCAAAAGTGACGAATTTTCCGTTTACGAATTTTCCGTTTACGAATTTTCTGTTTACGAATTTTCCTAAATTCAATAATTCAGAAAAGATTGGTGATTCTCACTAGACACATCTTTATTAATGTTTGTTTTGCTTTCATATTTTTTAACATTTCAGGCTTACCGTCAGTTTGTGTTACTACGCGCTGGCCATAAACAGGAGGGATCTGTCCGCTAACGTCCACCTGAATTTCTTCCTTGGCGCCCTGGTGGAATTTCCGGCTTACTTAATTGCGTTATATTTGCTTAATCACAAAATGGGAAGGCGGAGTTTGCTTACTTTGGTAATGGTTGTAGCTGGAATTGCTTGTCTTATTAGTACATTCCCGTATGTCTATGGAGGACCTGGTGAGATATTGTTGTTGTTCTTTCTTTTGTTTTTTGTTTTTTGATATGGTATTCGACAGCGGAATATATATATATATATATATATATATATATATATATATATATATATATATATATATATATATATATATATAGTAATCCAGGTAGGATAAAAATCCACAAGGTAGAAATCCGAAGGGAATCAAACCGGGCTTATAAAAAACTGCTCAATAAGAATATAGAGCTGTATTGTGAATGATTTTTTATTCAAACATGTACAAAGTCTGCTACACTGGCATGTCGATGTTATTGATCTACAGCTATCAAGAGCTGAGGTCTCATCAGGCAGAAGGTTTTTTTGTGATCCAACTCTTTCGGTTAAGTCCAGGAAGAATGGAGCTAAGCAAAAGAAGAAGGAGGAATAATAGTCATGTGACCAATCTTTTTTTTTTTAATTGGCAGTTGAAAATGTTTAATTTTACAATAATTCATATTTGTATTCAACGCTAAGCTGGGGCAGTGGGGGTGGGGGGCAAAGGAAAAAGAAAAAAAGGGAAAGTAGAAGAAAAAGAAAAAGAGAAAGGGAGATGTTAGGGATGGGTGTCTATAGCCATTTAAAAAGTGGTTGAGGATGGGGGGGGTTATGGAACTAACTGAACGTTATGACACGAGACAGATATTTTGCAAGTGAAATCTTGTCGCGTGTCAAGGAAGAAGGGTATCTCGACCCATTTAATATGGACGGCTAGTTTCAACGATGAAACTTAAATTTCTCTAGGTGATCATTTGGGTTAACGGTTCCATTGTTCGCTTTGGTAATGGTTGTAGTTGGAATTGCTTGTCTTATTAGTACATTCCCATATGTCTATGGAGGACCTGGTGAGATATTGTTGTTATTGTTTTTTTGTTGTTTATTTCGGAATATATATATATATATATATATATATATATATATATATATGAGGCCTGTCTCAAACGTATCCGACTTTAGGTCAGAAAGAGTATTTCAAATACGTGACGGAGTTGGGACCCTAATCCCCTTCAGAGTAGGCCCCTTATGTTTGCACGCACTTAGCCCACCGATCCATCCACTGCCGGAAACACATCTGGTGTTCATCGCCGCCGTCGCGTTCCGCATTACCTTTTTTTTTCGCACCCTCTCAACAACAGCGGCACACCGAGCAGTTTGGGGCCTGCCGGAATGCTGGTCACTTTCCGCTGATGTGCGGCTATTTTTGAATCGGTTGAACCACTCCTTAATTTGTGTTACACCCATTGTATCTTCTCCAAACACCTGCTGGTGTTTATTTCTTAGCATTATTATATGTTCTTTTATATATGAGTTTTCCCTAACAACTTAATATTTAATGTTTAATTGTTTAATCTAATTGTGGCGATTCAATACTTGCAGTATTTCAGGGTATATAATTGTCTTAAGGTGAAGTCAGATTAAGACAATTATATACCCTGAAATACTGCACCGTTCTCGGGAATATTTATGTCGAACTCGGGAATTTATACGAAATTTCGAACTCACAAGAGTAGATTAGTTTTGTTCCGTCAGCGATGTAGAAATCTTAACTAATCAATTTTTTATGTTATTCTTATTTAGTATCGCCTGTGGTGAGGATTGAACCTTCAGCCTCCATAATACTTTCACTTAGAACTGATTGTTATTGAACACCTTTATCTGTCGCGCCACGCGTCCGAATAATCCAAATAATTCAAGTTCTTACATTTTTTTGTTTTTATTCTTTTAAAGATATGCAATGGATTACTCTGGTGTTTTGTCTCGTCGGAAGATTTTCTATCACAGCTGCATTTGGTATCATCTATCTGTATGTATGCGAAATCTATCCAACCGTGGTGAGAAACGGAGCCCTTGGAGTTTTCATAACTTTCAATCGGATAGGGTCCATCACAGCACCGTACATCATGATTCTGGTGAAAAAATTTTTTTGTATTTTATTATTTTGTTTCCTAATACAAAAGGTGGTCACGAGAAAAGCGGGAAAATTGAGGTTGCAATTTTATTTTGTTTTACTTTGATTGCGTCTGCCTTATTCACTTCTTCGATTTTCGCAGACGACATTTTCAGCATCTGTAATATTAGTCTTTGAAAAACTTAATAAAAGTTATTCTTTGCAAAATTGACCGTTTGGCAAATTTCCTGCTTTTCTAGTGACCACACTCTATTAATCGCAAATGATTAGTATTTTTCATCGTCCGTTAGATTTATAAGTATTTCACACAATTGGCTTGCACACAGAAAACCATCTGACTCAAATGTTTCAGGAATATTCAAATTTGTTCTTCGGGAATGGTGAGGATCTTAAATAACCCAAGATCTCCCGAAACCGTAATTGTTTACAAATATCTGAAGTTTCTTTCTGAACGTTTTCTTATAACCAACCGTAACTTAACATTAACGATTATTTACATGAATGAAATATCTAAAATTACGTAGGGAAACGAAATACAGTGAATTATTTGAATTTGTTGACCATAAATGGCTCAGAGAGTAGTCGGTAGCGTCGGACGTCTCTCATTTCACATCTCGCAAAACGAAGAATATCTGGTTGATTCCTATACATCCATATCCTACTTTAAATGGTAGAGAATTGCCACTACGCGTGCATAAAATCTATATTCATTAATGCTGTGTCATGTCTGATTTTTATATGTTGTCAACTGTAAATAAATGTGTATTTGTAAGTGGCCTTAATTTCCTCTATTATTCATTCTTATATAGTTATGTTTATGATTTATATACTAAATACAGAGCTGGAATGTAAAGTCACCTCGTATCCAAACACACGTATTAATTTTCCTTCAAATAAAAAAAGTTGTCATCAATGATTAAAAAACGCTGATCATAGGAAAACTCTAGTTTGCATCAAGAGTGCTGTAAACATTACACCAAATATTCTTTAAAAAACAATTTTAGTAAATATCTAAAAATCTTCCCCAAATAAATCACTTGTTTACTTTTTTCAACAAATGGTTATCAGGGGGAGGGGGTGCACACTTGCTTTTATTGTTTCAACCATAATTTATCTTAAATCGGCTGCCATTTTAGATGTGTGCATTCGATTTACCACTATCACGAAGTCTACACTAAAATAATAAAACAATAAAAATTTCAACATACACAATCTCGGCCTTTTGGCTAAGATCAAAGTGTAGTATCTGTTCCGATGGATACTGCACCCGATAGACTGTTATTGTCTTGGCCTTCGGGGCTTGCTTTACGCCGGTCTCTGGGTCTATCCTGTGCAGTTCTAGGAGGTCCACCCTCCCAGGCTTTACCTTCTCACCCTTTGAGAAGGGGTTAGTTTATTGCTAATCGCCTGAGGCGCGCCTACCGGGGAATGCCGACGGGGCTGCCCAGGCAATTTTTTAAATAGCCAGAGTGCTCACCTCTCGAGCACTGGCTTATTTAATCCCACTTTCCCGACCTTGTGTCACATCTTACCTTGTGGGAGGTAGATAAATAAAACGGCGTTTTGGCTAAGATCAAAGTGTAGTATCTGTTCCGATGGATACTGCACCCCATAGACTGGTATTGTCTTGGCCTTCGGGTCTGGATTTACGCCGGTTTATGGGTCTGTCCTGTGCAGTTCTAGGAGGTCCACCCTCCCAGGCTTCGCCTCCCCTCTTTGGGGAGGAGTAAGTTTATTGCTTACTGCCTAAGGCGCCCTACCGGGAATGCCGACGTGGCTGCCCAGGCAATTTTTAAACCCCACTTTCCTGACCCGATCTTGGGTCACATCTTACTTGTGGAAGTAAGATAAAAACTGGCCTTGTGCCTAACTCCTGGAGAGGAGTAAATCAATACTCTTCACCGATCCTATTGATTATAACCCAAGTATATTGTTCTATTGTCAGTCTTTAATTGCGTTACTCAAACTGACATTCTATTTATAAGGGTAATGTATGATGAAAACGGTCGAGAGAAAGTTTTTAGTCCGATAATGTGTAATCATAACGACCGACAGCACAAACGCTGCTAACATTTTTCCCCGACACCTTCACTTCAGTTCTTTACACATTCATTACACAAGGCACTTTTAAATGTTGCTGAAACATTTTAATGAAGGAACAGAGTGACCATCAGAAATTCATTATACTCGTCCTCTATTTTCTTTATTCGTCGGGCGTAATTTAGCAGAATAAACAGGGGCGGATTTAATTATCAGATTTAAAAACAATTAAAACATTATTTGTATTATTCGGACTACTATCCTCACTTTGAATGTTATTCTCACAACGTTTCGACCGATGTAACCTCCGGACTTCTTCGGTGCATCTTTTTGAATTCGATAATCTTTTATGTTGAACTCAGAAATCTTTACAGAACTTCGAACTGAAACTTCTATTATTTAATCGACGGGATTTGATTGTTCTTGTTTCGTTAGCCATGACCTTCCAAAAAACTGATTGCTACTCAACGTCTTTATTTGTTGCGCTACGTGTCCACATGGACAAAGATTGTGAGAATAACATCCAAGATGAGAATAATAGTCCAGATAATACAAATTATGAATCCTTAATCTAAAAAATGTCCAAACATAAAACATTATTGTTTCCTAATAAAAGAAATATTATTTGTTTAGTGCAGGTGTACGATTTTATTCTAAATCAAAACTAATTAGATACTTTGAAAACAAAAAATGCAACAACGAACAATCAATGCCGAAGAGAAAAAGTACAGGTTACTCAATATATGTTAACTTATAGACAAGACTTCTAAACTTAACAATACTCCCCTCGACTTATGACTGAAAAAGCGATTTATGGCTGAAACGATACGGTCATTCTGCATAAAAACCGTGCAAAATATTAAATAACATTGCGTCACGTTAAACTGGTTAGAATATCGCATGATGCAGACCAGTTTTCCTCAACTCGTTCTGAAGTTTAAGTGTTAGTTAATTAAGTCGGACTCTTTCTTTCTGTTTTTATTATTTAGGGCGATTATGTTCCAGGCAACTTTGGCAAAGGTCTTCCTTTTATTATTCTTGCAATCGCGACGTTAGTTGCTGGTCCACTCGTTATGCTGTTGCCAGAATCCAGCAACCAACCAATTCCTGACACAATCAAAGAATCAAAGCTGATGCAAAGGTGAGTCCACTGGAATTGATTTCTTTCAGTTTATTTTGCAATCCCTGCCAAGATCAAAGTGTAGTATCTGTTCCGATGGATACTGCACCCAATAGACTGGTATTGTCTTGGCCTTCGGGGCTTGATTTACGCCGGTCTATGGGTCTGTCCTGTGCAGTTCTAGGAGGTCCACCTTCCCAGGCTTCGCCTCCCCTCTTTGGGGAGGAGTAAGTTTATTGCTTACTGCCTGAGGCGCCCCTACTGGGGAATGCCGACGGGGCTGCCCAGGCAATTTTTAATGGCCAGAGTGCTCACCTCTCGGGCGCTGGCTTTTCAAGCCCCACTTTCCAGACCCGACCTTGGGTCACATCTTACTTGTGGGAGTAAGATAAAACTGGCCTTGTGCCTAACTCCTGGAGAGGAGTAAATAAAAAAATAAAATAAAAAACTCAGGTCTGGATTAAGTTCTGTTAGAGCCTTAACCATTTATTAGATTGTAGCGCACCCTCCTACATAAATACCCGATGAACATAGAAGACTATGTTGCACTTCTTCATATAAAGAATATAAAGATGTTAATCACTTATAAAATGGTGACGCCCTCTCGCACACACATAAAATCGCTAAGTCGCTAAATTCTGGAGAGCAGGGCTTTACGGAGCCCTCCAAAAAGGATTGCGCTCCAGGAGCATGCTCCTTTTTGCTAGAGCTAAGGAGAGGAGGGATCATTTTATATTCAGCGGGTGTGGAGCGGGACCAACTCCATTTGGGACTAAAGAGCTTGGTTTTATTGCTCCACATTCCTCGCTATTATTTGATTTTTTTTTTAAACATTAGTTTTTTATTCAGCAATAAAAAGGAAAAGAAAAGAAATCCTCAGTTAGTTTTTAAAATTATACCTCTGGTAAATGTATATGAGATAGGGAGAGAGAGGGGAAGAGGAAGGGAGAGAGAGGAAGTGGGACAGTTTTCTTAAGGCAACAAATGTCTACAAATTTGAACTTACAGATTCGAACTTTCTTTTTGTATTGCTGATTGAATAAATAAGCCAATTTTTCTTTTAATTCGTGTTTTTAAATAAAGAATTTTAGGTTCAATTGTACTATAGGGGCCGTTGGATTTTCTCGCCCATTTCGTTCGGTATTCACCCAAATGTTCGACAAAATCGATTTTGGGGGAGAAATGGTACATTTTCTCCTGACAAAAAAATTCTAATTTATTTTTTAGCATATATCAAATTGAACTTTTATACCACATTTTACCCGTCGTCTTTTCGGCGACATTTTGTTATTCTTAAATTCACGACTAGTATGTTTTAACCTTTTCATGTTTGCTTTTAAATTCGTTAAATTCCGTTAAAACTTGCTTTTGTAAATAAAATGTTCAAAGTTTGTTAGTGTGTCTAATAAAATGTTAAAGCAGTAAAACTATCTTTAGTTCAAGGAAAAAATATCTTTAATTCAAGGAAAAAATATATTTAGTCCAAGGAAAAAACAATAAAAACCAACATGGCCGCCAGCGATTAAAACCTGGAATTAAAGTTAAATTCTCAACACTTTAAAAAGTAAATGAGAATTTTATTTCAGGACCAAAAATACAATTAAGACCAACTTCTTCCAAAATTTGGGCGAGTATCAAGCGAAATGAGCGAAAAAAAAAACAGTGGTCCCTATTCTACAATTAAACCGATGTTTAAAAACTTAATTAAATTAAAGAAAATATCTTAAATTTTAATTTTAAAAAGCAAATAATTAGACTTTCTGACTAATTTGTTGGTTTTTAGAACCGAAAGTAGATTTAGATATATTTCTTTATCTTGAAAAATCTATTATCGAATATTAAAATTGTAAACAGTTTGTTTTTGTTAGAGATTTCAAATATAGACGTTTTCACCTTTTTTATTCAAATTTTTAATTTTAATAAATGTTTTTACCCGACCTAGGAAAACTTGCTCCAGTTAATTTTTCGGGGGAGGAAAATTTGACCCAATATTTTGTCAACTTCTGGGGTGTAAGCGAGATATTTTGTATACAATTTTAAGACATTTGGATCTCTGAATTGTTTATTGACAATTTATTGATATTTTCTGGCCAACTTATGAAAAATATTTTTTTATTAAATCTTTAAAAAATAACTTCATTGGGTTTTTTCACCCCAAATTGTACTATTGAAAAAAATGGATAAATCGATTTGTTTGAAAGTATCAGGTTGGAAAAGAAAGTAATGTCGTATTTTTACTTCATCACTTTGCAGCCTCCTAAGTTGTACACAGTTCTAGGATTTTTTGGTGAATTGGTGTCTTAATATCTTGCTTTGCCTTTCAGATATAGTAATTAGTTGGAAAATATTAAGTTTAACGGTCTCAGCAGTCAAAAAATGGATATTAGTGAGGAGCATCTGAGACATTGCATGCTCTATGAATTCAAAAAAGGAAACTCAGCTGCAAAAGCTACAAGGAATATTGGAACTGTCTATGGGATAAATGTTCTGTTTTTTTTAGATGAGAATTGATAAATTGTATTATTTGTATTATTTCAAGTCTTAAGTAATTATTAATTATATTCTTAGTCTTGTCTGCACTGAGGATTTAACCTTCAGTCTTCTTGGGGTTGAAGGTTCAATCCTCAGTGCAGGGATAGTATGAATACAATTACAAATTAATGAAGACGTCTACCTGATTGCCGTTCTTGATCTCAGCTGGCAACTCGACCCCAAAATATTTTACTTTATTAACAAAAAAGTTCAATTACTTAACAGATAATTTTTATCTGTCTTGATCCACACTCGAGGAAAAATATATTTCTAAAAGTGTTCGACTTAATTAGAAAAGCCATTAATTATTTTGAAAGTTTCAATTAATTACATTCTTTTTCTTTTACCAGGTTTGAATTCGGGAAGAAATTTAGAAAACTACCTACCACAGCGGAAGTGGAAATGACGAGCAACCAATCGGTAGAAATGTAAAGAAGAAAATTAGCTTCGTTGCTACTTAATTGGAAGAAAAATAAAATCATTTGTGAGATTCAGTAGCATTGGAAAGACTAATTTTTAATACATATATATTTAGAGGCGTTGTGCTATTTGAATTTGTTAGTTTTAGAAGCCGAAACAATGCATATATATTTTTATTTTAAATTTATATATATTTATTTATTTAAAATCAACTTAAACTTTGTTTCAACAATATAACGTCTTCTTCAGTAATAGAAACATTTAAACGTCACAATCACAAAGGTTACATATATATACACACACATATATATATTATATATATACACGCACACATACATATATACACACACATATATACACACACACGTCTTCTTCAGTAATAGAAACATTTAAACTTCACAATCACAAAGGTTAAAGCCTATATATATACATATATACATATATATATACACACACATATATATTATATATATATACACACACACATATATATACACACATATATATATTATATATATATACACACACACATATATATACACACACATATATATTATATATATACGCACACACATATATATACACACATATATATTATATACACGCACACACACATATATCACACATACACAACACACACACACACACACACATATATATATATATATATATATATATATATATATATATGTGTGTGTGTGTATATATATAAAAGGAAATTGTAGTTTACTTGAAGCATTGCTGGTAAATAGAAATGTAAGTTCGTAATCCAGAGGCAGGAGCAATGCGATATAGGTACTGGAAGGTGGAACAGATGAACAAAAATAAATGAGAAGAGAAAATATGAATGGAATCTCAAATCAATTTATTAATATTTCACGATTTAAATACCAAAACAGTAAATAGGAAAAAAGTTTACTGTCAAGCAATTTAAAAGGTCCGGAAAAGGGGTAAAATTTAAACTTTAATTTTCGAGAGTGGAACCTCTCATTATCAAAAGAAACAGATCAAAAATATGACCGAGTGGTCGTAAAGGCGAGATGGACACAACTGGTGACGAAATGCCGGCATATATATATATATATATATATATATATATATATATATATATATATATATATATAATTATTAATATTAAATAAAGTGTTACAACAACATCCGGACCAAGGTTTCAGATCCGAGAAAATCGGACCTTCATCAGCGGAGTCGTATAGCTTAATGAGTGAGAACAACCGCCAGGAATTTCAAAATATTGTCCGTTGGAAAGATGGAACCCTTTCAGATTTAAAATTGTCACGTGCGTGGAATATACGTAGTCAGTTATGGAAAGGTTTCAGATCAAAACGACAGCGACGTTGTACATCTGTACAATTTGTTCATATATATATATATATATATATATATATATATATATATATATATATATATATATATATATATGAACAATTTTTTTTGTGGTACAAAATTTTATAATGCTTTTAAATATAATAAACGGAGTCATGGCGAACGAGGCACTATTACAAGAAAAAAAAGGAGAGGAAATATTAAATAATATTTAATCGTCGATTTGTCCTTTTATCTTCTCGTAAAGAAACGGAACAACGAAAAGTATTTCTGTAACTATAACAAAAAGGGGTTTTATTAACTCAAGGTTACCTATACCGTTTGGTATAGGTAGAAGAGAGTGTGACGGTGTCCTTTTATTCGTTTTAAATCGACGATTAAATATTATTTAATATTTCCTCTCCTTTTTTTCTTGTAATAGTGCCTCGTTCGCCATGACTCTGTTTATTATATTTAAAAGCAATATATATATATATATATATATATATATATATATATATATATATATATATATATATATATATATATGTTACACCGGCCGTTCTTACACAGGAGAAACTACACCGGTTGTCACTATAAATAGTGCGAGTCACCAGAGACACTGAAGACAAAGCACAGTCTTGTAACTGTCTAGCCAAGAGCTAGTCAGTTTCTTACTTTGTTAATACACATGTTAAACCAACCCTCGACTTGACTTCCTTTATTTATTATTTACTGTGGAACAACTTCACAACAATATATATATATATATATATATATATATATATATATATATATATATATATATATATATATATATATATATATATATATATATATATATATTGTAGTTGCATTCCCATGACAAAGGAACAATCAGTCTGTAAATAATCATACCTTTCATCTATGTTTTTTTCAATTTCTTAATCTTCATATCCGAACGATCACAACCATACTTTTCTTCTGTTCTTAACTTTTCATTTATTGGCGAATACCTTTAATTCCTCTTTGTCTAACAGATAAACAAAACTTTTTTAATATTGTATTTTTTATTTATGTTAATTTTGTTCCAAATTTAATGCTTTTTCTACATTTTACACGCGTGTCGCAGCAGAATCCAGAGAAGTGCACGGTCTTCATCTTCACTTTTGTTGCTCATCAGAGAAATTGTTCATTTAGTAGAAATAGGAAATAGGAAAAATAAACACCTCGATCCAAAGACTGGTGTGAACCTAAGCGGACGGTGATCGGTATAGATCACAAATCGACGACCCTCGAGGGAATGCTGAAAATGTTTCGCTAGAAGGTACATAGCTAGGCGGTTACGGCTAAACATGCTGTAACGTTGTTCTGCCGGTTTCAGCTGTCTCTAAAAATATGCAAGAGGGTGTATTTGCTGTTGATGCTGCAAACTGAGCATAGGATGTGCAATACGACAGTTCTGATGCATCAACCATCATAGGATGTGCAAGTAAGGATATCTTTGCAAGTTTTTCCTTCACTTGATTGAAAGCTTTTTTGTTGATTATCATTCAACGAAATAGTTTAGACAGGATATTCGCAGTGTGGGATAAGGGTTTGTAATAGTTTGGCAGACCGACGAAGTGTCGTAGTTGGCGAAGTGAAGTTGGTTGTTAAAGCATCTCCTGGGGGCAGCCTCCAGCTCCTGCACCTGGCGATGCCCTGTCTTTTTTTTTTACCTGTAGTCTGTGGTCAGTGACGCACTGAAGTTTGCAACTTCTTCGCTGAGGTGATTTTTTAAAGTCACAGGTTACCAAATAAACTCCTCACAAAATCGCCGTATCTGAAATCGCAAAGTGCGAACTGGCGTTAATCTAAAAAAAAAAAACATTTTTGAGGCGGGATTTTTTTTTGTGGCAAATAATTTTTTTTCAACAATTTGTTTAATTATTAACATTTAACAAATCAAATAAAAAAATTGTTTATAGTTTTAAATTTTTATTTTTTTTGAATAAGCAAACGTTTTTAAAAAGTTATATATTTTTTAGATAATTTGTCGTGTCACAGTCAAAATGGCGGACAATGAATCGTCTTATGTTTTAGATTTCACAAATGAGTAAATAAACCCAAATAAATTGTTTTGGACTAATTTAAAATTTACCTTAAATTATTATTTTAAAGTTGGGGAATTAGTCCAAATCCAGGTATTTGGGTTTACGTACTCAGTTGTGATGTCGGAAAAAACGCAGCCGATTCATTGTCCGCCAATTTGGCTGTTAAACGACTAAATCGCCTATTTATCTATCGCTCTATCTATGTATTGTCTCTCTCTTTCTTTCTCTCTCTCATATATATATATATATATATATATATATATATATATTAAAGAGAGGAAGATGAAGATAAAAAATTGCATAAAATTACATAAAATTACATAAAGTTACATAAAATTAATACCAATCTTATTACATCGAAAGTTCAGATGCAAGGAGTTACATTAATCCTTAACCCATGGTTTTTCAAAGATAAAACTCTTCTCGTCAGAGGATAAAATTTGGTAATGTGGTATTTATAATAAATAGATATTACCTAGTTCCATTTCACTTTGAAAAATTGAAGAATAAAACTAGAAAGGTTGGGGATGAAGAAATAAATGTCCGGGAAGGAAAAATTAGCAGTATTGAGTAGCCATTTTCGAAGATAAAAGGGGCGCTATGGTGTAGATAGCAAAATAGCAAAAGTTTGTAGAATTGGAGAGAGTTTTTTTTAACAATGTAAATCCATTTTGGATTTACATATCTGACGAGAGCGCACCACGCTTGAAACGCGTTATATATGAAATTATAAAATGATAACAAAATAGTAAACAAATGTTGAAAAAACTTTTTACAAATGTTGGTAGCCTTACTCCTTTACATATATATATAGAGAGATAGATAGATAGGTAGGTAGGTATGTAGATACGTTAAAAATAAGGACAGTATCGTTGTACGATTTTTTTTCTTTTTCTCCTATCAATTTCATCATGTTTTTTTCTGCACTGATCAACCCTTTTTTTTCGCGCGCTAGGTTGTCGATCAAAGAAATATTGACTACGTGGTGAATCTATTGCGTCGCCAATAAACCATTCCCTCTCTCTCTTTCCGCTGGATCGGTAGGGGTTGATTTAAACCGTCCTTCCAGCGCTCTCTATCTTTCTCTCTTTCTCTCCATTTCTTATTTCTTTTCTATTGGTAAAAATGAAATTAAAAGTCTATCGATAAAAATTAAAAAACACCTAAATTTTCTAAACTAATAACTGTTAATTTACACAAAACTACTGTAGACAATAAAATAATATAATCATAAATGTATAACAGCAAGCATATAATTAATTATAGACGTTTATAAAAAGAATTATGCAAATTAGACAGATATTTGAATGTCTTTGATTTAGATTGCATCATGTCGTTTAGATCGTGATAAAGACGTATTGTATTAGTTTCTGTAGATGTAAATCAGTTGAAACTCCAGTGTAGAGCTTTTCTTTATGTGCATACATGTCACAGAAAGTCAACTTCTTCGGAAGGAGGAGGGTAAAGTTTAATAACACTTAAAATCTCTCTCTCTCTCTCTCTCTCTCTCTCTCTCTCTCTCTCTCTCTCTCTCTCTCTCTCTCTCTCTCTCTGGCTCTCTATTGAAAAATATTTTCAAGAAAATTAGATCGAAACAATTTTACTCTGGATAAATTAAAGTACAGAATAGTTAACAAAGCTCACTCACCATGTTAAGAATGGTTTACTATGTAATAACGTTATTATTTTTACATTGTCCTAAACTGGAGAACATCGGTACCGGCGGTTTCAAAATTTGATTTTAAACCGACGGAACCGATCTTGTTAATATTTTTGGAAAAATATTTTCAACCGAGAACCTTTGGAACCATAGTGAATTATATTCCATTAAAAAAACTATTTTTTTGGGGGGGGGGGTCACTGTCATCTATAAATCTAACGTAAATTGACCAATTCAGGACAAAAAAAACTCATAGCACTTTAAAATTTATATTTTTAGCAAAAAATTTCATGTGAGTACATTTGGAACCATAGTGAATTATTATTTTTTTTTAATTTTCGGAAATTTTTCGTTATTCTTTTTCAACAATGTTACATTTGTACGAAATGTCTAACCGAACAGTCAACCCTTTATTTAATCAACGGGAGTGGATTGTTCTCATTCCGTCAGCATGACCCTGTCAGAAATTTATTTTCTTCTTCTTCTTCTTCTTTTCTTTTCTTCTTCTTCTAAAACCCCCTTTTTTAAGAACTTGTAATGAATGACTGCTGCTGATGACACACGTCGGGTGTCGGAAGCGTGGGCGTTTGACGCCGGAAGCTGTTGAAATAACCGCGAAATTCAAGTTAGTTGCTGAAACGATCTCGAGGTGAAGAGGTCGGTCGACTCAACTCGGACATGAAGAAGTCCTAAAAACAAGAATGTTAAAACAGGAATATGTAGAGAGCATGCCTGTAAAAATCTTCAAAGAAGTTGGAGTTTCAACTAGTGTTCGAGGTTGAATATTTACGTTGGACGGAGAAGTCCACTGAATTCTAAAAACAGAAACAAGGAAGATATTAATTTGAAAGGCAAATGTGCCTTTAGAAAAGACGAAACGAAGTGAGTTTCGAAAGATGTCTCCAAATGAAGAGTTGACGTGAAAGAGTGCCACTATTCTCAAAAGGAGTCGATCGAAGAAACGTTGCGATGTCAATAAAAAAAAAATGAACAATCAAAGGAAACAAACAGCGCGAACAAAAAGGACTTTTCTATATTCTTCTGGTATTTTTTTATTTTACTAACAAAATTCTTACAAGTAAGTTTTTCTCTTTTTCTGACATGTCTTTCCTAGCAAAGTTAATAAGCCTTCGGGCAGCATAATTAGGACTTTATTTATGCAGCCTTTCCGTGTGTCCATCAGAACTTAAATTCAGTCTATGAAGTGAACTTTGAACAATGACTTTCTGCCGAACTCATTTTACCTTTTTTTTCTTTTTCTTCAATAAATTATTTGTTGTTTAAAATAGCTTGTTTTTTTTTCTCTTACTGTTTATTTAATTGTCTAGTTATTGCCCGAGGTCCTTACGTGTATCGATTTTGGCCTGTACGTGGTTAAAATTGCGATAACCCCATGGCATAACGGTTAATAGCGTCGATTAATCTCCTGTAAAAAAAATTCCAAAAATATAAATTTTAGACAGTGCTATGAGATTTTTTACTCGGAATTCGGCGGAGAAGTGTGTGGTGAATTTTCCTCCTCTAAAATCTTAGATAATAATATCTTGAAATTTTTTTTATTATGGTTCCAGAAGTCCTCCGCCGAAAAAAACTTTCCAAAAATATTGAATTTTTTGAAAGCGCTATGAGTAAAGGTTCGCCAAAAAGATCAATGTACTTTTGCAGTTTACCGGCCGTGTTTAGATAGAATTTTCAAGTTGAATTCAAATTTGATGGTATCATTTTTGTTCGGTGAGAAAGTACAGAATAGTTAACAATGGCTTCCTAAATAATAACGTTAGTATTTCATTATCACTAACTTCAGAAGTATTTTTTTTTGTCTAATTGAAGAAAACATGTGTCTTTGGAAATTGCTTTATTTTGTATTTTTTTGTATGTTCTTACTTACATTCAAAAATCAGTTCATGATTTTTTTAAAAATTAATTGAATCACCAATTTTTTTTTTAAATACCGATTTTGGCGGAATTTTTGGGGCGCTTGTCCGTGTTTTTAATTGACTTTTTCCATGTCAGTACTGAAATTATTTTTAAAATTTCAAATAAATTTTTCCGACATCTAAAAATGTTAAAACTTTTTAAAGAAATTAACTTTAAAATTTTAATTTAAACTTAAATTTAGAAAAAAAAGAGTAGATAACTCTAACATCCTTAATGCGCATGAATTCAGTTCCAGTTATCTCCGTTGTTCGAAAATGACGGTTGTATCCACGTGATTGGTTTAATCAGGAAAATTTTCTTTTCTTTTATAAAATAGAAAGTACGGATCTTTTTAAGAAGATCCCCACCACTGCCAAAGGAGACAACTTTTTCAGCTTGCTAAATTCTTTACGCGTTAACCCTTTTCACACGCCGGCATCGAAAATATAATGGGTATGGCCTACACGCACCAAACAGTGAACCACACAAGGAATTATTGTTCATCCTGTCTCCGGAGCGCACACTCAGACAATTGAGTTGTGTTGGAACACATATAAAATGCAAAATAAGCAGCAATGTGGCACCCATCTCACGCTTGTTCACAGCTACCTCTGCGAGTTCGTGTGGGGGCAACGATATCGGAGAACTTATCTATTCACGCAAATTCTAACTGATTTAACACACTTTTATCCCCTCAATAAAAAAAACATCCCTTATACATTCTTATTTTGTTCATTTTTTTTAAGCAAAAGTGGCTGAAAAATCATCCATTCGCCAAATTAAATGCGTAAAAGTTGTCTCCCTTCGCAGTGGTTGGGATCTTCTTAAACAGATCCGAAACTACTTGAGATCACATGATTTTTTGTATAGTATATTTTTTGAGGTGGGTTAGGGTCGTTTTTGTGGGTTTTTTTTTTCGATAGTTTATATGTCACGGTGAAGGTCTTGCGTGGGCCATGGTCGTGATCGATTACGGTTTTCGACCTAGTTCGACGGTCGAACTTGTTTTCGCGGCGTCAGCCACAAGGTCAAAACGAGGTGCGCGGCGTGACCTTGGAATGTTCGTCTCACGATTAGGGTTAGGGTTTCAAAAATTATCAAAATTATTAATATTTCCTTATATAGGGAATTTTTTTTACTATCTTACTTTTAATTTTGTGGGGGAGGGAAGAGAGATTTAAAAAAAATAAAAACTCGTAAAAATTTAGCCAATAAAATTTGTGTGTGTGTGGGGGGGGGTAACGTTAGGTTTAGTGTTTATTAAATAAGTAACTCCCCCCACCAGTATTTTTTATTAAGTAAAAAGAAATCCCCCCACAAAAAACTAAATTGCCTAAATCTCTACGTTTTTATTAAATAAATACCCCCCCCCCAAAAAAAAATTGGTGAAATATTTACATGTCTTTATTAATTAAAAAAAAAAAATCCCCAGTCCCCAAATTAAAAACTCAAGTTGGTCACATGTCTCGTTTCACGCTAAGTGGCCAGGAAATGGGTGCTCATTTTACGTCAAATGGAAAGTGATCCCCCGCGCTAAAATCTTAAATATTTTCTTTTAATTCTTTCTTTGCTAGGTACGTGCAAAATCAATGACCGATTCCCAAAATGTAAAAACATTTTAACCCCCCCCCCCCCCTTCACTTAAAAATTCACTAAAATTTAGGAAATCAACCAATTTTAATGAAATTTTCAATATTTATTAATCAACAATCACGGAATATAATGAAACCATTATTGTTTTGTTTTTTTAAATCTTAGTGAAAATGTATTTTTTTTTTAAACAAAATACACTTTTACTAAAGTTATATTTTCATATATTAATAAAAAAAAATGAATTATTTTTTTGTGTTTTTTATGAAAATGAAGCATTGTAGATGTTAACAATTAAAATAAATTTTTAAAAAATATTTTTTATATATTACGAAAAAGGCCCCTAAATACCGTGTTAACAAAATCACTATAACTCGAAGAAAAATTAATTTTTTGAATTAGCGATATTATTATTGAATAAAGCATTGTTTAATCAATATTTTCACCAAAAAAATAATATAATTGCAAAAAATATTTCATGTGATTTTAATGATTAGAGTTTCTGGAAAAATAAAAAAAATGCGACATAATTATATTTCCCTTTCATACATGAGCGTGGCATCATCAGCGCAAGAGTTTTTTTTTATAATCTTGAAAATAAACCAAAAATTGACAAATTTGAGACCCAGGAACTTAACTAAAAAAAGAATTTTTTAAATTGAATAATTTCTACTAACGATCAACTTTGATTGGTATGGTAGCCTCGTTCTGTAATAACCAGCTGGGATTAGCCTTCCAACAACCATTCACTTTTACACCGCCCTCAAATTTTTATTTTTAGAGATTCAACAATTTCGTTAATTTCACAATTCATCGTCAATTATTTCGAAAGATTTGTATTTGATTTGTCTTTTTTTCATTAATAAATATTTAAGAAGTTAAAAACAATTATTTATTAATAAATATTCTGTTTAACTTTTTTTCAATGAATAAATTGTCAGTGTAGTCATTGACTTTAATTTACTTTTTCACACTTAAAATTAAAAAATACACTTTATTTTAAAAAGAATCAATGTAATTTATCGTTACGACACGTTAAGAATAAATCGAGTAACTAAAGTTTTAAATCATGTAAAGAAAATTGATAAAATTGACGCAGTTCGTAACGTAAAAATAATTTTTAACATTTAAAAAGGTTTTATTTCAAATTCTAAGGAAAAACATTGGTAAACAGACATCATCAACAATTTCAGAGTATTACTAAATTAAAAACTAATACCAAGTTAAATATGAACCATTTTTAGTTAAAAATAAAATGTGTACATTCACAAATATTTTAATTAAATAAGCATTTTTATTACAAGAAAATGAGGGTACTTAAATTTGTTTATAACCTTAAAAAGAATAAAGAAATTAATGGATAATAATTTTTCAACTTCTATAAACTATTACAAAACCATTTTTATATATAAAGTTACAAATGATAAATTATGACATTTTTGTCTTCCATATATTTTGCATAGCGATAGTCAATTGGTAAACAAAGTCGTTTGCGATTAACTGTTGCCGGATTTTTACTAATTTATGACTTTGGGGGCATAATTTTGCTAATTTTTAGTAAAACGTGGGAATTTTTTTTTTTAATTCAGTGTATTATGACTTTAATTTAATAATTATCTTTGAAAAAGTTCCCAAAAACGTATATTTATCTTTCAAGGGATTTTTACAAGTAATTTTTTCAATGTTCAAAATTCACTGAATATTTGGGTTTTTGGGCCGCCGTGATTACATATTTCATTATAATTTATTTTTCACACGTAAATATGCAGTTTTTTTCATTTAGAGATTAAGTTTAGGCTTTTATCTTTCAAACACAATCAAAGTTTACACGGACACTAATTAAATAATTAATGATAAGCGCTTTTTAATAAGCTTAGTCCGTACAAGAAACCGCCATTTTTGCACGATATTTTTAGGCTGGTTAAATGTATTTGCACAAAGAAAGTAGAATTTGAATTTTTTTTTTTAAGTTAGCAAATATTTAAGAAATATTGAAGAAAACCGACTAACACAGCTTTATTATAAGGTCAACCAGTGTAGACCGAATTTCGTGTCTTTTTCATCTTTCAATTTTCGGGGTCCTTATTCTTTGTATGGTTCGAAAAATATACCGATGCGAAATATGAAAGCTTTTACGATTATCGATCCGCGAAAATAGCGTGTGTTATGCAAAGAAACTCGTTTTCATTTTGCCTTTTTTCCTAAAAAAATTTTGGGTAAAATGGATTGCTGGTCTCCAATCGCTGACGGCCATATTGTTTTTCCATGCATCAAAATATCGTTACGATACAAAATAAAATTTGAAATTTTTTTTACACAATATGAAGTGTTTAAAAACTAAACGCTTTGAATATAGAAAGTAACCGATCTTCAACGCCGCTATTTTTTTTTAATTAATTCTTATAAAGTTTATAAATTTTATGACATCTAAATATCTTAAAAGTTATATTCAATGAGACTTTATTGAAGACTGTGACATTTAACAAAACGGCGCTCTTTTATAAGCAGTAACCGATCTGAAGGAGGTAACTATTTTTCTTAGCCGCCGCTATTCCGAATTCGCTTATACTTTGGCAAGGTTGATAACTTTGTTTATCGCAGCATGAAAGAAAATAACTTTTATCCACAAAGTTTATAAACTTTAAAACAATTAATAAAAAACATGTTACGGTTTTGAAATGCGGTTAAACCCCTAACCCTATCGCAGCATGAAATAAAATAACTTTTATGCCACAAAGTTTATAAACTTTATAACAATTAATTAAAAACATGTTACGGGTTTTAAATGCGTTCAACATAACTTTTAAGCACTTGTATTTACATGCCACAAATTGTATACACTTTATATAAATATAAAAGAAAAGTTATTTTATTTCATGCTGCGATAAACAAAGTTATCTCCCTTGCCAAAGTATAAGCGATTTCGGAATAGCGGCGGATAAGAAAAACAGAGTTATCTCCCTCAGATCGGTTACTGCTTATACAAGAGCGCCAAAAAACATTGTGACATTTTCTTTTCGTGCAGCTATAAAAATGTTAGCGGTGTATAAGAAAACTAGAGTTATCTCCCTCCGCTCGGTTACTTTCTATCCAAAAGCGCCCAAACTAAAACATATTGGTCGATATTTATAGAAATTGCTTAGAATAACTTATTGAAATAAATGTGTAGTCAAGACTACACTTCTGGGTTTTACTGTCAATTTCTTTTCTTTTGTTACAAATTGAATAATGTCTAATATATAAGATACATGTGCATTATGGGTATTTTGGGGGGAAACAGTGATAACATCAACACAGCATGTAAAGAATATGCAAGTAGTTTTTGTATATGTGCAGGTCAACATGTTCATGAAAGAGCTGTAAAAACCCCTAACATTATAAAACGAGGCTTTTAAAAAGATTTTTATGTGATCGGGGCTTCCTGTTAAATTTACAACGTCACGTCCGGTACGGATGACCAGAAATGTAAAAAAAAACAAAAACGTTTTTGGTTATGCGATTTTTGAAAATTAGTTTTGTTTATGCGATTTTTTTTATTAGTATTGTTACTTCGAATTATAGTTTAATAATAATATTGAATTAATTTTAACAAACAAATTATCAATCGAAAACTTTTTTGGTGCTATTTTACTTATAGGCCGATGCAGTTAATTGTTTTCATGTAAAAGCATTATTTTGTACTTACTCAGTCATATTTTATCTCTCACGCCCCGAAAAAGAATTTAAAAATATCAAGCAGAACTTTAATTAGAACGATTTTTCCATTTCGATGTCCAACCTGTATTTGTGCTCGAGCCGACATTTTGGGCTGTGAGCGGTCGGTAGAATAAACAAGGGCATTAACTCCGTTTTTATTGTTAGGATTATAAAAAGAAAGAAACACATAAGCAATAATAATATAATATATATTTATTAAATTAAAAAATAGAAAATTAAATAATTATTTTTACTTTGTTCACCGGGATACTTTCCACGATATAACTTTATTGTTTGTTTTTTTTTGTTTTTTTTCTTCGCAACACTTATCTGCCCTTAGTTAGCTAACCGGCCACTAACCGGCCACTCCGAAAATCGCAGACTCGCCATTTCATATCACCCTTATGGAAATGGAAAAATCGTTCTAATTAAAGTTCTGCTTGATATTTTTAAATTCTTTTTCGGGGCGTGAGAGATAAAATATGACTGAGTAAGTACAAAATAATGCTTTTACATGAACACAATTAACTGCATCGGCCTATAAGTAAAATAGCACCACTTTTTTTTAAATTTCGACTTCCGCTTCCTTTTTTTTTCAAAATTTAGGGCCATGCGAGGAACTAGCAGGGGGAACTTTACTAGTCACCTGCAAGAGTTTCTTTGGCGGCGACGAACACAAAACAATTTTTTGGGAAACATTTTATATGGGATTAGAAAATGTTATAAAGTGTAATAAAAAATAACGTTATTAAGAAGAAAAAAAGAACTTTTGGTTGATAATTTGTTAACATTAATTCAATACAAAGTCATGTTTTCAAAAAAAGGGAACTTTTGGTTAATAATTTCTTTGTCAAAATTAATTCAATAAAATGTTATTTTTTTTTCAATGTAAAAAGAAATAACTTTCGGTTGATAATTTGTTTGTCAAAATTAATTCAATAAAATGTCATTTTTTTTTCAATGTAAAAAGAAATAGCTTTCGGTTGATAATTTGTTTGTCAAAATTAATTCAATAAAATGTTTAATTATTGTAGCATATGTTTTTATTTATTTCAAACATTTACATTAATAAGAAAATGTTAAATTTATGACGTCACGTCCGCTACGGATGGATGTAATTGAAAAAAAAAGTTTTTGTTTATGCGATATTCATAAATTAGTTTTGTTTATGCGATTTTTTTTATTAGTATTGTTCCTTTAAATTATAGTTTAATAATAATATTGAATTAATTTTAACAAACAAATTATCAAACGAAATGTTATGAATTATAATAAAAAATAACGTCATTGTCTGTCAAATAATAAAAAAATAACTTTTGGTTCGTAAAATGTCATTTTTTGTCAAATATTAAAAAAAAAACTTCCGGTTGATAATTTGTTTGTTAAAAGTAATTCAATAAAATGTTTAATTATTGTAGCATATGTTTTTATTTATTTCAAACATTTACATTAATAATAAAATGTGTTTTTTCAATGGAAATATTATTTGTTTATTGCTACATTAAACTAAAAAAAGATAATTAAACAAATGTGTTGTTATTATTAAACTATAATTCGAAGGAACAGTACTTATAAATCGCATAAACAAGAAAGGCTAACAAAAACTTTTTTTAAATTTTCATTTCTGGTCATCCGTACCGGACGTGACGTTGTAAATTTAACAGGAAGCCACGATCACATAAAAATCTTTTAAAAAGCCGGGTTATTTAATAGAATTTATAAGTATTTTTAAAACCAATTGTGAGAATTTATTTCTATGATTTTTTTGTTTTTAAATATTTTTAATTTATGTCGGCTACACCCCTCGAAAAATGAAATCACCCCCCCCCCCAAAAAAAAAAAAAATTAATAGATTAAGGAGTGTTTAGTAAAAATTAAATACAATTGTTAAATTTCCTTTTCTTTCTCATTTTGTTATTATGTTTAAAAAATAACTTTTATCGTTGAAAATTGTTCAAAAAGGTCAGATAAACTTACTCAATTTTCTCTAATAATATCACTTACTACATACCATATTGTTGTTTTTCAAGGAAGATAACACACAAAAAAAAAAAAATTCTGGAAAAACTAAAAAAATTTAAAAGAAATGGCGACCGATAGTTGTTTTAATTTTTTATTTAATAAATATCGGACCACCCTAAGACATAGGGATCTATCATCTAAAAAATACTGTTTGTAGGGATGCTCTTATACCTGAAACAAGAAACAATATTCACGAACTGACGCAGAGGTAGAATCAAGAATTTGAGCAGCATTTATTCGATCTAGGGGGAATAACTCCGACTTGTCCAGTACAAGTACACTACACTGTTAATATAAGAAATATGTTCGTTCGTTTTTTCGGTCTATTTTTTTTTCGTTTCAGGAACCCTGTCAGAAATTTATTTTCTTCTTCTTCTTCTTCTTCTTCTTTTCTTTTCTTCTTCTTCTAAAACCCCCTTTTTTAAGAACTTGTAATGAATGACTGCTGCTGATGGCACGTGTCGGTGTCTGAAGCGTGGGCGTTTGACGCCGGAAGCCGTTGAAATAACCGCGAAATTCAAGTTAGTTGCTGAAACGATCTCGAGCTGGAGAGGTCGGTCGACTCAACTCGGACATGAAGAAGTCCTAAAAACAAGAATGTTAAAACAGGAATATGTAGAGAGCATGCCTGTAAAAATCTTCAATGAAGTTGGAGTTTCAACTAGTGTTCGAGGTTGAATATTTACGTTGGACGGAGAAGTCCACTGAATTCTAAAAACAGAAACAAGGAAGATATTCATTTGAAAGGCAAATGTGCCTTTGGAAAAGACAAAACGAAGTGTGTTCCGAAAGATGTCTCCAAATGAAGAGTTGACGTGGAAGAGTGCCACTATTCTCAAAAGGAGTCGATCGAAGAAACGATGCGATGTCAATAAAAAAAAATGAACAATCAAAGGAAACAAATCAGCGCGAACAAAAAGGACTTTTCTATATTCTTCTGGTATTTTTTTATTTTACTAACAAAATTCTTTCAAGTAAGTTTTCTCTTTTTTCTGACATGTCTTTCCTAGCAAAGTTAATAAGCCTTCGGGCAGCATAATTAGGACTTTATTTATGCAGCCTTTCCGTGTGTCCATCGGAACTTAAATTCAGTCTATGAAGTGAACTTTGAACAATGACTTTCTGCCGAACCCATTTTACCTTTTTTTCTTTTTCTTCAATAAATTATTTGTTGTTTAAAATAGCATGTTTTTTTCTCTTACTGTTTATTTAATTGTCTAGTTATTGCCCGAGGTCCTTACGTGTATCGATTTTGGCCTGTACGTGGTTAAAATTGCGATATTCTGCATAAATAAAATCTAGGTCTCTATGTTCTATTCTGTGTCTATGTTTAAACACAGAGGCGTTCGGCCTAATGGTTTCTACGCTCTGTCTTACTAAGAATAGTGAGCGAGACCATTTCTATCTGTCTATCGTTTGGGAGTGGTTCTATAAACACTATTTTATTGTACTGTAAAGGTAGTTGTTTGTGCCCAAACTGTATATAGACTTATCAAGGTTTACTGGACTGAAGAAGCTGCTTTATAGTCAATTAATGATTTTCTGTTTTATCTTCGTCGCTGCTTTGAGTTCATTGTGTAATTTATCTTGCGCGCGTGCGTGTCGCCATTTTATTGTCTCCACGTGGTGAGTCAGCCATCTTGTCTTGTTCAGTTTAAGTTGGCGGGAAAATTTGGCGCCAAGTGTAGGTGTCACTGTCTGTAGTAACCCCCCCTCTCTTAGTACATGTAGAAAGGAGTCGGTGGGGAGGGATTTGAAAAATGGCGAGTTTAACAGCAGATGTCTTGTTGAAAAAAATAAAATACGCTAAAGATAAGATATTAGTCGTATTTGAAGTGTTAAAATCTTCTAGTGAGATAGAAGAATCTAAATATATTTTGTGTAAAGAACAGATTGATGAATATCTGAAAGACGTAGTTCGGTTGGAGGAACAAGTTATAGATGCTTATCTCTCTGATGGTGTAGACGATGAGTTAGTGGAAAATTTTAATAAGGGAGCTGCCTTATTTAAAATACAAGTGATAGAAAAATTAACTACGTTTAAGCCTTGTAAAAAAGACGTTGACGAGAATTCCAGAATTAGTAAGGGGATAAAAGGCATCGATTTAACCCCTAAAATAGTTTGTCCCAAGTTTAGCGATAGGGATCTGGAAACGGATAAGTTAGCCTATCTAAACTTCCATAGAGAATTTTTGAATTGTGTAGCTAATCTTGATAGTGACGCATTAAGATTAGTGATATTGAAAAACCATCTTTCTGGTTATGCCTTTCATGTGATAAAACATCTGTCTGTATCAGATGAAAATTATCGAGTAGCTTTGGACTTGCTATCGAAAGAGTTCTTAGACGAAAAGTGTATCGTCGACTCTATATTTTCGTCCATGTTGAATGAAAATCGCATGTATAATAATAATGTCGTAAAGAAATTCCTGACTAAGATTAGGCCTGTTTTCAATTGCTCGTTGAGGGTAAATAATAAACCTTCTCTCAACGATTGTGCTTATAGTGGCATAAATCTGTATACTGACATGTTGGAACTTCTGTTCAAGTTTAGAACAGATAATTATGTATTATTGGCTGACATCAGAAAGGCGTTTCTGATGATTAGACTAAAGAATAACTTTGACAAAAATAGATTCTGTTTCTTTTTAAAAATAAAAGATGAATTAGTGTGTTTTCGATACAAAACTCTGATATTCGGGTTTGTGTCTAGTCCCTTCATCTTAAGTTACGTAGTGAAGCACCACGTTGAGAAGCACTCATCGGGACCTTGTAGAGACATGTTGTTAAAAAACTTTTACGTAGATAATCTAGTGAAAACACATGGGTCTCCTGATGAATTGTTGAAACTCTATACCGAGGCTGTGAATGTCATGGAAAAGGGAAGCTTCTTATTGAAAACGTGCTGTAGTAACAGTAAATTGGTGTCTGCTCGCATTCGAGCAGATAACAATTACTCTTCTCATGGAGTGCCCTGTGAGAAAGTACTGGGGTATTGGTATGACCCTGAGTCAGACGAAATTGGTATCTCCAAAGGTGAAGTTAAAAAGTCAGTCTCCACAAAAAGAGATATGCTATCCGTTAGTTCGTCTGTATTCGATCCGTTAGGTTTAGTATTGCCTATAACTATAAAAGGAAAAATTATATTAAGTCAAGTTTGGAAATCAGGAGTGGCATGGGATCAGGTAGTTCCTGATAGCTTGTTGTCTGTTTGGAATAGTTTTCAGGCAAATCTCCGAGATGTTCAAAAAATTGGTTTTGAAAGATGTTCAGTACAAACCAATTCGCCTGTTACCTTGATCGTGTTTTGTGATGCTTCGAATCTTGCTTATGGCATAGTCGAATATATGTATCAGGGAGGAGAGGCCAGGCTATTTTATGCGAAAGCCAAAGTGGCTCCTTCTGTTAAAAGAACTCTTCCTACGTTGGAATTACTAGCTGTATATCTGGGAATTAAGCATCTCCTTATTTTGATTGAAATGTTTCCCAAGCTGTTTGAGGAAATTATCATTGCTGTAGATGCACAGGTAGTGCTATCTTGGTTGTTGTCTGAATCTGTACACACTAAGTGCCAGTTCACTAAAAATCGTTTGAAGGATATAAAATTCATGATGAATGAGATAAGTTGTAAGGGTTATACCTTAAAGTTCAAGTATGTAAGTACTAGTGAAAACCCTGCAGATTTGTTAACTAGAGGCGTTTCCTTTAGTAAGTTTAAAAAGGATAAAAACTTTTGGATTAGAGGTCCAGTATGGTTACAGACAGAAAAGTTGAAGTGGCCTGACTATAAGTTGGATTGCATTAGTGACAAATGCAAGACCTTGGTAACTGCTTATACTGGCTTGAATGGGGATTCTAACTCATGTGTGGTTGAGTTGGAAAGATTCTCTTCTCTCAAAAGGTTGATAAGTACCTTAGAGATTGTGTTTAAATTTATTGCCAAGTTAAAGGGCGATAAGCGTGATGTCAATTTTACATCTGAGGCAAAGTCCTATTTGATTAAGGTTACTCAGAGTGAGTTTTTCGCTGAAGAAATAAGTTTTCTGAAAAGTAAAGTTGAAAGTAATATTCCTTTGTTGGTGAATAAGTTGAACCTAATTTTGGATGACAACAATTTGTTACGTTGTCGGGGACGTATAGAAAACTCTGAATATTTTTCCGAAGAAGTGAAAAGTCCTGTTCTGCTGCCTAAAATGTGTCACCTAACCAGTTTGTTGGTGATGGAGTGTCACATAAAATGCAAGCATTTGGGGATTGCTGCTACGCTTGATAAGGTGCGCAATTCTGGGTTTTGGTTACCCAAGGCCAGGCAGGCCGTCAAAATTGTTCTTGCTAGTTGTATGGTATGCAAGAAGTTTAACTCCTTGTCTTTTCGTTATCCTAAGATGACAAACCTACCCAAGCATCGAGTTAATCTTATCAGACCTTTCTACCATACGGGGATAGACTTCACGGGTCACCTGTGGGTAGAGGACGGTAGTAAAGTAAAAAAGATGTACATATGGCTATTCACTTGTCTTAGTGTGCGTTCTATACATATGGAGTTGGTTGAAGAAATGAGTACTCAATCGGTAGTGTTAGCCTTTTTGAGGTTCTTCAATGTATATGGTGTGCCATCACACATATACTCAGACAATGCTTTATCCTTTGTTGCTGGGTGCGACTTAGTAAAAGAAGTTCTTCTCTCTGATGGATTCAGAGGAGATTTGGAAATGTGTAATATAAAACACTGCAGGATTCCTTCGTATTCTGCTTGGTTCGGAGCAATATGGGAAAGGTTGATAAAAACTGTCAAGTGTTGTCTATTCAAAACAATTGGTCGCAAGAGGTTGGATTACTTTCAACTGCTAACCATTTTGTCTGACATACAAAGAGCGGTAAATGATAGGCCTTTGACTTATCGTTGTAGCGATGATGCTTCCCTGGAAGTCATCTCTCCTAGTGCCTTTATGCGTTTTTCTCCTGGGAAAACCGTGTTCTTGAACCTTGAAAACGATTCTTGTTTAGAAGTGCCCCCGAATCGAGTGGATTTGATCGAGAGTTTGAAAGGTAGAGAATGCCTTTTAATCAGATTCAAGTCATTGTGGTATGAGCAATATTTACTGAGTCTGAGGGAATTGTCTAAGGATTTGCATCAAGCGGAATTTAGTAACAAAATTAAGGTAGATGATATAGTCCTAGTTAGGAATCTCGTTAAACCTAGGCCCTATTGGAAGCTAGGTAGAGTTGTTAAGCTCACTCAGGGGTCTGACGGAATTGTTCGCTCTGCCTTGATAAAGAAGGGAGAGACATGTAGTGAGCATTCTATTAAGCATTTGTATCCTATGGAGCTATCTATATCTCATTCGTACCAAGTGAGACCTGGGAAAAATAAGGATTCGTGCAGTGATGATAATGGAGCTGAGAATTCTAAACCTAAGAGAGGTAGAAAATGTGTTAAGGATAAGAATCCTGACTATGTTTACTATTAGACTGTAAGTGAGCGATCTTTTTTTTTTTCTTTTTTTTGTTCGGGAGAGTGTCAGAAATTTATTTTCTTCTTCTTCTTCTTCTTCTTTTCTTTTCTTCTTCTTCTAAAACCCCCTTTTTTAAGAACTTGTAATGAATGACTGCTGCTGATGGCACGTGTCGGTGTCTGAAGCGTGGGCGTTTGACGCCGGAAGCCGTTGAAATAACCGCGAAATTCAAGTTAGTTGCTGAAACGATCTCGAGCTGGAGAGGTCGGTCGACTCAACTCGGACATGAAGAAGTCCTAAAAACAAGAATGTTAAAACAGGAATATGTAGAGAGCATGCCTGTAAAAATCTTCAATGAAGTTGGAGTTTCAACTAGTGTTCGAGGTTGAATATTTACGTTGGACGGAGAAGTCCACTGAATTCTAAAAACAGAAACAAGGAAGATATTCATTTGAAAGGCAAATGTGCCTTTGGAAAAGACAAAACGAAGTGTGTTCCGAAAGATGTCTCCAAATGAAGAGTTGACGTGGAAGAGTGCCACTATTCTCAAAAGGAGTCGATCGAAGAAACGATGCGATGTCAATAAAAAAAAATGAACAATCAAAGGAAACAAATCAGCGCGAACAAAAAGGACTTTTCTATATTCTTCTGGTATTTTTTTATTTTACTAACAAAATTCTTTCAAGTAAGTTTTCTCTTTTTTCTGACATGTCTTTCCTAGCAAAGTTAATAAGCCTTCGGGCAGCATAATTAGGACTTTATTTATGCAGCCTTTCCGTGTGTCCATCGGAACTTAAATTCAGTCTATGAAGTGAACTTTGAACAATGACTTTCTGCCGAACCCATTTTACCTTTTTTTCTTTTTCTTCAATAAATTATTTGTTGTTTAAAATAGCATGTTTTTTTCTCTTACTGTTTATTTAATTGTCTAGTTATTGCCCGAGGTCCTTACGTGTATCGATTTTGGCCTGTACGTGGTTAAAATTGCGATAACCCGAGTTTTGCGTGTTTATATTTTGTCTAACTCGTTATCGGATTTTTACTAAGCCAAGGAAGCCATTGGGACTGATCTATACAAGCATTCAATATACACTTAATTAAATGAATTAAAAACAATGTCAGGTGTGAGAAGTTTACTGGCACGGTAGAGGGAGCCCACCTTCTTTGCAGCAGCCCTGACAAAGTTTTCAATGTATTTATTCCAATTCATTCAGTTTTTGCCGACATAAATTATTTTAAAGGAAATGCAGTTGGGGAAATTAGTTAAAAATAATTTATTAGGTTTTTGCTTACTGATTTGTAAGCTATTTGCGTTAAAAATTAATATTTTTAAAAATTTTAGTTTTATTTAAGCAATTGATTTTAAATACCTTAGTTTTATTGTATAAATTTAATCCCGACGCTACATCAAAAAAATTTTTTTACTCTTTCCACCAGTTTTTTTTTAGGTATCCACACGTGTGTTCATCTAAACTTTTAATATTTTTTTTATTCATAAATTTTAAAAGTTTAGATGAACACACGTGCGAATACCTAAAAAAAAACTGGTGGAAAGAGAAACAAAAATATTTTTTAATTAAGCGTGTGGATTAATTTCGCAAATAAATTTAACGTAAAATGATCCTCCAATTTCGAGCCATTTTAGGGGTTTAGGGCAGTTAACCATTATTTGCCATTGGAGATTGTTTTGGGGCATTGCGTGTGGTTTTTACAACCTTGCCAGTCATGGGTTAGGGTTAGGCTTAAAATATTAACTGTCCTAATAATTTAGAATCTCATTTTTAGGGGGGGTGGTAATTTAACTGAGTGTTTTAATCTACGGAAAAGGCTTGTTGGAATTTTTGGAATTCTTCTAGTTAAAATTATTTTTCTAATTAACGGAGGCCGTGTAGGTTTTAAATTAACCGATCTGAGGGAGATAACTCTATTTACACGTCGCTATTTCGAACCCGCTGAAACTTCAAAAAGGGAGATAACTTTTTTATCAGTGCATGAAAGAAAATGCGACTGCTTTTGTATATGTCACAATGTTAATGTACATTTTCAATAAAGTCTCATTAAAGAGAACCTTTCAGCGTTTTTATTTACGTGTCACAAACTGGTTGAATCCAAGATTTTTAGGTCTTTATGGCTTCCTGTTTAATCGTGTGCGTCATCTGACATACGGATGACCAGAAATGAAAAATTCTTCCTTCGGATTAGTTTAATAATAATAATACATTTGTTTATATTGAAAAAAAAATACATTTTATTATTAATGTGTTTTAAATAAATAGACACATGGGCACTTGTATAGATCGGGTCCAAGTGTTGAAATTTATTTTAGAAGAGTTCCAATGGTGTAAGGGGCAGATAACTCTCTTTTTTTTAAGTACATAATTTCTTGCCTTGAATATGCGCGAATTATAATATTTAACAAGTACTCAACAAAAAGTGGTGGCTTATCCTATTTATCAGAATTTATGTGGCGACAGAAATTTTCCGCAACCCCCTTACAGAGTCTTTTTGAACAAATTTCTGAATTCTATCCCGTTTCCAAAACAAAATCAAGAGAAGAAAAAAAAAACAGATAAATTTATTTTTTAATTAGGAGTTAGGTACAAGGCCAGTTTTTATCTTACTCCCACAAGTAAGATGTGACCCAAGGTCGGGTCGGGAAAGTGGGGTTTAAAAATTGCCTGGGCAGCCTCATCCGCATTCCCCGGTAGGGGCGCCTCAGGCAGTAAGCAATAAACTTACTCCTCCCCAAAGAGGGGAGGCGAAGCCTGGGAAGGTGGACCTCCCAGAACTGCACAGGACAGACCCATTGACCGGCGTAAATCAAGACTCGAAGGCCAAGACAACACCAGTATGGGGTGCAGTATTCATCGGAACAGATACTAGACTTTGATCTTAGCCAAAAGGCTTGATGACTGAAGAGGACGGTTCGACAAGTATTTGTTAACATTGGACTTGAAGGTGACAATGTTGTAGTCTGCAGGGAATCAGTCCTGTAGTAATGTATATTAAAGAAGGGAAGTTCGTGTAAATAAACTTTGTTAATAGAAATTCTGTTTGCTTTTTGGTACACAGAGGAAGAAAAAAGAAACGTTTTTGGCTGCTGTGGTAGGGAGACGAGTTCTTGCTTTGAATGTTATACGGAAAATGGTTTACTGAAAAAGAAAACAATAAATTGGAGCTCAGTCGAGCAATGTGCATTAAACTAACGATAGAGTAGAGAAAGACTAGTAACATTTCTTCTGTAAGTGAAGAAATCATTCTGGGTTAGATTTCAAAATCGATGTTGTACTCTGTCAGGGAAAGAAAGAGTGCACTGAGTGGCACCTCCCCAGATGTGGCAACAGTACCTCCCCAACTTAGAAGGTATCCGACTCTTATGCAAATAGAGAATTGCCTAAGGAGTCAGGTACTTTCTGGAGCGGTACAATGATCCAACCATTTTTTTTTTCCGGCGACCTTAGCAGCAGATTTAATGTAAGACGAGTTCTTGCTGTGAATGTTTTACTGTGAACGACTAGGGATAGGAGAAAAGAAAGAAAAGTATAACGTAGACAAACCGCCATGATGGACGAAGTTCAAAATATCTTTTAAAACGAGCACATTCGATAACATTAGGGAGATAAGAAAAACGTTCGTCGGGCGGGTCAACGTTTCGCTGATAACTAACACTACAGAACTGTGGTAAATTCAGCACATTCACGAGCTCAACGTGCGTTCCTTGTTATAGAAGTGACTTTCATGGGGGAAGGGGATCGAGTTACTCTAGCTGGTCGACCAACAGACGGGTTATCGGTTGTGATACTTCCGGGTTTAGCAGGTCATGGCGCAGTTTATACAAAACATCCTTTCAGGTTGTAACCAGGGTTTTGATGGAGCAAAACAGACACACATACATATATATAGTCATCCACATACAGCCTGTTTCGCTGTTTCACAGCTCATCAGTGCGGCTAGACCAGTTAGTGTCTCAAGCCGGGATCGAAACGCAACCGTCGAGCTGACAGTCGGCGATGCTAACCCCTACGCCATCATGCGACACTGACTGAATGTAAGTGATATCTCAATCTAACGAAATGTAAACATTGCAAATGCCTGAGCTCGAAATTAGTTTTACCTAATGAGCATTGCCTTGGCCGTTATATATATATATATATATATATATATATATATATATATATATATATATATATATATATATATATATATATATATATATATATATATATATATATATGTAGATATGTAGAGAGAGAGAGAGAGAGAGAGAGAGAGAGAGAGAAATAGAGAGAGAGCGATATATATATATATAATGTATTTCTATGTAATTATTTTTATTTTTGTAGGTGATTTTCAGCTCGTTGTTATTGATCTTACTATTATTTCAATTGTTTCACTTCCTAAGTGATTAAGATGCAGAAAACTTCATTATTAGTCGTCCTAAACTTCAAAGACCGTATTTTTCGTTAATATATATATATATATTAATTTTATACGTGCATAAAAGTAATCCATGGACACGTGTTTCTGGCTCACAGTTGTCATCAGCATGGCTAACTTACACAGAGATCGTTTCGTAGATCACTCTAACTGCCTGGTAAATAGCCGCCGATTTTTGCTATTTACAGTTAAAGTTCCTCTATATTTACTAACTAATTGGCTATGGCCGTATGGATAAGATCCCCGACTACGAATCAGTGGCGATTTGTGTTCGGGGTTCGCGCCTACCGACCGTTGAGAATTAGTTCCTAGACTGAAGATTGCGTTAGCATGAAACATCGATGTCTCTAGGTATTTAAATAATTAATATTTATTTATAAAAATATTATTGTTTATCAGCCCCCTCCCACAAAGGCTGGGCACTTTCGAGTAGCTTTAATAACAAGCAGTACAAATAGCTATATGCACGATCCGAATGCCGTTTCGTAGATCACTCTAACTGCCTGGTAAATAGCCGCCGATTTTTGCTATTTACAGTTAAAGTTCCTCTATATTTACTAACTAATTGGCTATGGCCGTATGGATAAGATCCCCGACTACGAATCAGTGGCGATTTGTGTTCGGGGTTCGCGCCTACCGACCGTTGAGAATTAGTTCCTAGACTGAAGATTGCGTTAGCATGAAACATCGATGTCTCTAGGTATTTAAATAATTAATATTTATTTATAAAAATATTATTGTTTATCAGCCCCCTCCCACAAAGGCTGGGCACTTTCGAGTAGCTTTAATAACAAGCAGTACAAATAGCTATATGCACGATCCGAATGCCGTTTCGTAGATCACTCTAACTGCCTGGTAAATAGCCGCCGATTTTTGCTATTTACAGTTAAAGTTCCTCTATATTTACTAACTAATTGGCTATGGCCGTATGGATAAGATCCCCGACTACGAATCAGTGGCGATTTGTGTTCGGGGTTCGCGCCTACCGACCGTTGAGAATTAGTTCCTAGACTGAAGATTGCGTTAGCATGAAACATCGATGTCTCTAGGTATTTAAATAATTAATATTTATTTATAAAAATATTATTGTTTATCAGCCCCCTCCCACAAAGGCTGGGCACTTTCGAGTAGCTTTAATAACAAGCAGTACAAATAGCTATATGCACGATCCGAATGCCGTTTCGTAGATCACTCTAACTGCCTGGTAAATAGCCGCCGATTTTTGCTATTTACAGTTAAAGTTCCTCTATATTTACTAACTAATTGGCTATGGCCGTATGGATAAGATCCCCGACTACGAATCAGTGGCGATTTGTGTTCGGGGTTCGCGCCTACCGACCGTTGAGAATTAGTTCCTAGACTGAAGATTGCGTTAGCATGAAACATCGATGTCTCTAGGTATTTAAATAATTAATATTTATTTATAAAAATATTATTGTTTATCAGCCCCCTCCCACAAAGGCTGGGCACTTTCGAGTAGCTTTAATAACAAGCAGTACAAATAGCTATATGCACGATCCGAATGCCGTTTCGTAGATCACTCTAACTGCCTGGTAAATAGCCGCCGATTTTTGCTATTTACAGTTAAAGTTCCTCTATATTTACTAACTAATTGGCTATGGCCGTATGGATAAGATCCCCGACTACGAATCAGTGGCGATTTGTGTTCGGGGTTCGCGCCTACCGACCGTTGAGAATTAGTTCCTAGACTGAAGATTGCGTTAGCATGAAACATCGATGTCTCTAGGTATTTAAATAATTAATATTTATTTATAAAAATATTATTGTTTATCAGCCCCCTCCCACAAAGGCTGGGCACTTTCGAGTAGCTTTAATAACAAGCAGTACAAATAGCTATATGCACGATCCGAATGCCGTTTCGTAGATCACTCTAACTGCCTGGTAAATAGCCGCCGATTTTTGCTATTTACAGTTAAAGTTCCTCTATATTTACTAACTAATTGGCTATGGCCGTATGGATAAGATCCCCGACTACGAATCAGTGGCGATTTGTGTTCGGGGTTCGCGCCTACCGACCGTTGAGAATTAGTTCCTAGACTGAAGATTGCGTTAGCATGAAACATCGATGTCTCTAGGTATTTAAATAATTAATATTTATTTATAAAAATATTATTGTTTATATATATATATATATATATATATATATATATATATATATATATATATATATATATATATATATATAGGTATTTATTAACGCTGATAGCAATGCAGAAATAAACGGAATAGTGAAAGAGAGTATGAACAATAATAACCAATCGAAGACAATATTTAGATTACGAACCTTCACAATATCTATTTACTTTTCAATAGATCTTTCATATATCAAATCAGTAAATATAAGACTTTTTTTTTAACCGAGTTAACCCCAAACAAGGCAAGTTCCCACTATAGATTTAACGTGCTACTGAGAATTAGGGTGACATTTTAGGGGATCATCCTAAACAGGGAGCTGTGCATTTTTAAATTTCTGCACGTCGGTACAGTCGGGGAAACAGGGAGCAGGGAGGGTGTTTAAAAGGTTGGCAGCTCAAGGAAAGAAGCTATTGGAGTAGAAGGCTCTCCGGCATCTGGGGACCTCAACAGTGACTGGATGGGATTTAGCTGATTGTCGGGTTGGTCGAGTGTATTTAGGTCGGGGGGGGGGGGGCACCAGAGCAGCAAGTTCAGAGGAGCACATTCCATTGAAGTACTTGTAAAACATGCACAAGGTTGCAACATTGTGGGGATGGGACGAGGGATGGAGCTTTGTGGATAGTGAGGGACCTATCAGATTAGAGGCTCTTGTGTTTTTTACCTTTTTTGGACCTTGTCTAAGAGGGAGAGACTAGTGGATTGTGCACCAGCCCAGATGTGACAACAATACTCCATGCCTGGGCGGATGGTGGTTTTGTAGAGATATAGGATTATGTCAGGTGTGAGAAGTTTTCTAGCATGGTAGAGGGAGCCCACCTTCTTTGCAGCAGCCTTGGCAATGTCTTCTATGTATTTCTTTTAATTCATGTTTCCTATGAGTGTGAGGAGTTTGAACGTTTGACTCTCAGGTAAGGTGTTATTTGCCATGGCAATCGGTGGTTAAAAAGGTTTCTTGTGGTTGTTGAAACTTTGTCTTTTCAGCATTCAAAGTTACCATCCATTTATGACCCTATTCCACTACAGACTGGAGGTCACATTCTAATGATGCAGACACTGCCTCGGATATGTGCGCGTCCGTTTTACCCACATGACGAGAGTAGAGCATAGTGTCGTCAGCAAATATACCCATCTCAGACAAAATGTCATCAAGGACGTCGTTTACGAAAATCAGGAACAAAAAAGATACAAAGATCGATCCCTAGAGCACACCTGCATTTATGTCATGTTAAACATATTTAAACTTTTAAAACCTATATAAACTTATCTAAACTTTTAAAACCTATATAAACATATTTCAACTTTTAAAACCTATATAAACTTATTTAAACTTTTAAAACCTATATAAACTTATTTCAACTTTTAAAACATATCTAAGCTTATTTAAACTTTTAAAACCAATATAAACGTATTTAAACTTTTAAAACCAATGTAAACTTATTTAAACGTTTAAAACCAATATAAAGTTATTTAAACTTTTAAAACCAATATAAACATATTTCAACTTTTAAAACGTATATAAACTTATTTAAACTTTCAAAACCTATATAAACTTATGTAAACTTTTAAAACGTATATAAACATATTTAAACTTTTAAAACCTATATAAACTTATTTCAACTTTTAAAACCTATATAAACTTATTTCAACTTTTAAAACGTATATAAACTTATTTAAACTTTCAAAACCTATATAAACTTATCTAAACTTTTAAAACCTATATAAACTTATTTAAATTGTAAAACCTATATAAGTTGATTTAAACTTTTGAAACCTATTTAAACTTTTAAAACGTATATAAACTTATTTCAACTTTTAAAACGAATATAAACTCATTTAAAATTTTAAAACCTATATAAACTTATTTAAACTTTTAAAACCTATATAAAGTTCTTTAAACGTTTAACACCAATATAAACTTATTTAAACTTTTAAAACCAATATAAACTTATTTAAACGTTTAAAACCAATATAAAGTTATTTAAACTTTTAAAACCTATATAAACTTATTTCAACTTTTAAAACCTATATAAACTTATTTCAACTTTTAAAACGTATATAAGCTTATTTAAACTTTTAAAACCAATATAAACTTATTTCAACTTTTAAAACCTATATAAACTTATTTAAACTTTTAAAACCTATATAAACTTATTTCAACTTTTAAAACGTATATAAACTTATTTAAACTTTTAAAACCTATATAAACTTATTTAAACTTTTAAAACCTATATAAACTTATTTACACTTTTAAAACCTATATAAACTTATTTCAACTTTTAAAACCTATATAAACTTATTTCAACTTTTAAAACCTATATAAACTTATTTCAACTTTTAAAACCTATATAAACTTATTTAAACTTTTAAAACCTATATAAACTTATTTCAACTTTTAAAACCTATATAAACTTATTTAAACTTTTAAAACCTATATAAACTTATTTAAACTTTTAAAACCAATATAAACTTATTTAAACTTTTAAAACCTATATAAACTTATTTAAACTTTTAAAACCTATATAAACTTATTTCAACTTTTAAAACGTATATAAACTTATTTAAACTTTCAAAACCTATATAAACTTATCTAAACTTTTAAAACCTATATAAACTTATTTAAATTGTAAAACCTATATAAGCTTATTTAAACTTTTAAAACCTATTTAAACTTTTAAAACGTATATAAACTTATTTCAACGTTTAAAACGAATTTAAACTCATTTAAAATTTTAAAACCTATATAAACTTATTTAAACGTTTAAAACCAATATAAAGTTATTTAAACGTTTAAAACCAATATTAAGTTATTTAAACTTTTAAAACCTATATAAACTTATTTAAACTTTTAAAATCTATATAAACTTATTTCAACTTTTAAAACGTATATAAGCTTATTTAAACTTTTAAAACCAATATAAACTTATTTCAACTTTTAAAACCTATATAAACTTATTTAAACTTTTAAAACCTATATAAACTTATTTAAACTTTTAAAACCAATATAAACTTATTTAAACTTTCAAAACTAATATAAGCTCATTTAAACTTTTAAAACCTATATAAACTTATTTAAATTGTAAAACCAATATACACTTATTTCAACGTTTAACACCAATATAAACTTATTTAAACGTTTAAAACCAATATAAGCTCATTCAAACTTTTAAAACCAATATAAACTTATTTAAACGTTTAAAACCAATATAAACTTATTTAAACTTTTAAAACCGAGGAGGAAGAGCACTAACCAGACCTCCACTGGAAGGGTGTGTGAGAGTACTGACATCTTGTGGCGGCTTTTTGTCACTCAAATTCCAGAAAGGACCAACGTTGCTAGCGAAGAATTAATGATGGACGGCTGTTGCGATAAGGCAAAATAATTTGCAGAAGTTATCGAAAAAAGTGGGAAAGCTGAACATGTTTAAAGACTTGTTGTCACTCAGACTCCATGCGAACACCACTTGTTATTGGCAGTGAGCAATCACTGATAATAACTTGTGTGAACACTCCTAGTGAGTTGCCAACAGCAGCAGCAACAGCAGAGAGGCTAATGACTTCCGCCAAAAGCACCGCCAAAGTTAATAATACAAAAAGCAGGGAAACAGAAAGACGAGAAAATAGAAAACGGGAAGTGAAGTAGCTACATGGACAATTTATAATACTGACCAAAAATATATGGATGTGGCTACGAAAAGGTCACCTGAACAGAGAAACGGAACACCGCACAAAACAACGGGATCAGAACAAACTATATCAAAGTCTAATAAGTTCTTTTTTTTTATTGTATTACTAGTTAGTATTGCCTATAGTGAGGATTGAATTGTGGGGGTACTAACGAATTCTAAACGTTAAACATGAAAGAACGAGTAAAAATACGCCAGTAACCAACACAAAAAGTAAGAAAGCCAGCACTCAAAATTCATATAAACATAACAATTTATTTAACGTGGTTCATTTAAATTGTATAAATTCCTTAATGAAAGTCTGAGTTTTGTGTACAGGAAAATGTCCCTTTTACTGTTTGTATAAAATGTCTCTTTTAAAGTTTGTTCTTGGAAAGCACACGTGTTTTGGTGTGCGCGTATATTAGAGAAAATGAGCCGTCTCTCTACCCTTTTTTGGGGAGTGTACGAAATGGTAGGTTTTTGTGTTGAACGGTACTTAAAACAGAGAAAAGAAAGAAAGGGTTTAAGCTTACTATTTGCCCTGTGTCCGGTGAGGAGGAATGGGGAGACGGCGTGTAGTAAGTGTAAGACAGTAGCAGACAGTGTTTTCTTGCCCCATGCCTTTTGAGTCTGTTGATGGGATCGTCTTAATCGCTGGTCGTAGGGAGAGAAAGACTTCGTTGACATGACCGTGTTACTTGCTGGGAAAGGGAAAAAGAGGAAGGAGGAAGTGCGTTCTTTCTTTTATATCACTCAAAATCTCGCGAGGTCAAGCATTATTTGTTGGTCTTTGATTGGTCGGACCCTCTGACAGCGTGATTTGGCGAGAATAGGCCCTGTCTTCTTCCTTAGAAACGAAGAAGGGCTGAGTTAACAGAGAAAGAAATAATAACATATTAGGATGTTAATCCGATAAAAAAACCCTCAGATTGAAAAATATTGAAAAATATTTTTAATATGTAACATACTGTTTCAGATTGGCAGGCCAATTTACTTTCCTGCCGGATTTTGTCATTAGTTCATGTTTATGTGGTGTGCTGGTTATTGTAGGACCTTGTTTGCACACTTCGGTATCCTGTGGAGGTGTAGGGTGTTTCGGCATGCTGTTCTTCGATGAATCCAAGTATGCCGGTTTTATCCTATCTATGGAAACCGTATCTTGTTTTCCATTTTTAACTATGGTGAAATATTTTGCCTTCCTCTCCACCACTTGGAAAGGTCCTGAATATGTAGCACAAAGAGGTTTCTTTACTGCATCAATGCATACGAAAACATATTCGCAGTTGTGGAGGTCCTTTGGGATGTAAATTTCTTTTGTTTGTGTCCTTGTAGGCGTGAAAATTAAATCATTCATTCTTTATTTTAAGTTCTGGACAAAGTTTGTAGATGGTAGAAAATGATTCGTTTTTTCGCAGAACTGGCCGGGCAATGTCAGTGATGTCCCGAAAACCATTTCGGATGATGTGCATCCTAAATCCTGTTTTATCACATTCCTGATAGACAACAAAACTAGAGGAATGTTTTCTAACCATGTTCCGGAATGGTTGTTGGCTGTCAGAGCTGCCTTTAATTGTCGATGGAAACGCTCGACCATTCCGTTGGCACAAGGGTGATAAGCCGTGTGGTTATGTGTTTCAACTCCCAAAAGTTTTGTAAATTCATCGAAGAGTGTTGATTTAAATTGAGCGCCACGATCAGTCGTTATTACTGATGGACAACCGAAATTAGTTATCCAATCATGCAATATTGCTTTCGCGACGGATTGCGCAGATGTATCTCGTAAAGGAGTTATGACAGGCCATCTGGTAAATCTGTCGATGATTGTTAATAAGTATGCATGGCCATTTTCTTCTGGCAGTGGTCCAACTATGTCGATATGGTTGCGTGTTCAAATCACGTCGGGGTCACCAAATTTGTGGGGGTACTAACGAATTCTAAACGTTAAACATGAAAGAACGAGTAAAAATACGCCAGTAACCAACACAAAAAGTAAGAAAGCCAGCACTCAAAATTCATATAAACATAACAATTTATTTAACGTGGTTCATTTAAATCGTATAAATTCCTTAATGAAAGTCTGAGTTTTGTGTACAGGAAAATGTCCCTTTTACTGTTTGTATAAAATGTCTCTTTTAAAGTTTGTTCTTGGAAAGCACACGTGTTTTGGTGCGCGTATATTAGAGAAAATGAGCCGTCTCTCTACCCTTTTTTGGGGAGTGTACGAAATGGTAGGACTTTGTGTTGAACGGTACTTAAAACAGAGAAAAGAAAGAAAGGGTTTAAGCTTACTATTTGCCCTATGTCCGGTGAGGAGGAATGGGGAGACGGCGTGTAGTAAGTGTAAGACAGTAGCAGACAGTGTTTTCTTGCCCCATGCCTTTGGAGTCTGTTGATGGAATCGTCTTAATCGCTGGTCGTAGGGAGAGAAAGACTTCGTTGACATGACCGTGTTACTTGCTGGGAAAGGGAAAAAGAGGAAGGAGGAAGTGCGTTCTTTCTTTTATATCACTCAAAATCTCGCGAGGTCAAGCATTATTTGATGGTCTTTGATTGGTCGAACCCTCTGACAGCGTGATTTGGCGAGAATAGGCCCTGTCTTCTTCCTTAGAAACGAAAAAGGCCTGAGTTAACAGAGAAAGAAATAATAACATATTAGGATGTTAATCCGATAGAATCTTCAACGTGCACTTTGTTACTTAACACCTTTATCCGTTGCACCACGTGTCTATAAAAATTACGTACTTAACTCTTCTACCCGGTCATGTCTGACGGAACGAGAACAATCAACATCTGTGGATTAAATAAAGGGTTCAGTTCGAAATTCCACATAGATTCCCGAGTTCAACATAAAGATTCCCAAGTTCGAAAAGGTGCACCTGAAGAAGGTCGGGAGTTACATCGACCGAAACGTTGTAAGAAAAACATTCAATATAAGAATAGTAGTCTGAATAATACAAATCATACAAAGTATAGTTTTATTCATTTGTATGTATTTGGGGATTTTTTATAAATTTTAATCTAATAACAGAGTAATTCCCCCTGTCAGAGTTTTCTCCCTTGTCCGAGATCTTTTTCTTTTCTTTTTTTTCAAATAATTGTTACCGTTTAAATTACTTCGCTTTCTAAGTCAGATTTCATATTTGAATTATCTCCTCTTTAGTGCTAAATACTACATTGACATAAATCTGCACACAAATTTACGGTCTTTTTCTCCATTTTTTGATCTGACCAACTAAGTTTTCTCACTTTGATTTACGTGTGATCTGATTGACCACATCATCTGCGACAATTTTTAATTTGTTGGTTCCTTTATCTTCATATGAACTCTCGACAGAGATAATTCTTTTTTTTTTTACTAATAATTGACAACTTATTAAGGCCAAAATCTGCTCAAGGATAAGGGTAAATGGGTACTTATTTATAGAGACTTAAGTTAAATATGGCAGTTCAAAATAAAATAACATGAAAACTTATGAATATACTTACTTATCAGAGAAAAAATATTAGTGTAAACCGAAAAATTAGGGAAAATAAGTAATTAGAATTTTAATAAAATATAATATTAATTTACTAGTCGGAGTCCACGAACTCCGAACGACAAAACCGCGTAGCGCTTTTATATTAGAAAAAGGGAGATAATCTTCTATCCAACGTTGGCTTAACGCGAATGATGTTCGGAGTAGATAATAATGTTTATTTCAGTTGTGGTAGAAGAAGAGTTATTTATGTGAAGGTCCTACAAGGATGAATCAGAAATTGGAGCTCAGTCGAGCTCAAAATCTTGGTAACGACATTTGACATGGCTATGGACCGGTTAACAGGGCTCTGATGAATGTTATATATTGAATAAATATAAAGGTATTTACTAGTAAATGAGGCGTTTTATTCCTATTTCTCAACAACAGGAACATTTACCACTGAAATACACACACACACACACACACACACACACACGCACACAGAGAGAGACACGCGCATGCGTGCACAAGCATACGTACACACACGCACTCACCTCACACACAAACACGGTTGAGCACTGGTGGCGTAAATGATGGTTTCGACTTAGCGTAACGCAGTACTCCTCCGTAAAAAAGAACCGAGTCATCCAGGTTATAAGGATCGTAAAATGTAAACAAATAAAGGAAAGTTATTTAAAAGCGATATAACCTCTTCTCATTAACTGTAGAGCGTTAATTAGATCATATGGTAAGGCATACGACGCTAGGGGTTAGGGTTAGGGTTAGTAGTGACTAGTTACAAGTTATTAATTTTGGACTTGATGCGCTCGCGACGTCTAGCCACACCGATGAAACGCAAAACAAGCTGCCCGTGAATAACACACACACACATACACACACACACACATATATATATATATATATATATATATATATATATATATATATATGTAAAAAGAGTTTGTAAAGAGTTTTTTTTTCATCATTAATTTATTGTTTTGTTATTTTATCATGTTATCATTTGTATAACGCGTTTCAAGCGGTGGTCCGCTCTCATCAGATATGTAAATCCATTTGAAGAAATGTCTTTCGATTTGAAAGAGTGTTGTTTCATTTGACCACTGCTTAAACCGTGCTACCCTCCGAGATTATCAAAACGCTAGCGTATGTAGGTAAAAAATAATTTAATATTATTTATTTAAAATTAATATTGTTATATATACTAGCAAATATATGCTCCCTCCGGTCGCATATTTTTGCTAGGCTGCCGCGTCAGAAATGAACGCTCACTCGTAAACCGATGGAGCTCCAGTCATATTTCTTGGGTGGTTAGACATTGATTTTCTTTGTTTCCGACAAAGAATATTTTTAGTTAAAAATAAAGAAAAAAAAATTTCGACCCGACCCCAATTTTTTTTTACCCTCCCCCATAAATAGAAATATTTTTAGTTTAAAAAAAAAAACAGAAACATTTTTTTTGCCCCCCCACCAATTTTTTTACCCTCCCCCATGCATAGAAATATTTTTAGTTAAGAAAAGAAAAAAAAAATTTTTTGGCCCCCCCTCCAAATTTTTTTATCCTCCCTATACATGTAAATATTTTTAATTAAAAATAAAAATAAAATTTTTTTTTACCCCCCCCCTTTTTTTACCCTCCCACATACATAGTAATATTTTCAGTTAAAAAAAAAATAGTACATAGTTAAGAAAAGAAAAAAAATAGGTCATATCAAAGAACTCATGTTTAAATATGCTATTGAAGGCGCCTATGTCATATCAAAGAACCAGTTTTGTTATTCTTCCAAAATGCTTACCCATTTAGTAATGGCCGAGATATTTGTTGCTTAACTTCAATTTACAACAAAACACCTTGTCTTAACAACGTAATGAAAATAAAGTATGATAACGTGAAAAAATCCTCTCACAATGAGGTCACTTCCGGAAGGATGTGTCAGCAATTAATTCTTCCAAAATTGTCACTCATTTAATAATTGCCGAGATATGTATTGCTTAACTTTAATTTACAACAAAAAACCTTGTCTTAACAACGTAATGAAAATAAAGAATGATAATGTGAAAAAAATCCTCTCACAATGACTTCACTTCCGGAAGGACCGGAAGGATGAGTCAGCAATTTATTTTTCCAAAATGCTCACCCATTTACTAATGGCTGCGATATGCCTTGCTTAACTTTAATTTACAACAAAACCCCTTATTTACAACGTAATGAAAATAAAGAATTATAATGTGTAAAAAATCCTCTCAAAATGATGTCACTTCCGAAAGGATGACTTGGCAATTTTAACAGTACTTGCCATTCAAAGTATGTGTTTAATTAATTGTATGAATAATTTTTATTAATATCACCTTATCGGAAAATATTGTAAATACATATGTAAATTTGATAATAGCAATTATAAGTGTATATTTGTAAAGATGAATTCATTAGAAGTTTAAAAGAAATGAATTATGTAAATTACAAAACCCGTCTGGTGCCTGAGCGTGTTTTGTAACAGTATATAACGAAGTTGAAACAGTATTAACACGTTTTCTGTTCGAAACGCAGTCTCGTCTTTAAATTTCTTTCTACTTTATTTATATGTTTACGGCGGTTTTTGTAGTACTATATATAGAAGCTGGCAGACTAAGTAAATAGTAATATTACTCTGATGGAGTTTCGGCTTCAGACAGACAGACGGACAGACGGACAGACAGATACATAATCTCCATTATATATATATATATATATATATATATATATATGCGAAAGTGGTTTCGTCCCCACTTCTCTCTCTCTCTCTCTCTCTCTCTCTCTCTCTCTATATATATATATATATATATATATATATATATATATATATATATATGGTGAGAGCAGCTTTGAGTAGACGAGCAGTGGCGAGTTGAGCTGACGAGGAACGAGAAGTGACGTCTCGACATGCCGTTATCAACGGACAGCGTTTTGAGGTCCCTTTCGGTATCACACACAACCAGAGTACAACTGGCTTCTACGCAAGGTATCTGAGTTTGTTTTCTTTTGTGAGTTTGCTTTGTTTTGTTTTATCAACTTGTAAACTAGTGCTCACTCCCTTGGTGATCGTCAGTGAAATAGACGACATGGTTAGAACGAGAACGAAAGACGAACAACATAAATCCACGGAACACACAATGTTGCGGTCGACGATCGTCAAGAGCGGCATCATGGTCTTACACCAACATGGATTGGTTGCACGAAAAGTGGTTGTAGAGATGCCTGAAAAAACCTAGGAGGGATAGCATCGTCTAGACCACGACTTGAATAAAATTGGGGAGACATACAGTCACTAGGATTCCAGGAAAATGTATAAAATTAGAAATCAATAATAACTGTGAAATATTTATTAAAACCTACGTTTTTCATATTTAAATAAGACCTGTAATTTACTCTAGTAATCTCTCTCTCTCTCTCTCTCTCTCTCTCTCTCTATATATATATATATATATATATATATATATATATATATATATATATATATATATATATATATATATATAGCGAAAGAAAGAGAGAGAGAAAAAGATTCAGCCACGCTGATGAGTCGTATACGACGAAACACATATCAGTGGATAATTAAATTAATGGATTTTTTTAAATATATATGTCGCTCTCATTTTGAGGGCATCACAATGGTGAAGGGAAATTATTTCCAACTAGCATTAAGGTAAAATGCTCTTCCGTATAAATAATTAAAATCAACTTAGAACCAATATTTTTTTTAAGTGCTCAATAGAAAGTAGAACTTTGACTCGCGTAGGCTGTTCTAATGTTTATAAAAGTTTTTATATATATATATATATATATATATATATATATATATATATATATATATATATATATATATATATATATAGGGGTTGGATAAAATAATGGAAACACCTTGTGAATTTTGCATCAATTTTTAAACACTTATAAAATTGAAAGAAAATCAAAATGTTGGTTCATTTTTTTAATTCATGGTAATTGATTAAATTTTTTTTTTTTCAGATAGCGCATATTAGTAAGAACAATTTAGATGACGGATCTATCAGGTTTCTAAAGAGAGCAGATTGTTCGGTACCCGTATGTCAGGTGCTACAGTAACGTAAGAGATGGTGGCCGTATTGAGAGGAACTGTCTTGAGGGTGATGACAGCCTATGAAAAAGAAGGGAAAACACCCTCCTCTATACAAGATTCTGGATTTCATAGAAGGGTTTCAAGCTGTTTCCATTATAAGATTTTCTTCTTTTCTCCAGCTTTTTTCATTTGTTTTTGTCACCTGACGATGATTCTGCGGAGAATTGAAAACGTTCGTTGTATATATGGAACATACATTAATTTGTTTATTTTTAACATAAAAAGATAAAAAAAAGATATATAATTAAGCAGATGAATTTTGTTATTTTTAACAATGTTTTCTTAAATGAAAGAATGCTACCTAAATACACAATATATATATATATATATATATATATATATATATATATATATATATATATATATATATTAGTACAGAAAAATTAGTACAATATTAGTACCGTCGGTTTCAAGCTCAGAAGGACTTAGCCATCCGGTTTTCTTCAGCTTATGTTGTCATCTGTTTCGGAAATGTGAGGTCACTTGTCACTCCTGTATGGACGCGTTATTTGCCTAGAGTGTACATTTGTTTAAATTTAGCGTAAGGGAGGTTTAATAAGGTTTGAAAAAGTAACAGTGGAAAGTAACAGTTGAGATTTAAAATGGAAAAGATTTTAAATTATAAAAAGATTTCTATATAAATCCCGTCAGTCAATGTTTATAAGAAGCGTATATTTGGCCGTTACTGTTTTAAGGGTTAATAATGTGTCTACTAAAGAAAATAAGGAGAGAAAATGGGTTCATGGATTATACTTATGAAAAGATAAAAAGGTTAAAAACACACATTGATTCAAGTTTAAGGGGTAGATTAAAGGACTTTAAATTAATCCAAAATGAATTTAAATAAAGATGTAATCCGGGTCCGGTCCTGGCAGTTTGTTGATCGGTCTAAGGGCAGTAACTCTTCAGGGTTCTTGAGTGAGTTGTATTCGGGATTTAACATTATTAACTAAGTTATAGTGAAGGCCTATGGGAGTAATAATATTGGTATACTGATTAAGACTGGTTTAGAGATAATAGTAAGGTTTGGGTCGGCAAGATTGAATCATTTTGGGAGATAAGCATTTTAACTAGTGGGACTTATGGAAGTAATAATAAAGTTAAATGAGGGTGTTACCTTCTAAGTGACTGGAAAAATTATTATTGGAAAAGTTATTATTTCATATTTACGTGGTGTAAATTATTGGTCTTGAGTAGTGGTGTGGATATGGGCCGATTATTCCTATTTTTTAAATTTATATTTATGATGGGTGATAGTTTGGAGGATTTTCCGATGTGGAAGTCGGTATTAAGTGGGGCAATTATGGAGTTATGTATTAAGCAAGTGGGGGTGCTAGGTAAGTATCGGTAGTCGTCTAGTCTGTGGATGCATCCTTTAACAAACAGACTTCTTCTTTCGTGTGAATCAGATGATTCTGGTGTTGGTATTAGTTTCCCCGATGTTTTTCTAGTTAGAAATCTTTCTGGAAAGACATCGGGTACTTACGGCAAGGACCACGTGAAAGTGGTACTGTGGAACCGACTGGATTCGAACTTGGACCACCCAGATCTTCAGTCCGTTTCGTTATCCACTTAACCACCGTCACCTCCCAAAATCATGTGATATCGAACGTCCCTTCTCACTCGCCAGATTTAAATCCTATGGACTATTATGTGTGGAGCGTTGTTGAAAGGGAGACTAATCGATATCCTCATTACCATAGCTTCACTAAAGACCGCCATTATCCAGGGAATGTCCGAAATGAATAATGGCCACTTAATTTCAACATGTGAACGGGTTCGATCCCGAATAGAAGCAGTCATAAAATAATTAGATAAAGAAGGATCATTTTTAGTTAAAATAATTTTGTTTATTTAACATACTAAAATTGTCCTGGAATAGCCCTCACACCATGTATTACTTCGCCAGCTCGCTATCGATTCTCTATTTAAAATACTTAAAATAAACTTTTAAATAATTAACATGTCAGTGTTGTAAACACGAAACATATATTTTCGCATTCATTCGTATTGATAGATTAACATTTTTTGCAACTTTGATACAAATTATCTTTTAACATGACCGTAAAGAAAAGAAAAGACAGAAGAAATCAATTAGTCTCAGCGATAGTGTGTGTGGGGGTGGATGTGTGTCTGCTTGTTTTTAACTTACAATTTAACAATGTTGAAAATCAAGTCAGTTCTTCCAAAGAATCGACCAGAAAAGAACACATGACCTCTGTTTATTTTCTAGAAACAATGGATACCCCTTGTGTGGGTGGCTGCGTGTATAATTGTGAAGCAAGAGTTGCGTAATTTTCCATCCATCCATATTCAATAACGTCAAGAGACGTCGTCAGGGGTTCAGGCAGATTCTTGGCCTTTTGGCTAAGATCCGATGGATACTGCACCCCATACTGGTGTTGTCTTGGCCTTCGGGTCTTGATTTACGCCGGTCAATAGGTCTGTCCTGTGCAGTTCTGGGAGGTCTACCTTCCCAGGCTTTGCCTCCCCTCTTTGGGGAGGAGTAAGTTTATTGCTTACTGCCTGAGGCGCCCCTACCGGGGAATAACGACGGGGCTGCTCAGGCAATTTTTAAACCCCACTTTCCCGACCCGACCTTGGGTCACATCTTACTTGTGGGAGTAAGATAAAAACTGGCCTTGTAAATCAATACTCTATTTGTCATAACATTTCTGTGGGCATGATAGAACCTGGTATTCCCAAATGGTTACCCATTTAGTACTGACCAGGCTCAACGCCGCTTAACTTCGGTGATCTAATGATAACCGCTATGTCAACGTGATTATGCCGGGTATTAACAATAGTCCTGCATAAACACTAAACAGCATAACCAAGAAGGAGAACCCATTTCGTTGGCATTTTTTGAATTCTATTGACGTGCTAAACATTTGTCCACGAAATAAACCAATATTCCTAAACAGAACTATTTATTATATTAAAATCAAAACAATCCTTGAATTAAAGAGAACAATAACAAAGTAAAGTTATTTATTTCATAAAATATATTTTTAGAAAGCAATATGCGAATTGGTTAACTTTACAACAGATATCATATTTACATCGGGAGGTGAAGGTGGCTAATAATTGGTTAAACGACAAAAACTGACAACCTGGGTGTGACAAGTTCGAACAGAGCGTTTATCGCGTTTTGCATTGGAACTCTTCAAATATAAATAGTTAACTGTTAAGTTGTTGTTGCTGCTGCTGCTGCTGCTGCTGATGATGATGCTGATGATGCTGCTGCTGATGATGATGATGATAATGATGATGATGATGCTGATGATGCTGCTGTTGATGATGATGATGATAATGATGATGATGATGCTGCTGATGATGCTGATGATGCTGATGATGACGATGATGTTGATGATGCTGATGATGACGATGTTGACGATGATGATGCTGATGATGATGTTGATGATGATGCTAATGATGATGCTGATGATGACGATGTTGACGATGATGATGATGATGCTGATGATGATGTTGATGATGATGCTGATGATGTTGTTGATGATGTTGTTGATGATGATGCTGATGCTGATGATGACGACGATGTTGACGATGATGATGATGATGATTTTTTTGTTTGTTTGTTTGTTTTTTTAGGATTTTTGTTGTTATTTTTTTTTTAATTGTAGGATTACCGTAAAAAAAACATGTAATATGTGCATATATTTTCGCAAATGTCAATATAGATTTTTAGTTTTACTGGTAGTTCAAAATCAATAAATATTGATCATTCTATCATTCGTACAAGCAATAGAAAATGTTGTTTTAAACATAAACAAACATAAATTTCTTTTCGAAGAATCGTTTTTGGCATCGGCAAATTAGGCACACATTTTTTCGATGCGAACACCGATTCCGATACCCCCAAAAGTTCCAATTCTTTCTGATTCCCGATTCCGATTAATCGTCCCAACACGAGCTTCATTTAACCTCACACAAAAAAGAGCTTATAGCAACAATTTAAAAACAAAAAAGTCCCTTCGTTGAATTGTCTATTCAAGGGACGCGAGACACGCGTGCAGCTCCGTAAATGACAATAAAAAAAGTAGTGCGAGGAAGAAGGCTTTTTTAACCGAACGATGAAGCAAATAATAAATACGTCAGGGCCAGAAAAGGATTCTTGTTAGTTCGGAGGGCTGAAAAAGCAAAGAAGAGGGTGTGGCATCACGCCTTTCTGAAATAAGTGACGAAAAATAAGGCCTGTTATCTGGTGTCGCTAGTCGGTGCAAAGATATATATTTACCAGATAGATAGATAGGTTGGGCTGTCTTGTCAGTCTGAGGGTGTACGTAAAGGGGTGGGGCCTGACTGAAGGGGGGAGGCGGAGATTTCAGCCAAACAGCTGCAGCCAATCAAAATTCTTGACAGCAGAATAAAGAAAGAAATATAATTCCCTCTCACGCCTACCACCCCCCCCTCTCTCTCTCTCTCACGTCTACCCTCTCTCTAAGTATGTTTACACTTTCTAATCCCCTCTCTTTCTCTCATTCATATAATGAAAATCTGTGTGTATGTAAAAGTGAGTGTATGTTTGCGTGTTATAGAAATCGACGTGTTAACAATAAGAATATTTGGTGCTTATCCAGATTAACGGAAACATTCGAAAAAAAACTCAAAAAAACAAAAAAAACTGAAGAATATCTGTTTAATGTATGTAGAATATATTCTATATCCAAAAATCACGTAAATTAATCAAGTAGTTTTTATTTTATAAATAAAAATCAAATTTTACCGATACACGAATGACGGGAAAATACGGCTTCCATTACGACATATACACAGGATATTCAAGGGGGATAACCCTAACTATTGCATACGAAGTTGATTTGGGCATCGTTTTTGACGCTGTGGGGCAAAGGCATGACCAGAGCGCGTACATTCATTCGTTTATCGGTAAAATTTAATTTTTATTTATAAAATAAAAACCACTTGATTAATTCATACGTGATTTTTGATATCGGATATATTCAACCCGTGAAAGGTACGTACATCAAACAGATATTCCTGTTTTTTTTTTGTTTTTTTTCGAATGTCTCCCTTCATCTGGATAAGCACCGAATATTTAAATAAGTTTCAATAAGAGTTAAACTTTTCACGGAATCTAAAGATACCATTGAAATTGTCCTTCGATTACATCTGGGGTCACGAGGGTAATTATCGTTTAGATCTGAAATATATTAGAACGTAAAAAAACGAAATTCATTTTTAAAAATAGATTTTCTTCGTTTCATAAAACAAAAATAAATATACATCCTCGTTTAGTAAAGAATATCTCAGTCAAGAATGTTGTGGGGTGTCTTTGGTTCCCTGTTTGGGGTCTGGTATTTTAAACGGCGGTCGCGTCTTTAGGGATTACCAAGCACCCCACTAAACAGTTAATTTTGTATAGGTAAATTGAGACCGATTCGATAACAACATATATGATTGGCAAGGATCATCAGTTAGCGAGTGCTAACTTCTAACAATATAATATTGTTAATAAAAAAGGATCATCAGTTAGCGAGTGCTAACTTCTAACAATATAATATTGTTAATAAAAAAGGATCATCAGTTAGCGAGTGCTAACTTCTAACAATATAATATTGTTAATAAAAAAGGATCATCAGTTAGCGAGTGCTAACTTCTAACAATATAATATTGTTAATAAAAAAGGATCATCAGTTAGCGAGTGCTAACTTCTAACAATATAATATTGTTAATAAAAAAGGATCATCAGTTAGCGAGTGCTAACTTCTAACAATATAATATTGTTAATAAAAAAGGATCATCAGTTAGCGAGTGCTAACTTCTAACAATATAATATTGTTAATAAAAAAGGATCATCAGTTAGCGAGTGCTAACTTTTAACAATATAACATTGTTAATAAAAAAGGATCATCAGTTAGCGAGTGCTAACTTCTAACAATATAATATTGTTAATAAAAAAGGATCATCAGTTAGCGAGTGCTAACTTCTAACAATATAATATTGTTAATAAAAAAGGATCATCAGTTAGCGAGTGCTAACTTCTAACAATATAATATTGTTAATAAAAAAGGATCATCAGTTAGCGAGTGCTAACTTCTAACAATATAATATTGTTAATAAAAAAGGATCATCAGTTAGCGAGTGCTAACTTCTAACAATATAATATTGTTAATAAAAAAGGATCATCAGTTAGCGAGTGCTAACTTCTAACAATATAATATTGTTAATAAAAAAGGATCATCAGTTAGCGAGTGCTAACTTCTAACAATATAATATTGTTAATAAAAAAGGATCATCAGTTAGCGAGTGCTAACTTCTAACAATATAATATTGTTAATAAAAAAGGATCATCAGTTAGCGAGTGCTAACTTCTAACAATATAATATTGTTAATAAAAAAGGATCATCAGTTAGCGAGTGCTAACTTCTAACAATATAATATTGTTAATAAAAAAGGATCATCAGTTAGCGAGTGCTAACTTCTAACAATATAATATTGTTAATAAAAAAAGAGAAACTGTAAAGTAAAAACAAAATAAAACTTTTATATATAAACAATTTTACAAAAATGTAAAATATAAAAATAAAGTTTGTGCAGGATAGAAAATGTTTGAAACGACACGAGCGTTAAATTTATCTTTAAAGTTCAGTATGCGTGTATGCGTGTGTGTTTACTTGGTTAAGCTGTTATTGTGAGAAGACAGCAGGCGTGCTTAAAAGTGGATCTGGGGTTCGCACTTCAAGTCGAGTGTTTTTGTTTTTGCTGCTGTCTTCATTGATAGCGAGGCGAGTTACTCCGTTGTCGCCAGGAACACTGATCTTTTTCCGATAATTCCCTGGTTTTATAAAGGTTTATTTCGCACCCACTTGTTCAAAACATGTGTGAACACTTTTCTTGGGTTCGCACTTTGGCCACATCTGTTATAACTTATTTTTACGAGCTTGACCACAAGGTGATTCCCTCTTCAAGAAGAAAGAAAGAAAGAAAAAGAAAAGGAAAGAAGAGGAGAGAGTAAGCCGAACGAACCTAGAAAGAAAAGGGGTAACTAAGCAGGCTAGCACTTTCCTTCAATGCCCGTTCGTCTCATCGATCTATCTATCGATCTGCCATAATGTATTTCAAAAAAGGTTTCAACATTGAAATAATTATTTTTATTTGTATTTTTAACATTTAAAATAATTAATTTCGTTTTGAATTCGTTAAAGACGTTTGTCGTTTTAAAACTGTAAAAACAAGTAGGTTTTTTTAGAAAACACCACCGCCCTAATAGTTATTTTTTATTACTTGACCTTATATTGCAAATCTTACATTTTACTTTTGTTTTTTCAAAGCAAAAATTGTACACGTAAGTATATTTAAAATTATTTCCGACCAGACAACGCCGAGCGAATACCGCTAATATTAAATAAAGCCCGCTATTAATAAGCCCGGAGCAGTAATGCTTGCAACGAGTGTCTGTTAAACAATAATATTCTATATAATTTAATGTTATACACTTTAAGCATTTTATTTTATAATAAATTAAGGTAGTTTGCTTAAAGCATTGTTTAGGTAATTATACAGTTAATTATAAAGGTAATCTATAGAAGGCAATACAATGCAGAGGTGTAACGGATAGACACAAACTGAAGCAAATTGAGACATATAACGCTAGAATAAGTGATGTATTTTTGTAGCAGTCATAACAAAGAGCTATTTTCTTCCTCTGAAAAATGTCCCTGTTAAGTGATCTGGTTACACACTGATCAATCAGCTTGCTGGGCGCATTGTTTCCATCCGTCCGCTTCAGCCCTTTGGGAATTACGGTCGGTGAGCAGAGAGACACTAGCCAGCAAAAAGGAAACATTCTCTCCTGCCCCTTGTCCACTGGAAGCTCCAGCACCTACTATCTTCGCCTGAAGATATTTGCTGACAAACCGTCGACAGCTATTGTAAACCAATTACAATTATTGTAACCCTAACCCTAACCCTACCCCTTCGATAGCTATTGTAAACCAATTACAATTATTGTAACCCTAACACTAACACTAACCCTAACCTTACCCCTAACACTAACCTACCCCTAACCCTTCGACAACTATTGTAAACCAATTACAATTATTGTAACCCTAACCCTAACCTTACCCCTAACATTAACCCCACCCCTACCCCTTCGACAGCTATTGTAAACCAATTACAATTATTGTAACCCTAACACTAACCCTAAACTTACCCCTAACACTAACCCTAACCCTACTCCTAACCCTTCGACAGCTATTGTAAACCAATTACAATTATTGTAACCCTAACCCTAACCCCTCGACAGCTATTGTAAACCAATTACAATTATTGTAACACTAACCCTAACCTTACCCCTAACACTAACCCTAACCCTTCGACAGCTATTGTAAACCAATTACAATTATTGTAACACTAACCTTACCCCTAACACTAACACTAACCCTACTCCTAACCCTTCGACAGCTATTGTAAACCAATTACAATTATTGTAACACTAACACTAACCCTAACCTTACCCCTTACACTAACCCTAACCCTACCCCTAACCCTTCGACAGCTATTGTAAACCAATTACAATTATTGTAACACTAACACTAACCCTAACCTTACCCCTAACACTAACACTAACCCTACCCCTAACCCTTCGACAGCTATTGTAAACCAATTACTCATGTACTTTACCGGAACTAGAAACTAAAACGTTACCCATTCTCATATAGAATACTGCACCCAGGTCTGGGCTCCAGCGACTAGATATGGAAATTGGAATGTAATATTGAAACTGGAAGGCATACAAAGAAGGATGACAAAACTAATAAGTAAAGTAAAGGAGTGCAGTTACAGGGAGAGATTGAAGAAATTGGGATTAACTACTTTGCTGGAGAGAAGAATGATAGGTGATATGATTGAGACTTTCAAGATAATAAATGGCATTTCTAACCATGGTGGGCATTTTTTTAGTATTTCTCCTAGATCTGGAAGGTTATTGTCAAAGCAGTTTTCAAAAACTAGATCTGTTAACCAGTTGTTTTTGCTCACAGAGTAATATGTTTTTGGAATAAGTTGCCAGATCAGATTAAGAACATCAATAGCGTGGATCAGTTTAAGATGAGATTGGATGAATTCAGAGAAAGTGGTAGGAGGGAGAAATTGAGGGAGCACTTTTGAGAGTTATCAAATGAAATACTTAACAGAATTTGATCTGGATATCGATACTGTACTAAAAGTTTGATTTTTTTTAAGAGTTGAATTGAGACGATAGTTAAAGGGGAGATGCCCAAGGAGGCATAACAAATAAATAATAAATAAATTCGAATAATAAATCCCACTCACATTAATACTAATATCGAATACTTACAAACCAATGAATTATTGACTAACTACTACACAACATGCCCAATTCTAGTTAGTTGGGCATGAACTTAACCCGATCCTCGTGATAAAAAGAAAAACACTGTGCCGAACCACGGCCGTCGTAATAACCCAGGCCAGTTAACTGAGTCGAGTTACTAAGAACAACTATCAATGAGGACTGGAAGTGCCGTAGGCGTTGAGGCGCATGCGTCCATCTGTTTTCAGCAAGTAATCAGAGCGAGCAGACTCACGACCATAGGATTATTCATTCACTTGGAAATCATTGTTAACTTGTTCCTGCTATTGTGACTTTATTCCCCTTCCAAGAACGCGGCTACCCTCCTAAGGAGTATGCATTCACTTGGAAATCATTCTTAATTTGTTCCTTTTTTCAAACGTATTTCCTTTTTATAGATGTCAAGTGCGAAAGAAAATAAGAAAATTTCAACATGGCCGCATTGCATTAAAGTTCGATTTTCAAGTCTTTAAAAATTAATTAGAATTTTATTTCGGGATAAAAACTCCAATTTAAGACTAATCAATAAATTTCACTAATAAATGTGTGTGAAAATCCGACAAATTAGGCGAGATATTGAAATAATAATATATTGTAAATAAACTGTTTGTTTTGAAAAAAAATCACATATTCAAAGAAACTGTTCGTTTTTAGAAAATTTAATTTCTTAAAAGATTGTCCGTTTGGACACCCCCACAAAAATACATGACTGTTTTAATTTATTAAAAAATGTTCCTATATTGTAAATAAACTGTTCGTTTTGCTAAAAAAAAAACAAAAAAAAAACACACATTTTAATTTATTTCAATAAATGTTATATTAATTAATTATTTTGAATTATTGATTTTGTGTTACTTTAATGAATTCGTAATCTTTCATGTTTGATTTACTTTTCATATTTGATTTACTTTTAAGTAAAAAAAAAAACATCCATGATTGTCTGCCGTGGACGCTTATTCGTAAAACTCCACCATCCGTTTTTCTCAAGTTTTTAATGACCATTTTTTCGGTATGTCATGTCGCTAGAGAATTCCGTGATTTTGGAAAATTTTAAATTCTTTTTTCTGTGTACAATTACTAACCATGTCGCTATAGAATTCCGGGTTTAGTATAATAAGTATACAAAAGTAGTTTAATTGCCAGAAATTTAAATTGCTACTCATACAGAATTCTGGATTAATGAGAGAATCAAGAAACAGCGTTTTTTTTTTCGGAAATGAGAGCATCTATTATCAAATTATTCAGCTAAAACTAATGATAATGAAATGTTCATATAAAGAATAAAACTGCCTAAAAATAGGGATAAAAAATACAATTTAAGTTTCATCCAAAATGTGTGTGAAAATCCAATGAAATAAGCGAAGTATTCAAATAATAATATATTGTAAACAAATTTTCCGTTTGGACCCCCCCCCCAAAAAAAAAAATAGTTTTTACGATATTATAAATAAACTGTTCGTTTTAAAAAAGAAAACACACATTTTAATTTATTTCAATAAATTTTCTATTAATTAATTATTTTGAATGATTAATTTTGTGTTACTTTACTGAATTCGAAATCTTTCATGTTTGATTCACTTCTCATGTTTGATCTACTTTTAAGTTAAGAAACTCAAGAAACATCATTTACTTTTTTCGGAAATGAGAGCAACTCTTATCAAATTATTCAGCTAAAACTAATGATAATGAAATTTTCATACAAAAAGTAAAACTGCCTAAGAATAAGGATTTGTTTTCTTCTTGTGTTTATAAACCCAGAGATATTTCGAATGCAAATCAACCAATTATAAAAGCACAATTAAATAATATCTTGTGTCCATCGCTAGCAGAAGAGAAGGCGATGTCAACAGCCTAATAAATGGTCCTTCTCTAAATTAAAAATATAAAAGCACAATTAAATGATACCTTGTGATCATGCTCCTCCTATGCCTAACACACTTTATCCCGATCGTCCTCATGGGGTGCGTGCTCGCTGGAATTAAAGTCTCACAACAACCAAAGGAAAGAAGAATATTCCTGAATTTGGAGAAGGACCATTTATTAAGCTGATGACGTCGCCTTCTTTTCTGCTAGTGGCAGAGGAGGGAACCTTCTGGAGCTACGATCATCTTAGCCACTTAATTTATAATCGATTCTTAAGTCATTTCTTTACATGTGCTGTCTGCTCTTTCTATGAGCCATGTGACATCATATCTGTTTCTAGCAACAGCAGGTTGAAGTGACATCAGATCCTGATTTCTTGTATACGCGTTAACGTTGCTCAGCGAATTTAAATCATCAGATATGGACATACGAATGCACTCTTTACTATTTAACAGTAACTCTTGCAATTATACTAGCACCTACTCCTCCCTGTGCTCCAATAAAGAGAAATAAGATTATTTGAAACGCAAGTTTGGGATATTTATACGGCCTGCTGATATAGAATATGTGACAAAAAAAATTACTTCAGATAAGGATTAAACTAATTTTCTTCTTTTTACAAGGAGAAAGTATATATTAAAAAACAAACAAAAACGTTTAATCGTAATGTTTTTCTTTTCAAAATTGGAGACAATGTTAAACATTCTGTTCTTTTTTAAAGTCTTTTATGTTTCGGAATTTTTGAGATGAGGATTGATAATTTGTATGATTCGGACTACTGTTCTCATCTTGGATGCTATTCTAACAACTATTCGCTCGATGTTACCCCCGACATTCTACTGGTGTGTCGTGTCGAACTCGGGAATCTTTATATCGATTTCGGTGCAACGGATAAAAGTCCTGAGTCATATTCAGTGACAGTGTTCTGAATTCAATAGTAAGAATACAATTACGAATTACTTTAGACTCCTACCCGGTCATGGCTGACAGAACAAGAATAAACTACTTCTGGGGATTAAATGAAGGGGTCCGTTCGAAATTCCGTACAGATTCCAGGGTTTGAGATAAAAATTCCAGAGTTCGAAAATACGCACCTGAAGAAGGTCAGAGGTTACATCGTCCGAAACGTTGTGAGAATAACACACAAGATAAGAATAGTAGTTCGATAATCCAAATGATACAAGTCCTTACTTGCTACAAAAATCAACTAAGTTCTTGTTTGCTGGGCAAATGGTCACAGGTTTAGGAGTAACAAGTCGGGTTTAAGGCTAAACTGAGGAGGGCATTCAGTGAAACCATTTTTCCACACAGCTGTGGAAATCCTTCTGTCTGTCACAACTATAAGAAACCTTTTCAAGCACCGACTGTTATCGCTGATAACAGACTTCTCGAGTCAAACATTCAAACTCTTCGGCGTGACATTCTCAGGCAACATGGAGTGGAATAAGTACATAGAAGATACTGCAAAGTCTGCCGCAAAGAAAGTAGGATTCCTTCTACCAGGCTAGAAAACTTCTTACACCTGCCAGTATCCTATATCTCTATAAAGCCACCATTTGCGCATGCATGAAGTATTGTTGTCACATCTGGGCTGCTGCACCAACCACTAGCCTCTCGCTCTAGGTCAGGGTGCAAAAAAGAATTTCTACCCTAATAGGTCCTGTACTATCTGCCAAGTATCACACCCTGCATCCGTGGTTGTTTTACAAGAACTTCCAAGGAATCTGCTTCAATGAATTACTGCATTTGTACCCCCTTAACGTAAATACCCTGACCCTTCCGACTAGCAGCAAAATCCCACCCCTTCATTGTAGAGGTCCCTAGATGCCGGAAGATTTCCTACTCTGATAAGTGCTTTCCATGGACCGTTTGCCTTTGAAATTCTCTCCCTGACTGTACTAACATACAGAAATTTAAACGTAATGTAAACAAACATCTTGTTACCCAACTCCCGACTCAGGTTGCTCCCCTTAAGTTTCAAGGGCAATATGCCTTGTTTGGGTTGAAAATCAAAAATGCAGAGAACTTGGATGTATACTGAAAATGCCCCTAAGCTGGAATGGAACTCACAGTCCACAGGTTGAGTCCAAGTTTTAGACGTTTTAGGTCCACCATTCGGCCTTCCGCTTAATTATCACTCATTGGCTCTCTGTAGTTCCACAATTAAAATTTGAGAGAATTTTTCCAAAATGGTGAGGTCGGTGTATTTTTTGGGGGGGCAGTCTATCATTTTTGATCCAGCCCTCTTCTGATTGGCTAGTTTAGCTATCTATCCATGAACTCTGCCGCCCCAAGAACGTAGTAAACTAACATCTTCCTGGTGAACTTGTCAGCCACGCCATTTATCTACGATGATTTTCGTCAACCCCCCCCCCCCCCAAGAATAGAGTTGATTTTTCATCGGTTTTTGTTTTTAATAGTTTACAACTTCTAATCTCAACAAAACACAAGCTTAAATCTAAGGGAATTCGAGCCATATCTATTAATGTACTATTGTATTTCTATTACAAATGGAAATTAAGTATATGTGTGTCTGAACAATACTATTTACAAATGGAGATTAAGTATATGTGTGTCTGAACAATACTATTTACAAATGGAGATTTAGTATCTGTGTCTGAACAATACTATTTACAAATGGAAATTAAGTATCTGTGTCTGAACAATACTATTTACAAATGGAGATTTAGTATCTGTGTCTGAACAATACTATTTACAAATGGAAATTAAGTATCTGTGTCTGAACAATACTATTTACAAATGGAGATTTAGTATCTGTGTCTGAACAATACTATTTACAAATGGAAATTAAGTATCTGTGTCTGAACAATACTATTTACAAATGGAGATTAAGTATATGTGTGTCTGAACAATACTATTTACAAATGGAGATTTAGTATCTGTCTACCTGAAGCCAAAGCAATACTATTACTTTAATGCTCAATTCAGTTTACTATACAATTTTAAACTAATGCTCAATTCAAAGTAGAGGGGTAGTGTAGTATCTGTTCTGTAGTCATGATAATATTCTCCCAAGGATTACTTTCTTCTTTTGAGAGTAGAAAGGTAGTATCGTATATGTTCTGTGGTCACGATAACATTCTCCCAGGGATTACTTTCTCGTTTAAGGGGAGAAGTAGTGTTGTATATGTTCTGCTGTCATAATACAGTCCTCCCAGGCATTACCTCGTCCTTTGGAAAGAAGGGCAACGTAGTATATGTTCGTTCTTCGTATATAATAGTATATTTTTGCGAGTACCTATTAATAATGGAGATTATGTATCTGTCTGTCTGAAGCTGAAACTATATTATTAGTTTTGATTGCTCTCTTTTTATATCTAATTATCAGCTCCTATATATACCCATTCCAAAGCTTCCCCAAACATCACACGTCTTTTAAATTTACATAATTAATTTGTTTTGAAGTTTCTAATAAATTAATATTCGCAAATATACACTCATGATTTTTTTTCCCAGATTTTCAAATGTATTTAAAATATTTTCCTCCATAATAATAATCTAAATAAAATTAATTGTTTTTTTTAAAATCTATATAATTGAGTTATGTAATTAAATTAGATTGTAATGGAATATGATGGAACAGCCAGCGGTCATTCCAACATTTGGTTACCCGCCCTCTGATTATTCAAACGCACAGAAAGTTCTATTTCAAGAAAGAGAGAGATGGACACACGTTATTTGATTGATAACATGTAATCAACACATTCTCTGAGATTTATGGTACGAGTCGCTCAAAAATGATATATTTACTTTTTTATTAAAACGTTTTGGGCTTTTAAAAAAAAATCTGAGTAGAAATTATGTTTTAAAGCACAAATTTATTGAATCAAGTAGTAGTAGTAGTAGTAGTCGTTGTAGTGATGGTGGTAGTAGTAATATCAGTACGAATAGTCAACACGTTGCTGGTAGTAGTTGTTTTTGATGTTATTATAGCAGTACGAATAGTCAATTATCGTGGTAGTAGTTGTATAAGATAATGAAGAGTGGCAAAAATGAATCGTGGACGAGTCCATTGTGGGTGGGACCTCGAGAAAGAAAAAAAAAGTGACTTGATAACTGTTAAAAAGGAGAAGGTTCCGCAGTGCAAGGAGACTTGAAAGACGGCGGTTTCAAAAACGCGAAGAGCCGAAACGCTTGGTGATCAGAGTATCGAAGTACCAGAAGAATGGGTTTTTACCGATGTTTATGGCACTGATGAAGCTTTATTGGCTATGATACCGCGCCCGTCTTGCTGTTAGGCTTTCGTGTCCGCTGACTAAAAATGCGGCTGATAACCAAGTTGTTACTGTGAAGGAATCTCCTGACTTGTACTTCATCAAAGTACTTGTGGAACAATTGCTTCAGTTCACGCTCAGATAGACAATGCAGAGCAAATTGCTTTCCAATAGGATGTATATACGAATGAGTCTCTAGCGGAAACCAAGTCTGTGACATCAGCAAGAAAAATACTTTCATGAGACAAAAGTATGTCAAAAGATTGTTATATATGTGTGTGTAGCCTGCGTAAACACTCCGGTGATGGCAAATAAAGAAAAACAAAGTTTTTCCATATACGTTCTGTTCTTTGTCATTCTTGTTGGGTCTTACCGGGTTCCCCGAAAAAACGGGTAATGCAACAGTTGTTGTTGAAGTAGTAATAATAGTACGTATAGTTGTATTGTTGATAATTGGTGCAAATGTTGGTATTAGTACGAACAGTTGTATTGTTAATAGTTGGTGTAAATGTTGCTATTAGTACGAGCAGTTGTATTGTTAATAGTTGGTGTAAATGTTGGTATTAGTATGAATAGTTGTATTGTTAATAGTTGGTGTAAATGTTGGTATTAGTACGAGCAGTTGTATTGTTAATAGTTGGTGTAAATGTTGGTATTAGTACGAACAGTTGTATTGTTAATAGTTGGTGTAAATGTTGGTATTAGTACGAGCAGTTGTATTGTTAATAGTTGGTGTAAATGTTGATATTAGTACGAATAGTTGTATTGTTAATAGTTGGTGTAAATGTTGGTATTAGTACGAACAGTTGTATTGTTAATAGTTGGTGTAAATGTTGGTATTAGTACGAATAGTTGTATTGTTAATAGTTGGTGTAAATGTTGGTATTAGTACGAACAGTTGTATTGTTAATAGTTGGTGTAAATGTTGGTATTAGTACGAACAGTTGTATTGTTAATAGTTGGTGTAAATGTTGGTATTAGTACGAATAGTTGTATTGTTAATAGTTGGTGTAAATGTTGGTATTAGTACGAATAGTTGTATTGTTAATAGTTGGTGTAAATGTTGATATTAGTACGAATAGTTGTATTGTTAATAGTTGGTGTAAATGTTGGTATTAGTACGAACAGTTGTATTGTTAATAGTTGGTGTAAATGTTGATATTAGTACGAACAGTTGTATTGTTAATAGTTGGTGTAAATGTTGGTATTAGTACGAATAGTTGTATTGTTAATAGTTGGTGTAAATGTTGGTATTAGTACGAATAGTTGTATTGTTAATAGTTGGTGTAAATGTTGGTATTAGTACGAACAGTTGTATTGTTAATAGTTGGTGTAAATGTTGGTATTAGTACGAATAGTTGTATTGTTAATAGTTGGTGTAAATGTTGGTATTAGTACGAACAGTTGTATTGTTAATAGTTGGTGTAAATGTTGGTATTAGTACGAACAGTTGTATTGTTAATAGTTGGTGTAAATGTTGATATTAGTACGAATAGCTGTATTGTTAATAGTTGGTGTAAATGTTGGTATTAGTACGAATAGTTGTATTGTTAATAGTTGGTGTAAATGTTGGTATTAGTACGAGCAGTTGTATTGTTAATAGTTGGTGTAAATGTTGGTATTGGTACGAACAGTTGTATTGTTAATAGTTGGTGTAAATGTTGGTATTAGTACGAATAGTTGTATTGTCAATAGTTGGTGTAAATGTTGGTATTAGTACGAACAGTTGTATTGTTAATAGTTGGTGTAAATGTTGGTATTAGTACGAACAGTTGTATTGTTAATAGTTGGTGTAAATGTTGGTATTAGTACGAACAGTTGTATTGTTAATAGTTGGTGTAAATGTTGATATTAGTACGAACAGTTGTATTGTTAATAGTTGGTGTAAATGTTGGTATTAGTACGAATAGTTGTATTGTTAATAGTTGGTGTAAATGTTGGTATTAGTACGAATAGTTGTATTGTTAATAGTTGGTGTAAATGTTGGTATTAGTACGAACAGTTGTATTGTTAATAGTTGTTGTAAATGTTGGTATTAGTACGAATAGTTGTATTGTTAATAGTTGGTGTAAATGTTGGTATTAGTACGAATAGTTGTATTGTTAATAGTTGGTGTAAATGTTAATATTAGTACGAACAGTTGTATTGTTAATAGTTGGTGTAAATGTTGGTATTAGTACGAATAGTTGTATTGTTAATAGTTGGTGTAAATGTTGGTATTAGTACGAATAGTTGTATTGTTAATAAGTGGTGTAAATGTTGGTATTAGTACGAACAGTTGTATTGTTAATAGTTGGTGTAAATGTTGGTATTAGTACGAATAGTTGTATTGTTAATAGTTGGTGTAAATGTTGGTATTAGTACGAACAGTTGTATTGTTAATAGTTGGTGTAAATGTTGATATTAGTACGAACAGTTGTATTGTTAATAGTTGGTGTAAATGTTGATATTAGTACGAACAGTTGTATTGTTAATAGTTGGTGTAAATGTTGGTATTAGTACGAACAGTTGTATTGTTAATAGTAGGTGTAAATGTTGGTATTAGTACGAATAGTTGTATTGTTAATAGTTGGTGTAAATGTTAGTATTAGTACGAGCAGTTGTATTGTTAATAGTTGGTGTAAATGTTGGTATTAGTACGAATAGTTGTATTGTCAATAGTTGGTGTAAATGTTGGTATTAGTACGAATAGTTGTATTGTTAATAGTTGGTGTAAATGTTGGTATTAGTACGAACAGTTGTATTGTTAATAGTTGGTGTAAATGTTGATATTAGTACGAACAGTTGTATTGTTAATAGTTAGTGTAAATGTTGGTATTAGTACGAATAGTTGTATTGTCAATAGTTGGTGTAAATGTTGGTATTAGTACGAATAGTTGTATTGTTAATAGTTGGTGTAAATGTTGATATTAGTACGAACAGTTGTATTGTTAATAGTTGGTGTAAATGTTGGTATTAGTACGAGCAGTTGTATTGTTAATAGTTGGTGTAAATGTTGGTATTGGTACGAACAGTTGTATTGTTAATAGTTGGTGTAAATGTTGGTATTAGTACGAATAGTTGTATTGTCAATAGTTGGTGTAAATGTTGGTATTAGTACGAATAGTTGTATTGTTAATAGTTGGTGTAAATGTTGGTATTAGTACGAGCAGTTGTATTGTTAATAGTTGGTGTAAATGTTGGTATTAGTACGTATAGTTGTATTGTTAATAGTTGGTGTAAATGTTGGTATTAGTACGAATAGTTGTATTGTTAATAGTTGGTGTAAATGTTGATATTAGTACGAACAGTTGTATTGTTAATAGTTGGTGTAAATGTTGGTATTAGTACCGGCAGTTGTATTGTTAATAGTTGGTGTAAATGTTGGTATTAGTACGAACAGTTGTATTGTTAATAGTTGGTGTAAATGTTGGTATTAGTACGAACAGTTGTATTGTTAATAGTTGATGTAAATGTTGGTATTAGTACGAATAGTTGTATTGTCAATAGTTGGTGTAAATGTTTGTATTAGTACGAACAGTTGTATTGTTAATAGTTGGTGTAAATGTTGGTATTAGTACGAACAGTTGTATTGTTAATAGTTGGTGTAAATGTTGGTATTAGTACGAACAGTTGTATTGTTAATAGTTGGTGTAAATGTTGGTATTAGTACGAACAGTTGTATTGTTAATAGTTGGTGTAAATGTTGGTATTAGTACGAACAGTTGTATTGTTAATAGTTGGTGTAAATGTTGGTATTAGTACGAATAGTTGTATTGTTAATAGTTGGTGTAAATGTTGGTATTAGTACGAATAGCTGTATTGTTAATAGTTGGTGTAAATGTTGGTATTAGTACGAATAGCTGTATTGTTAATAGTTGGTGTAAATGTTGGTATTAGTACGAATAGTTGTATTGTTAATAGTTGGTGTAAATGTTGGTATTAGTACGAATAGTTGTATTGTTAATAGTTGGTGTAAGTGTTGGTATTAGTACGAACAGTTGTATTGTTAATAGTTGGTGTAAATGTTGGTATTAGTACGAATAGTTGTATTGTTAATAGTTGGTGTAAATGTTGGTATTAGTACGAATAGTTGTATTCTTAATAGTTGGTGTAAATGTTGGTATTAGTACGAATAGCTGTATTGTTAATAGTTGGTGTAAATGTTGGTATTAGTACGAACAGTTGTATTGTTAATAGTTGGTGTAAATGTTGGTATTAGTACGAATAGTTGTATTGTTAATAGTTGGTGTAAATGTTGGTATTAGTACGAATAGCTGTATTGTTAATAGTTGGTGTAAATGTTGGTATTAGTATGAACAGTTGTATTGTTAATAGTTGGTGTAAATGTTGGTATTAGTACGAACAGTTGTATTGTTAATAGTTGGTGTAAATGTTGGTATTAGTACGAACAGTTGTATTGTTAATAGTTGGTGTAAATGTTGGTATTAGTACGAATAGTTGTATTGTTAATAGTTGGTGTAAATGTTGGTATTAGTACGAATAGCTGTATTGTTAATAGTTGGTGTAAATGTTGGTATTAGTACGAACAGTTGTATTGTTAATAGTTGGTGTAAATGTTGGTATTAGTACGAATAGTTGTATTGTTAATAGTTGGTGTAAATGTTGGTATTAGTACGAATAGTTGTATTGTTAATAGTTGGTGTAAATGTTGGTATTAGTACGAGCAGTTGTATTGTTAATAGTTGGTGTAAATGTTGGTATTAGTACGAACAGTTGTATTGTTAATAGTTGGTGTAAATGTTGGTATTAGTACGAACAGTTGTATTGTTAATAGTTGGTGTAAATGTTGGTATTAGTACGAATAGTTGTATTGTTAATAGTTGGTGTAAATGTTGGTATTAGTACGAGCAGTTGTATTGTTAATAGTTGGTGTAAATGTTGGTATTAGTACTAGTTGGTGTAAATGTTGGTATTAGTACGAACAGTTGTATTGTTAATAGTTGGTGTAAATGTTGGTATTAGTACGAACAGTTGTATTGTTAATAGTTGGTGTAAATGTTGGTATTAGTACGAGCAGTTGTATTGTTAATAGTTGGTGTAAATGTTGGTATTAGTACGAACAGTTGTATTGTTAATAGTTGGTGTAAATGTTGGTATTAGTACGAACAGTTGTATTGTTAATAGTTGGTGTAAATGTTGGTATTAGTACGAGCAGTTGTATTGTTAATAGTTGGTGTAAATGTTGGTATTAGTATGAGCAGTTTTATTACGTGGTCGTAGTCATTGAAAATTGTTTAGTTCAAAAAAATAATTGATTTAAAAATTATGTAAAAACTATGTTTTTATTATTTCGTGTTTTATTTATAAAAATAAAGGATGGGATGATTTTCTTTCTTTTTTTCGTGAAAAATAAAAAAACAAACACATTCTACTGAGCAATTAAATAACTGATTTTAGAATTGTGTTCACTGTATTTCATTTTTTTAATTGTTGATTTTACTTAAGGTATACCTATTTTTTTCCAGTTTGACAAACTTAAAATATTATCTTTTTATGACTTGAAGTGAGTTTAGGATTTTTTGTTTTACATTTTACGATGTAAAGGGTAAATTTTGTTTTTATTATTCCGTGTTTTATTCATTAAAATAAAGGATGGGGTGATTTTATTTTTTAATTTTTTTTGTAAAATAAACAAAAAAAAAACAAACACATTTTACTGAGCAATTACATAAAACTACCAAAAATATGCGACAGGAGAGAGCATACATGTGCTCGTATTACTAATAGAGATTTAGTATCTGTCTGTCTGATACTGAAACTATACTATTACTTCTATTTATTGTACTTCTATTACTAATGGAGATTTGGTATCTATCTGAATGCGAACTATACTATTAATTGTATTGTACTATCTTTTAATGCTTGATTCAATTTATTATATTATTTCAGACTAATGTACAATCTTTCACTGATCAATTCATGGAGGGTGGAGGTAGTGTAGTATCTGTTGTGTTGTCATGATACCATCCTCCCACGTATTACCTCCTCCTTCTTTTAAAGGTGTGGAGGAAGTGTAGTATCTGTTCGGTTGTCATGATACCATCCTTTTAGGTATTACATACTCCTTTTTTTGGGGGGGAGAGGGGAATATCGTAGTATGTTCTGTTGTCATGAAACAATCGTTCCAAGCATTACCTCTTCCTTTTTGGGAAGGGGGGAAGTATTGTAGTATGTTCTGTTGTCATGAGACAATCCTCGCAGGCATTACCTCCTCATTTTAAAGTAGAGGGGGAGGGGGGTTAGTGTAGTATCTGTTGCGGGGGAAAAAAAAAAGACAAACAAACAAGTTGAAGAAATGAAAAAAAAAATGTCATGATATATTTATTTCTGAATATTTACATAGATGTATTAGATCCGGCTAAATCGGTAAGATCCGATGAAGACACTTTCTCTGAGTGCATCTTTCTTCTCTTAGACTTATACTGCTTTTCAAGATCATCTGTCCAATCAGTATCGTCGTTATCTCTCCGACCGAGGGACTTGCGCTTTTTTAGTGTATCATCCTGAATAATCCCGCAAGCCAGCTCCAAACAGCTCAGGGCATTGTCGTTATTCATAGACGGTATACTGATGCTCTCAACTTCATTGCTTTGATTCACCGTAGGTGTTATGCGCACATTAAAAGAGCTTATATTTTTAACAGGTAATTTTGTAACAGTGGTAGAAGGCGTGGAATTGGGAGAGTATGGTTTAAGTACAGCGTTATGATTGAATTTCACAACCATGTATTTTTTAGCAGTCTGGGGAGATGACGATTTTATCTGGACTGGAGCGGTATAGGACACGCGCACCCGATGGACACAGTCATCTTCACACGACAAAGATTTTATTGTTTCGACAGGCAATCTTGATATATTAAGTGATTTCATTCTTGCAGGAATATACAACTGTGGCAACATAACACGCGGTTGGAGAAATGCATATTTTTGTTGTTTCACTCTGTTAACGTGAAGCCTTCCTTTGATCTTATAAGCCTGCGGTCTTTTGGCTTTTTTTATGATTGAAACCCACCTCCCCGTTTTAAAAGGACGGCAAATCTCCACCGTTGGTTTCCGCTGTGCTGTCGGAAAATAGTTACTTAAATCATGTATCTTGTAGTGTTTCTTCTGAGTTGGGGAACTCGTCATGTTTGTCTTCGGCTTGTTCAGCCGAGCGTAGACAATCGGCCTTGACTGCGGTGATGTTGCCAGTTTCATGTCTTCCTGTTCCGTTTCGCTCGCGACGTTCTCACGCTTACAAGTAGTCACATCTACTTTATTGCCACACATCGTCTTAGTCTGATCGTCTTTGGTTGGTTTGTCCTTTTGTGGGCTCTCCCAATAATCTAAAGCTTGGTTCTTGTCATCCTTCAAGGAAAATATGGAGTCAATTTTTAATGTCATAGGCAAGTCTTCTGCTGAGTCAATTTCGATCGGAAGTTTTTCAGATGGTATTAGAGGCAGTTGCAACGCACTGGACGAGGAAATTTTCTGTTCTTCCCCTTTTGGTAGCAATAAGCTATGCATCGGTAAATTACTGACCGACGTCGTAGTTGTGGTACTAGTATGAGGCAGGCTAGACAGCGGAGCCTTAGTATTTACGACAACTGCGCATGATTCTCCTGTCTGGAGTTTTCGAAACAGTTCCGCGTTTATAGTTGGAATAGCACCTTTGCCATTGGACATATTTGTTGATGTTTGTCCATTACTGTTCGCGGACATCGACTTGCAAATTATTTTATGGCTGAGCTGCATACGTGGTGAGTTGGTAATCGGCATTAATTTAAAATATGGTGCCGTAGTACTGTTCACCATGTTTAGCCTCACAAATTGTGTACCCGACAAAATCTGTCCTGCTACTTTGGTTACAGAATTGTTCGGGTTTGGTAATTTCATAACGTGTGAGCCACTTAACGCTTTGCTCGACAACTTGACTATATGACTACCTGCCACAGTCGGTAATCTAACAAATTGTTGATTTGCTGTTCCCTGATTCACCAAAGAAGCAACTCTTGTAGTTTCTGCAACTTGGTTAGTCAAAGAGACAATTGGTGAAGGAGTTTGGGCAGTTAATGGTACTAATTGCGGCCTGGTTGTAGCTTGATTTATCAGAGGAACAATATGTGTACTCGAAGATACTTGGGTACCAGATGTGGCAACTTTTGGACTACTTAGTGTTTGGGTAGTCAGGGTAGCATGTCGTGAACATCTTTGAGCTGAACTTGCAACTGTGACAAACTGAGTGCCTGATAATGGCGTGCCCGATGCCAGTTTAATAAATTGAGCACCTTTTGGAATTTGAGTGGGTAGTGAGGACAGTTGCGTGCCAGGTGGGAGTGGAGTAGCCAATTTGAAAATTTGTGAACCTTTTGGAATTTGCGTGGATAGTGTGGAAAGTTGAGTGCCCGATGATAGCGGACTTGTCAGTTTGACAACATTTGTAGTTGTTGACGTTTGGCCCAGTAATGAGACAAGTTGTGGGACATTCTGAGATTTACTGGCTAGTGTGACAAGTTGTGGGACATTCTGAGTGTTACTGGCTAGTGTGACATGTTGAGTAGTTTTTGGTGTTTGATTGGGTAGTGTGACAAGTTGTGGGGCATTCTTACTGGCTAGCGAAATAAGTTGAGCAATTGCTGGTGTTTGATTCGGTAGTGTGACATTCTGAGCTTTATTGGCTAGTGTGACAAGTTGCGTCGTTGCTGGTAACTGACTATCTAAAACTTGTGCACTTGTTGTTGGCTTACTTGTCGTTGACAGCAACTGTGTATTCGAGGAAGATACTAGATTAGGCAAAGTAACACCTGGCGCACTAGATGAAGCCGGAGCTGATGATGGTAGAGTGATGACATGTCTGCCATTAATTAGCGACGTGGGTATCTTAATCATATTGGTATTGTTGACTTTGTTGTTTAAATTCAGAATTGCAGAGGTTAGATTCAACTTAGCAGCATCAGCCGTGTTATTGCCGTCATTAAATTCTTGTTTGATTTTATGGACATCCGAGATGAGATTCAGTTTAACCGCGTCGGAATCAGCATCCTTCAGCAGAGCGGCCGAAAGGTTCAGAAGAGAAGAATCATCAATAGTGTTTGAATCATTCTCTTTCGCTTCTACAAGGCCATTGACTAATTTGGCGTCATTATTTGCGACATCCGGTTTGGCACTATTAGAAAAGCTGCCCAACTTTAGAAATTGTACAGTGTCATCTACTTTCGCAGAGTTAGTTTTCTCTTGACCTTTCTGGGAAGCCTTCATGTCTACAGTAGCAGAGGTGGTTGTCACTGGGCTGGCAGTGTAGGAAGTGGGTAAGATGATTACCGAATCCTGCTGTGCATTACCGCTGTCGGATATTTTTGTCACCGGGCCATCTTTCTGAAGATTGGCATTCATGTTTTCATTTGAAGAATTCGTATTTGAAATTGTTGTTATTGAATTTGATAAAGTTACAGTAGGTGAAAAAAGACTGCAGGCTCCAGACGGCGCCATGAGTCTTACCGTCTTTATACTATTAACTGGAGGAGATTTATTTATAGAAAGATCAGTTTTCGATTCTTCAAGATCGGTTGCAGAATCGTTAACTGTCGCAGCATGTGGTGAAATGTTCATTGTTATGTTATGACAGACCTGATTTTGTTTTAATTTCTTTGCGGCGTCAGCCGACAGAGTTCCATGTTGATCTAGATTCCCTGCCAACGATGGCGAGCAAATGGTGGAGTTCATCGTTCCTGCCATTGAACTAACGCCAGCCGGCAGGGTAAAAGTATTTCCTGAAGTAGCCGAAGAAGTTGACGTGGGTATAATCTTAACCAATATTGAACCTGGGACATTCGGATCAGGGATGGAGACGAAAGTACATGGAGAAGCAGATGAAAATGAAGGAATGGATGTTGGATCCGTTTTTTTTATACAAACTAACGGACTACTTAGTGATGAAGTGATGGTTGTGTTTGACTGCAACATTTTCTGAATAGTAGCAGTGTTGTTTGAGGGGGCAAGAACTGAGGTCGACATAGGCCTTCTTAAATCCAATGTAGAAGAGGTCACATTATTGATTAAGGGAGTTTCATCCATCTCCTTTTTGATACCAGATGCTAGGTTTTGTGGCAGTAAACCTGTATGTACAATTGGTGCTTTCGCCGTAGAAAGAGTAGAGGAAGAGGTGCCAGTTTCGGAGGTGGAGAGCAGCATACAAGGGGCCATTTGCAGAGAATTAGAGTTGCTAGCCAAACCAATGTTAAGCAGCTGACCGATTTGACTGCTGGAAATCACTTTAGACTGAACATTTGAGGTTAATCCTTGTGATGAATCCGATGTGATTACCGGACCGAGCAAATTGGGGTTTGAAATTTGAACCTTGGGAATTGACTGACCTGTATCAAGCACTGGTTTTATCACATTGGTAGCTCTAGGAAAAGACTGACCTGATGGATGACCCGCAGTTGGGACAGCAACAGCTTCGACCAGTTTCTTGTCAGAGTAGGTAGATGAAGTAATCACAGTGTTGGTAGTATTGAATGATGCTGAAGGCCTCTGAATCAGAACTTTATTTGAAAATGAAGAGTGGGTTTTATTCACACATGAAATGGGAGATGTGATTGAGTTAATTGTAGCTGTATGTGGCTTCTGAGAGACCAGGTTGATTGATGGATTCGATGAAGAGAGTGCTTGAGTTGTATGGTGAGAAGAAAAAGGAGGATAAACTGTTGTGATAGTTGGTGAATCAGTAACAGCGACAGTCCCTGGAAAATTGAAAGGTTTTCCAGCTGGGTTATTAGCGACCAAACCTGAAATAGAACCAGAATGGATCAAAGATTTCAGATTCAGCGATGACAGGGGCAGAGATGTCCTTATTATGTATGTGTTACGGGGAGCTGAAGGGAAAGGATTTTCTTTGTAACTTGTCACGGGTAACCACTTTAAACCATCTGGAGGTTTTGGCATAGTGGGCACAGTAATCGAAGAAATCTTCCCCAGGTCATGCGAACTAATCTCCGATTTGATAATTCGTTTCTTCCATAATGCGTCAAATGAGCCTTTTGAACAAGGTGGGCAACCTTTTACGAAAACCTCCTTGACCTCTCGCCCATTTTCATCAAGCAGACCAAGCATGAGGCTTGCGCTCGAATCAAAAGGTTCGTAATCAATTTCTACATCACTCTCAGGTTCAGTGTCCGTCGAGCTATCATCCGATTTAGTTGGTTCCAACTCCGGAGCGAGAACTAAAAACATCTGCCCATGGACATTCTTGGTGCATAATTTAGAGTGATCTCCCTTCTCTAAGGCAGCCGCTTTTAAGGTTTCAGCCTTTGAACTCATTTTCACAGATTCAGTTTCGCTGAAAAGAGAAAAGAAAAAAAAAATGGTTATAAATCTATATCTATTGTTACAGATGTCAAAGTTTGTATGTTCGTAAAATACAACCAAAAAATTTTAAAAGAGCTCTTCAACGGAAAAATTTTAATTAAATAATTTAAAATCTGAAACCTAATTTTGGAATTGGATTTCATATTTTAAATTATTTTCTTTTCTTATATTATTGCTTTATCTAGTACATCGAGAATTTACTTATCAAGATAGGACCTAAGATAAAGATATAATATTTATGTATAATATTTATCGTTGTAGTTTCATTTATATAACTATATTACAAATATATATATATATATATATATATATATATATATATATATAACAAATATATATATATATAACAAATATATATATATATATATATATATATATATAACAAATATATATATATATAACAAATATATATATATATATATATATATATATAACAAATATATATATATATATATATATATATATAACAAATATATATATATATAACAAATATATATATATATATATATATATATAACAAATATATATATATATATATATATATATAACAAATATATATATATATATATATATATAACAAATATATATATATATATATATATATAACAAATATATATATATATATATATATATATAACAAATATATATATATATATATATATATATAACAAATATATATATATATATATATATATATAACAAATATATATATATATATATATATATATATAACAAATATATATATATATATATATAACAAATATATATATATATATATATATATATATATATATATAACAAATATATATATATATATATATATATATATATATATAACAAATATATATATATATATATATATATATAACAAATATATATATATATATATATATAACAAATATATATATATATAACAAATATATATATAACAAATATATATATATATAATATATATATATATATATATATATAACAAATATATATATATATATATATATATATATAACAAATATATATATATATATATATATAACAAATATATATATATATATATATATATAACAAATATATATATATATATATATAACAAATATATATATATATATATATAACAAATATATATATATATATATATAACAAATATATATATATATATATATAACAAATATATATATATATATATATATATATATATATATAACAAATATATATGTATATATATATATATATATATATATATATAACAAATATATATATATATATATATATATATATATATATATAACAAATATATATATATATATATATATATATATATATATATATATAACAAATATATATATATATATATATATATATATATATATAACAAATATATATATATATATATATATATATATATATATATAACAAATATATATATATATATATATATATATATATATATAACAAATATATATATATATATATATATATATAACTTTGAAATTTCAGAATCAGTTAACATGACGCGAGATTTTGTTAAACAAGTGAAAATGAAATATTTATTAAATCATTGTTTGTTTTTTTTTATAAATCCAAATTTTCGATTTTCAAAAACCTTATTCATGGTACAGACAATATATTTTTTTTTTCTTATTTTTTTTCATCTTCTGGTGTTATGAAAATACTGTTGTTTTTTTTATATGTCCGATCTGTAGTTCCGCACACTGAAACGCATGTGTACGATAATGAGATTTAAATTTCACTACAATTTAGAAGCGCCGTTTGGAACGATAACTTTGAAATTTTAGAATCAGTTAACATGACGCGAGATTTTGTTAAACAAGTGAAAATGAAATATTTATTAAATCATTTTTTTTTTCTTCTAAAAATTCAAAGTTATTGTTCCAAACGGCGCTTCTAAATTGAGGTAAAATTTAAATCTCATTATCGTATATATATATATATATATATATATGTAACAAAAAGTAGTACATAAATATATGCACAACTTCATGTAACTATTGTTACAGACGTCAAAGTTTATATTTGTATGTTCGTAAAATAACCAGTACACACTTCATAAATATATATATATATATATATATATATTGGAAGAGAAGGATGAGGGTAATCCGACGTGATGGGAAAATGAAAAAGGAAAACCAAAAAATGAATGTTTTTTTTATGTGTACATCAACGTTTCATCTTTATTTATAAGACTTCATCAGGATGATAATATAGAGAAAAAATGTCATGCAAGTACAGATACATGTAGGGTAGACATATTGGGCAGAAAAATTTCCCCACTCATTTTCTTCAACATTCATTTTTATTCTCCAACAAGTACGGACGTCCACCCGGTAGTGGCCATTATTTTATTTTATTTTTCTGCCCAATATGTCTACCCTACATGTATCTGTACTCGCATGACATTTTTTCTCTATATTATCATCCTGATGAAGTCTTATAAATAAAGACGAAACGTTGATGTACACATAAAAAAAAACATCCATTTTTTGGTTTTCCTTTTTCATTTTCCCATATATATATATGCACAACTTCATGTGTGTATGTGTTTCTCATGTCAATATAAATATGATAATTGCAGTGAATTATTATTTTGTAGGAAATTTGAATTTTTAAAAATAATAAACCGTTAAGAGCACCATAAAATGCAATCTTTTTTTTATTAATTTTCGACAGTATACGTCCTCCTCAGAATTAAAAGCTGAAAGATATATTATCATAACTTGTATTTATTTATGTATTTTTTTATTTTTAATTATCTCTTTTTTTTGTTGTATTCAATTTGTGTGGTGTTGAAACGGAATCATGATGAAAGTGTTAGTGAAGAATTTGCGTGTGGCAGCTTCAAATGAATGCTGGAAAAGAGTTTGCTGGTGTCACTGTCGGACACAACTTTGCCATCAAGATCTTAGATTACGCAGTTGATATCACGCTACTTGGTGAAACATTTGCTAATATTGAGTCTGCTATTAATTTCCTTAAGTGTGTCGCATCGTAGATTACGATGAAAATAAATGCCTCAAAGACAAAAATACTTGCTGCTAGCTTTGCCCCGACAAACAAAACACCCATCTTCCTCAATGGTGATATTTTTGAAGAGTTTGAGAGTTTCAAATATCTTCGCACCATCATCGCAGCCATGGGTCAAGGTGGAGCTGACATCAAAGCATAAACTGACCTTGCACATCATGCCTTCTGCCGACTCAATTCCCGGCTCTGGTCAAGATATGAGATAAGATGCAGCAATAAAGTAAGGATCTACCAAGCTCTTTGGTGCGAAGGATTCTCCTTTATGGCAGTGAGTCGTGGCCAATGAGAGTGGAAGACGTTTGGCGATTGAAAACTTTCGATCACCACTTCATGTGTCGCATCCTCAGTGTCCGATGGCAGCACTTCCTCTCAAACAACACTGAATGTTTAACCTCCTCCGACAAGTCATCCTTACGAGACGTCTACACTGGCTGGGTCATGCTCTTTGCCATCAACTAGGAGAATTCATCTACGAGGCAATTGCCCCAGTTCTCCTACAGGGTAAACAGACAAGTTCAAATCAATAGAAACATTACATTACATAAATTCCTGAAAGCGTCACTTATATTATCAAAACTAGATATCGTGCACAAACGTTTAAAGAAAATGCTATATTTTTCTAGCAGTAACGAATTGAATTATGTTTTTGCTTGAAACAATTGTCAGAGAAAGAAAGAGAGAGTCAACAGATGACGATTAGAACGGAAGTGCCGCCGCCGTTACTGACATAGCGTTGCCACGAACGATAGCCAGGGTTGGAAAAAAGTAAAGTGGTGGATAAAGAAAAACCTGGCCAATAACGGTTAAAGCTGACCTGAAACCCAACCTCGGCCCCTGAATGTACTGCTTAAAGTAAAATAAAGTATATACTTTTTAAGACAAAAATGACTTTGTCAATTTTATATGCAGCCATGTTTTCAGCTTGCAGACTCGGACACAGCACAATTAAGTGTCCTATCCTTGGAGTAAGACAACACTTTCTCTGACAAAAGCAGAGAGATGTTGATCAGACACTTATCCAAAGTTCAGACCAGCAGCGTCAATATTACAGTCTTGCGAATCTTTAGACACAGCCTGGGCACAGAGCTATTGAGAGAGTATTGATTTACTCCTCTCCAGGAGTTAGGTACAAGGCCAGTTTTTATCTTACTCCCACAAGTAAGATGTGACCCAAAGTCGGGAAAGTAGGTTTGAAAAGCCAGCGTCAGAGAGGTGAGCACTCTGGCCATTAAAAATTGCCTGAGCAGCCCCGTTGGCATTACCCGGTAGGGGCGCCTCAGGCAGTAAGCAATAAACTTACTCCTCTCCAAAGAGGGGAGGCAAAGCATGGGAGGGTGGACCTCCTAGAACTGCACAGGACAGACTCATAGACCCGCGTAAATCAAGCCCCGAAGGCCAAGACAATACCAGTCTATGGGGTGTAGTATCCATCTGAACAGATACTACACTTTGATCTTAGCCAAAAGGCCAAGATTGAGAAAGTAACTGGTCAGAATTCATGCGATTTTTGTGGCACTGGGCTCAAACTCGGGCTATCACGGAACGATAGTTTCACATTTAGTGTTGAGTCATCCAGAACACTGAGTGATGCTCCGGGCAATAATATTAACACATATGATGCCTAAAAATGCAGGATTAGACCCAGGGATACATCAACATGACAATATTATCACAAAAAAAAAAATTTCTTTTCAGAGAAATAATACATTTGAAATATCCAACAAATGTTTACAAATCTAATTTCCTATTGAAAATCACAAAACCCTTTTGAAGAGCCGAAATAAAATAGTAATTTTAAACCTGCGTAGAATTTCCTGATATTTTTGGATTACAGTACAAAATATCTTTTTCAGATTAACGATTCTCTACCACTTGCATGCCATAAAAACCCATTAGATGGCAACCATTTTGAATTTCAGAGCTAAACAACTTTAAAACCTGCCTAAGAGGCATTCATCTTAAATTCCCAAACTGAACAACTTTCTTTTTTATTGTATCTCCTTGGATTTTTATATTCACGAGAAAATGCGCTAAAAATTCACTTGGAAAGCAACTATTTTGATATTCCGATTGAATGAACATTCTGTTACATCTTCAAGAATATATAGTTATCCTACATTCATGCATCACCAAAGATAAGTAATACCTTATTCCACCTTTGATTGTATATAATTGACCGTTCTTTTCTAGATACTGTGCTAAATAACATTAAGTACAAATCCTTCTCAAATGAATACCTTACTAGCAGAACCCATGAAAATTCAACATTGGTATCCTTCATCTGTCGTATATTGCTACCGTGCATTCTATAGACGTCCTGCGCGAACGCAGACCCCACCATATTATTGTACCACCTTTGTTCAAACTGAAACATACTTAAGTACTCTAGTTAATGTAGTTTCAGAATATATTTGGTTATGGGGGATCTATCTCCAGAACCCGTGTAGCAGCTTATGACATTTCCGTTCTATGGACGTCCGTTGTGAACAAAGACCCCACTAATGCAGACCCCACTATATTATTGCACCATTTGTGGACAGAACAGATACTACATTTTGACCATAGCCCCAAATGCCAACAGAGTAAAGTTTAGTTTGAGTTTCACATTCAACACAACAGATGAAATTTTTTTTAATTACTTTTTTTGCATTGCATCTTCGCCGATTGGGTGATCCCATCTTTTAAAAGAGGTGAAAGGTGATAACGTACGTATGAACATTAAATTACTTTAATGTTTTATTATAATATTTGTTGTTTTTCTTTTGCATATTTACCATTCCTTTTAAGAAATATTTTTTTATATAATTTTTTGTTTTTGTTTTTCACATCTTATTTCACAGTTATTCTTTGAATCCAAGCAAATTCTTGGAAAGAGTGCCGCTTTCTTTTCTTTTTAGTGAATCGGGTGATTCATATCTTATATATTGCGGAGATGTGTCACCTTTGGTCGAGTCAAACTCGTAGTAAATACATATAAAAGAGAAAGTTTGTCATTATAGAAATCAATATGGTAGCAGTTAAAATATCCGCACCATGGTCAATAGAGGTAAGGATTTACGAGGAAGCTAACGTGATCACTAAAATGGATTCTCATTTAGGGACACTAGGGTCTAATTATCAAATATCATAATATGAAGGAGTAAAAAACTGAAACTGTATTTTGGAGAAATCTGAAACGAAATAATATTTGTAGTTTAGTATACTACTAGAAGTACTCATGACCCATTGGGTCACAACCACTATGACGATTAACTTCACTTTGATTTCATTTGAAAATTCATAAACTGTGACATATCTATTAAAATGGAGATGTTTGAATTACCTACTGGGGAGTTTGAATTATCTACTGGGGAGTTTGAATTACCTACTAGACACTATCCTCGAGTGTCTTCAGTCTCTCTGTACAAGACAACCTGACATGAGGATACTTCACCCTACAAGTAAACCCGGACCAAATATTCAAAAGAACATAGTATTCGAAGCCCAAATAAGTTCCCCTGACTTGGCTATACACTAGTTCATACGAGGAATGGTGCACCTTCTCAAAGTGATGTTACCTCAAGTAACAGCACTTAGCTGGATACTCCACTAGACTAGATGAATTCTTGTCTTGGAATCCAGTAAGACCAAGAGATCACAAGAAACATATACTATAACATATTTAACTGGTCAATTGGGGAGACAAAAAATTAAGGTTCTTAACTTCTTTATTAACTCAATGTTTGACTAGTAAAGGAGAACTTTAGTTGAACACTCGGATATCTATGTATCTCGTATACAGATTAAGTGTTAGCCCCAACAAGGGGCCCCTTGCTTTCTGAGAACTTACACTGAAGTAAAATGAAAAAAGGTATTCAGCTTACAAAACTGAAGATAAGTCTCTTTACTCCTATTTTATCCTTATTGATTATATAGAAGTAAATAGACATGTTATTTTGCAATCTAATTTACATGTGTTTATGGTGTGTACAAAAGGAACACACTATGTAAATTAGATGACAAAATAAAGCAATGCTCACAGAAACATTAACAAATTTTATAGAGTGGTTGAATAAACATACGGTGAGAAAAGGTGAAAGAAAAAAATACACATCATGGTTAATTAGAATTTAAATAGAATCTTTTTGTAGCATAACTCAATCCCAGAACTAAAGAATATTTTAGTATATTTTGTGTCATTAAATTATATAGGAAAAAAGTCTTCAGTAAACATTGCTTAAGTACAGGGTTCCCCTCACATCCGCAATATCTCTACAAAGCCACCATCCACCCATGCATAGAGTATTGTTGCCACATCTGGGCTGGTGCATCATCCACTCGTCTCTCCCTCTTAGACAAGGTCCAAAAAAAGAGTCCCAACTTAATAGGTCCCTCACTATCCACCAAGCTTCAGCGCCTGTCCTATCGGCGCAATGTTGCATCCTTGTGCCTGTTTTACAAGTACTTCAATGGATTGTGCTCCAATGAACTTGCTGCTCTGGTACCCTCTTGACGTAAATACACAAAACGAACCCGACAAATAGCTAAGTACCATCCATTCACTGTGGAGGGCCCCAGAGGCCAGAGATCCTTCTACTCCAATAGCTTCTTTCCTCATGCTACCGGCCTCTGGAACTCCCTCCTTGCTCCCTGTTTCCCCGACTCTACTGACATGCAAAAATTTAAAACTATTGTAAACAAACATCTCGCTGCACAGCTCACAACTTAAGATGACCCCCCAAAACTTACTCCCTAATTCTCAGTAGCCACTTAAGTCTACAGTGGCGTCCCGCCTTGTTTGGGGTGAATTATGAACAGAAAAAATATAAAAATGCCAACCATCAAATTGTTTAAATTGACAATCCTTTCTGCAATTCAACCACATTTGGTATAAATAAACTTCAGTCTATGCCTGACTTGTCCACCGAGTTTCAGTTTGATGATGAACAATATTATGAGAGGATTGGATGAGATAGACAAAATGGAGATAATTTGATTACTTAAGAGGACGACTTGAAAAATATTTGTTTACATTGAACTTGAAGATGACCGTATAGTCTGCAGGAAATTATTTTCAATTTCAACTTCCGATTTTATTTAACATAAACAAAAAATGATACAATAAAAATATAATAACAAAATTTTTCATTTTGTTTAGGCATGAAACCCTAATCATGTTGAGGGGGAGGGGAGGGGGCGTTTTTGCATACATTTTGCCAAATACTTTTTGGACTTACCCTATGCTAGACACTCTCACCAAAATACCACATTCTCTCTATGGGGCTAATCCTACTTTAAAATACTGAAGTGGTTTCAATGAAATTTTATTTACAAAAAACAAAGGACACATTGATGGTGGGGAGTGGGACAACATTAAAAACATCCAAAAACGAAAGAAAAATAATGAACCAAACCAAATGTTAATGATGAAGAATAGTAAGACCCTCCCAACCTTTTGTTACGTATAGAGCGCCAACTGTTTACCAGATTAACCGAAAACAAGCACGTCTCGTTTAGGTTTTCGGTTATTTTGATAAAATTTAGATGCAAACAAAATTTAATCTTTTCCGTTTATAAATGTACAATTTTTTCCTCTTGTATCATTAATAGTTTTTTTATTTTTCCAAACTTTTGATGACGGGCGATTTATATTTTCATCGAGGTGTTTTCAATATTGTGTATCTCTGTATATATTAAGAAAGTCTCAACTCTCATCTTAAAGTAGCAATACCCACCGACCATAAAACGCTTTGGATAAGCAGAGATTTCAAGGTAGTTCTATTAAAATAGTTATATTTTAAAAACCAAAGAACTTTAAGTCCTAAAAATACCACCATTCTGTTCGGAAATTAATATCCTTTCATGTGCACGAATAAATAATAATCTACATAGTATATTTGAAGAGTTTTGAACAAATAAAGTGATAAAAATGTTAACGCCATTAAAGAAAAAGGGCTACTCTTCAATAGTGTAAGCTTTTTTTTTTATCTCCCTTCCACAGCGGTAAGATGTGACACAAGGTCGGAAAGTGGGATTGAAAACCCAGCGCCCTAGAGGAAGAGCACCCTGGCTTACAAAAAATGGCTGGGCATCCCCATCGCATTCCCTGTAGGGGCACCTCAGATTATTAGCAATAAACTAACAAACTAACCTTTTCTTAAAGGGTGAGAAGGCAAAGCCTGGGAGGGTGGACCTCCTAGAACAGACAGGACAAACCCTAAGACCGGCGGAATCAAGGCCCGAAGGCCAAGAAGTACCGGTCTAAGGTGTATAGCATCCATCAGAAAAGATACTACACTTTGATCTCAGCCTTTTGGCTGAGAAAAAAATATGGTAGGCTTAATGTTGGGTATTAAGTTGTGTTTCACAAAATGAATTCTATTTGAAAACTTTGGTGTTTGCCCTAGTATCAAATTGCGTTTCTGTCTGTTTTACTAGGAGTCAAACCCTGATAAAAACTCCCTCTATCGTTTATGGGTAGTTATAGTTTCTGTGGCAATCTTCGACAAACAGATACCTCGACAGAGAGAACATGGCAGACAATTCCAAAAAGCGTCTGTGCCGGAAACCGGTAATTACTTTTGGTACTTCCGTCTATTGGATAATCTGCGGCATATGGAAATGTCCCAACATGGTAGCACTGAGGACTCTTCCCTTAAATAAATTCTCTCTTTCCTATGACAAGGCACAAAGATTAATGAATTCAGAAAAATTTATAATTAACTGTATTTTACTGTAATAACAAAAGATAAGATTATTTGGTTAGAATATTCATACCTCTTAGAATACTTAGAATTAAAGTTTTAACATATTACATACTATTAAAAAAACAATTCATATAATAGAATTATACCAATAAGTAATAATAACATTCATTAAAAAATGTATTAATATAATAAATTTCATGAAAAAAGTCATTTGTAAATTTCACTCGTTAGAGTCTATTCCACTATTAAAGATTAATGTTTGATCCTCATCCCCATCAGGTAAGGTTGTGTTGTTGCTACAGTCAGTGCAAACGACGATCCCTGACTTTCTAACCCATATGTTTTCCTCGTCTAATTTCTGTTAACATTCATAACACTTTCTTCTAGTAATTACATTTCTCAGAATCGAAGAAATACGACTATAATCATGTTGACATATCAGTCTCCGTAAGATCACCAAAGTTAAGCGACGTTTAACGTGGTCATTATTTAATGGGTGACCATCTGGGTAAAAGAATCAAATAATAGGAATTTTTTATGGTCTTTTAGATCTGGAGCACTGTCTATAAGATAGATAGATCAAACGATCCTTGGCTGTCCGGCACAGGTCCACATACACAAGGAAAAAGAAATAGCAGGACATTTTAATCTCAATGATATCATCCGACGGACCCTAGACATCACTGGCTTCCCATCGATCCTTGAAACAGTTGGCCTCGACAGAAAGGATGGCAAACAGCCTGACGGTGTTTCCCTTTTGCAAACGACAAGTCACTTATATGAGATGCGACTTATGTTGACAATTTTGCGCCCTCGGCAGTGACAGAATCAGCAATAAACCCTAGACATGCAACATCAGCAGAGAACTGCAAGCAATCAAAATATGCTGGTCTTCTCGACAGAGTTGTCTTTGTGGAGACACATGGAGTGATAGGTCTCGCCAAGTACGACTTCCTCAACAGCCTTGGTCTGTTAATGACACAGCACACCAGAGAGCATTGTAAATTAAAAATTTTTTTTTTTTTAACGTAGTTCACCCCAAACAAGGCAGGCCGCCACTGTAGACGTAAGGGGCTACTGAGAAGAAAGAAAAGGGGAGAAGGTGGGGGGGGGGGGGATCAACCTAAATTGGGATCTGCGCAGCGAGATGTCTGTTTACATTAATTTTAAATTTCTGCATGTCAGTACTGTCGGGGAAACAGGGGGCAGGGAGGGAATTCCAGAGGCCAGCAGCACGAGGAAAGAAGCTATTTGAGTAGAAAGCTCTCCGGCATCTGGGGACCTCCACAGTGAATGGATGGGATTTAGTTGATTGTCGAGTTGGTCTAGTGAATTTACGTCGAGGGGGCACCAGAGCAGCCAATTCATCGGAGCATAATCCATTGAAGTATTTGTAAAACAAGCACAAGGATGCTACATTGCGGCGATGGGACAGGGAGTGGCATCACCATTATTCATGGAAACGCCTTGAGCCTGCTCTTCGCCTGCCAAGCGAGCAGGACATCCGATGAAACTTTCTGATATTTGCATATTGGTTTCGAATAAGGGCATTTTATTAATTAATTATTTGCTTCTCCATTAATCAATCGAACAAGGAAACATTATAATTTTAAATACTTCCAATGTATTTTTCATAACAATTATCAATAATGGCCAATTATTTACTAATATTCTAATCATATATTATACAATCTTATTATTAACAAAATAAATTTTAATAAATTTTTCAAAACGAAAAATTTGGCCTTATTTTAAAAATTAATTGCTTAAAATAATTATTTGAAATAAAATTGTATTTTTGCATACAATTAATTACAATTTGTTGAATTTTTAGTTTATAGTATTTACATATTTTAGTTTCAAATTTTATTAATTGCTGCAATATTTTAAAAATTTTCTTTTGTTTACTTAAATAACTTGTCCTATAATTTTAAATATTTTAATTTTATAATTTTTATAATTTTATAATCTTAAATATTTAAATTTCAAATTTTATTAATTGCTGCAATATTTTAAAAATTTTCTTTTGTTTACTTAAATAACTTGTCCTATAATTTTAAATATTTTAATTTTATAATTTTTATAATTTTATAATTTTAAATATTTAAATTTTAAATTTTATTAATTGCTGCAATATTTTAAAAATTTTCTTTTGTTTACTTAAATAACTTGTCCTATAATTTTAAATATTTTAATTTTATAATTTTTATAATTTTATAATTTTAAATATTTAAATTTTAAATTTTATTAATTGCTGCAATATTTTAAAAATTTTCTTTTGTTTACTTAAATAACTTGTCCTATAATTTTAAATATTTTAATTTTATAATTTTTATAATTTTATAATTTTAAATATTTAAATTTTAAATTTTATTAATTGCTGCAATATTTTAAAAATTTTCTTTTGTTTACTTAAATAACTTGTCCTATAATTTTAAATATTTTAATTTTATAATTTTTATAATTTTATAATTTTAAATATTTAAATTTTAAATTTTATTAATTGCTGCAATATTTTAAAAATTTTCTTTTGTTTACTTAAATAACTTGTCCTATAATTTTAAATATTTTAATTTTATAATTTTTATAATTTTATAATTTTAAATATTTAAATTTTATTAATTGCTGCAATATTTTAAAAATTTTCTTTTGTTTACTTAAATAACTTGTCCTATAATTTTAAATATTTTAATTTTATAATTTTTATAATTTTATAATTTTAAATATTTAAATTTTAAATTTTATTAATTGCTGCAATATTTTAAAAATTTTCTTTTGTTTACTTAAATAACTTGTCCTATAATTTTAAATATTTTAATTTTATAATTTTTATAATTTTATAATTTTAAATATTTAAATTTTAAATTTTATTAATTGCTGCAATATTTTAAAAATTTTCTTTTGTTTACTTAAATAACTTGTCCTATAATTTTAAATATTTTAATTTTATAATTTTTATAATTTTATAATTTTAAATATTTAAATTTTAAATTTTATTAATTGCTGCAATATTTTAAAAATTTTCTTTTGTTTACTTAAATAACTTGTCCTATAATTTTAAATATTTTAATTTTATAATTTTTATAATTTTATAATTTTAAATATTTAAATTTCAAATTTTATTAATTGCTGCAATATTTTAAAAATTTTCTTTTGTTTACTTAAATAACTTGTCCTATAATTTTAAATATTTTAATTTTATAATTTTTATAATTTTATAATTTTAAATATTTAAATTTTAAATTTTATTAATTGCTGCAATATTTTAAAAATTTTCTTTTGTTTACTTAAATAACTTGTCCTATAATTTTAAATATTTTAATTTTATAATTTTTATAATTTTATAATTTTAAATATTTAAATTTTAAATTTTATTAATTGCTGCAATATTTTAAAAATTTTCTTTTGTTTACTTAAATAACTTGTCCTATAATTTTAAATATTTTAATTTTATAATTTTTATAATTTTATAATTTTAAATATTTAAATTTCAAATTTTATTAATTGCTGCAATATTTTAAAAATTTTCTTTTGTTTACTTAAATAACTTGTCCTATAATTTTAAATATTTTAATTTTATAATTTTTATAATTTTATAATCTTAAATATTTAAATTTCAAATTTTATTAATTGCTGCAATATTTTAAAACGTTTTTGTTTACTTAAATAACTTGTCCTATAATTTTAAATATTTTAATTTTATAATTTTTATAATTTTAAATATTTAAATTTCAAATTTTATTAATTGCTGCAATATTTTAAAAAGTTTTTGTTTACTTAAATAACTTGTCCTATAATTTTAAATATTTTAATTTTATAATTTTTATAATTTTATAATCTTAAATATTTAAATTTCAAATTTTATTAATTGCTGCAATATTTTTTAAAGTTTTTGTTTACTTAAATAACTTGTCCTATAATTTTAAATATTTTAATTTTATAATTTTTATAATTTTATAATTTTAAATATTTAAATTTCAAATTTTATTAATTGCTGCAATATTTTAAAAAGTTTTTGTTTACTTAAATAACTTGTCCTATAATTTTAAATATTTTAATTTTATAATTTTTATTATTTTATGATTTTAAATATTTAAATTTCAAATTTTATTAATTGCTGCAATATTTTTAAAACGTTTTTGTTTACTTAAATAACTTGTCCTATAATTTTAAATATTTTAATTTTATAATTTTTATAATTTTATAATCTTAAATATTTAAATTTCAAATTTTATTAATTGCTGCAATATTTTAAAACGTTTTTGTTTACTTAAATAACTTGTCCTATAATTTTAAATATTTTAATTTTATAATTTTTATAATTTTAAATATTTAAATTTCAAATTTTATTAATTGCTGCAATATTTTAAAAAGTTTTTGTTTACTTAAATAACTTGTCCTATAATTTTAAATATTTTAATTTTATAATTTTTATAATTTTATAATTTTAAATTTCAAATTTTATTAATTGCTGCAATATTTTTAAAAGTTTTTGTTTACTTAAATAACTTGTCCTATAATTTTAAATATTTTAATTTTATAATTTTTATAATTTTATGATTTTAAATATTTTAATTTCAAATTTTATTAATTGCTGCAATATTTTTAAAAGTTTTTGTTTACTTAAATAACTTGTCCTATAATTTTAAATATTTTAATTTTATAATTTTTATAATTTTATGATTTTAAATATTTTAATTTCAAATTTTATTAATTGCTGCAATATTTTTAAAAGTTTTTGTTTACTTAAATAACTTGTCCTATAATTTTAAATATTTTAATTTTATAATTTTTATAATTTTATAATTTTAAATATTTTAATTTCAAATTTTATTAATTGCTACAATATTTTTAAAAGTTTTTGTTTACTTCAATAACTTGTCCTATAATTTTAAATTTTATAACTTAATAATTTTATAATTTTAAATATTTTAATTTCAAATTTTATTAATTGCTGCAATATTTTAAAACGTTTTTGTTTACTTAAATAACTTGTCCTATAATTTTAAATATTTTAATTTTATAATTTTTATAATTTTATAATTTTAAATATCTTAATTTCAAATTTTATTAATTGCTGCAATATTTTAAAAAGTTTCTGTTGTTTACTTAAATAACTTGTCTTATAATTTTGTGAATGTCCTGTACTTTTCCATGTTTATAATCTTCAATATAATCCATCATTTTTCCAGGCATTTCTATTAATCTAATTAATAATGCGTCAATAATCTTTCATAACATCAAATGACAGATTTTAAAATATTTTTACTAAGTTCGAGGGGAGGGGAGCGAAAGAGGGGGGGGGGAGGCACTACAATTCTTTCTTCTTTCTTTCTGTTTTTCCTCTAGCATACAGTCATTTGTTTACATAATAAACATAATTTTTAAGTTCATTACTTTCCGGGCATTAAAACATTAAAATTTCAGGCACTCCAGAAAAACATTCGACTCTGGGTTAGCAGCAATCGGTGAAGGCTCAGATTCTGTACCTAATATTAGACTTTCGTTTCTGGTTAAAAATAAGTAATTAAGGTAAAAAAATAAATATAATCAAATAGGTGTTATAGAAAAGCAGGGAAGATTTTATTTTAAATATTTTTTTTTCTTACCAAAATAAGGGAACATTTTTATTGTAAATAATTTTTACTTTTACAAAAAACGGGAAAATTTTTATTTTAAATAATTTTTATTTTTACAAAAATAAAGGAAAATTTTTATTTTAAATAATATTTATTTTTTTACAAAAAAAACGGGAAAATTTTTATTTTAAATAATTTTTATTTTTACAAAAATAAGGGAAAATTTTTATTTTAAATAATATTTTTTTTTACAAAAATAAGGGAAAATTTTTATTTTAAATAATTTTTTTATTTTTACAAAAAAAAGGGAAAATTTTTATTTTAAATGTTGTTTTCTGATTTTAATTATAGAAATATAATAAAACCTTTTCTTTGAGGAAATATAAGAAAGTTTATTTTGTTCTGAACATTGAAATCATAATACTGTCAGATCACAGCTTTTATATATATGGCCGAAGTAATTTGTTTTAGCTAATATTTAATATTTTAAAGTAGTTTTAAGCGATTTAATTTGTCGTAAATAGAGACCGTGCGTAAAATAATCCGGTTATGTCCTGGCAGAACGCAGATCATTTTACTCAGTCACTATTTACAGAAAATAAAATTGATTAAAACTTTTCTTAAACATTGATTTTTTTTTACGCAACTGTATTTCCTTTAAACTAATTTATGTGATTAACTCGAGAATTATATTTACCATGTGAACTACGAAGAAAAGAAAACGAGAAAGATATGGTTTTCGCACAAGGTTTTATTTGTTTGTCATTTGTTCTTTTTCTTTATCCTTAAAAAGGGCCGAATTGATTACTTATTTTTAACCAAAAACGGAAGTCTTTAATATTAGGTACAGAATCTGAGCTTTCACCAGAGTCAAATGTTTTTTCTGGAGTGCCAAATTTCAATTTTTATTGTAAATAATTTTTACTTTTACAAAAAACAGGAAAATTTTTATTGTAAATAATTTTTACTTTTACAAAATAACAGGAAAATTTTTTATTTTAAATCATTTTTATGAGAATTATTTATATATATATATATCTTCTATTAATAAGATCTAGATCTGGAAGGTTATTGTCAAGGCAGTTTTCAAAAACTAGATCTGTTAACCAGTTATGTTTTTTTGCTCACAGAGTAATGTGTTTTTGGAATAAGTTGCCAGATCGGATTAATAACAGCAATAGCGTGGATCAGTTTAGGATGAGGTTGGATGAATTCAGAGAAAGTGGTAGGAGCGAGAAATTGAGGGGGCACTTTTGGGAGTTATCAAATTAAATATTTAACAGAATTTGATCTGGATATCGATACTGTACTAAGAGTTTGATTTTTTTTTTTAACAGTTGAATTGAGAAGATAGTTAAAGGGGAGATACCCAAGGAGGCATAACAAACAAATAATAATAATTATAAGTAGTTGAGTTTTTTTTGCGTACCGTATCATTTTTTAAGGAACTTCTGTAAAGTTTACTCGGTCGTATTTCTGCTTCAACTTGTCGTAGAAGAAAAATACAACTTTCTGGTTGTAGTTTAAGGTGTATTCTGGTTGGTTGTACAATTTCAAGAATATTGATTAGGATTGGCTGCTTGAACTTTGAAAAGCAAACTAACATGTAAAATTGAATCGCGAAAAAATATTCATATTTCGCATTTTCGGCTGTTCAAAGTAAATACTGTTTTAACTCGGTGTAAAAAATAATTCAACGGATAAAACACATACAAATTACATATTTGGAACGACTAATTTCTTTTCTTTCCAACCATATTTATATTTTTTAAAAATTGGCATAAATAAGCGAGAAATTGCGAGCTGAACGAATTGAGATACAAATTTGTCGATGTTGCATGATAGCAGCTGATAGGCTGGAAATGCTAACCATAAGTCGGAGGTCAGTCGAACACCTATCATGAAAATAGTTGCTTAATAGCAAGCAACCAAGTACATTAAAAGTGTCGAATTGAGAGCGACAAATTTCAGCCACATTCTCTGCAGGCAGAATTCTACAGAACTCTTTCAAACGGTAACTTCTGCTCAGGTGATCTTAAAGTTGAAAAATGGATTTGTAATCCTTTCCTTGCCGATATAGACTACATCACGGATTAAAGCCTTTCCATGTAATCATGTAAACACGCCGGTTCTCATTAGATCACCGAAATTAAGAGACGTTGAGCTTGGTCAATACTAGATGGGTGACCGTTTGGGAATACCAGACGCTGTATTTCTATCTTCCCTGACCTGGATACAGCTGAGAACCGGTTGTTAATTTGATATTCTATAGAAACCATCTTCTTTGGAGGAAAACGGCTCGGCCTGCCAAGGGCAATTACCATACCAGGTTAAAAAAAAAGATGACCTCATTGCTGAGAAGCTCCTTTCCTTCCACCACTACAAGAAACGTCTTCAACCACTGATTGCTATAGCAAATAACACCCTACCTGAAAATCCAATGTCCAAACTTCTCCGCTGAACTTGTTGCTCTGGTGCTCCCCTCAACGTAAATATACTCAACTAACCTGATAATCAGCTAAATCCTATCCATTCACCGTGGAGGTCCCGAGATGCTGGAGAGCCTTCTCGACTCCAATAGCTTCTTTCCTTGAGCTGCCGGCCTTTGGAATGCCCTCCCTGCTCCTTGTTTCCCCGACATCCAGAAATTTAAAACTAATGTGAATAAGAATCTCGCTGCATAGCTCACAACTTAGGATGACCCCCCCCCCCCAACTTTCACCCTAATTCTCAGTAGCCCCTTACGTCTACAGTGGCACCTTGCCCTTTTGGCTAAGATCAAAGTGTAGTATCTGTTCCGATGGATACTGCACCTCATAGACTGGTATTGTCTTGGCCTTCGGAGCTTGATTTACGCCGGTCTATGGGTCTGTCCTGTGCAGTTCTAGGAGGTCTACCCTCCCAGGCTTCCCCTCCCCTCTTTGGGGTGGAGTAAGTTTATTGCTTACTGCCTGAGGCGTCCCTACCGGGGAATGCCGACGGGGCTGCCCAGGCAATTTTTAAACCCCACTTTCCCGACCCGACCTTGGGTCATATCTTACTTGTGGGAGTAAGATAAAAACTGGCCTTGTGCCTAACTCCTGGAGAGGAGTAAATCAATACAGTGGCACCTTGCCTGGTTTGGGGTGAACTAAGTTAAAAAAAAAAGTAAGAAAAGTAAATGTTACGGAATGAATTCAACACTCTTGGAAGAATTCTGGTGTATGTTGACACAACCTTATACTCATATCGCTCGGTTTCCAACTACACACTTTTGTGAGTCGGGTTGTTAGCAGTTGTAGCTATCAAATCAAAGAATAAAAATTGATTGGATGTCAAAGATGACATGGGTGTCACACTGTCACAGACCATTCTACAGCTTCATCTTATTCAAGGCAAGCAACAACTGTTAAATAGCAGGCGAGAAAACCCACTAGTATATAAAATAGTTAGTTGAGAATAACGGGAAAGGAAAATCGCTGAGAGTTAAGCTAAAATCAACTTGATGATCGTGTGGTTACAACTGATAGGCTGTTGAACTATAATAGAAAAAGATATGACGTCACATAGCTCAAAGACAGGGTGTGATCGAGAAGAGCAGTCAGTCAGGGAGAACGCAACGCATGGATGTGTAAAACAATATGGGCTGACAAAATATAATTAATTAGTGATTTTGATTGCTCTTTGTCTCCCTCCACCAATAGTTAGTGATTTCGAACAAAGATCAAGTTGAATAAATGTCTGCTGTCTTCCATGAGTCTTGTCTCAGGTTAGTCCTTTTTGAAGGTATGAAAGAAGCGTATTTACAAAGTGACGTTTGCTCGGCTTGGGAGGATCACACAGAAGCAAGTTAAAGAACATGCAGTGACCAAATGTAGGGATACAATTTTTATGAACTTTTATGTTTCTGTAAAGATTACAGCAACTCGTGTCACTGTGTGTGTGACACAAGGTTAAAATGCAACACAACTTTCTCATTGAAATGAACTTTTAAGAAGAATAAAAGTCTTTCTTTTGTTTAATTTCAAAGTGGTGATCAGTGGATGCAATGTAAGAAAGCCTCAGAAAAAGGGAAAGTTTCCCTGCTTACTGTGGAAAAAGGAGTCAGGTGCAACTCAATTTTTAAAAGTGTAAGACTATGGAGACAGATTTGAACTCAGATGAAGATGAAGTATGTTGGGATGAAGCTATTAAGATTGTTCTGAAATGTTGTTACTTTTGGAGCACAAGATAAAACTCAGATGTGGAGAAAGTATATTTGGATGAAGCTATTAAGATTGTTCTGAAATGTTGTTACCTTTGGAGCACAAGGTTAAACTCAGATGTGGAGAAAATATATTTGGATGAAGCTATTAAGATTGTTCTGAAATGTTGTTACCTTTGGGTCACAAGGTAAAACTCAGATGTGGAGAAAGTATATTTGGATGAAGCTATTAAGGTTGTTTTGAAATGGTGTTACCTTTGGAGCACAAGATAAAACTCAGATGTGGAGAAAGTATATTTGGATGAAGCTATTAAGATTGTTCTGAAATGGTGTTACCTTTGGAGCACAAGATAAAACTCAGATGTGGAGAAAGTATATTTGGATGAAGCTATTAAGATTGTTCTGAAATGTTGTTACCTTTGGAGCAAAAGGTTAAACTCAGATGTGGAGAAAGTATATTTGGATGAGGCTATTAAGATTGTTCTGAAATGTTGTTACCTTTGGAGCACAAGATAAAACTCAGATGTGGAGAAAGTATATTTGGATGAAGCTATTAAGATTGTTTTGAAATGGTGTTACCTTTGGAGCACAAGATAAAACTCAGATGTAGAGAAAGTATATTTGGATGAAGCTATTAAGATTGTTCTGAAATGTTGTTACCTTTGGAGCAAAAGGTTAAACTCAGATGTGGAGAAAGTATATTTGGATGAGGCTATTAAGATTGTTCTGAAATGTTGTTACCTTTGGAGCACAAGATAAAACTCAGATGTGGAGAAAGTATATTTAGATGAAGCTATTAAGATTGTTCTGAAATGTTGTTACTTTTGGAGCACAAGATAAAACTCAGATGTGGAGAAAGTATATTTGGATGATACTATTAAGATTGTTCTGAAATGTTGTTACTTTTGGAGCACAAGATAAAACTCAGATGTGGAGAAAGTATATTTGGATGAGGCTATTAAGATTGTTCTGAAATGTTGTTACCTTTGGAGCACAAGATAAAACTCAGATGTGGAGAAAGTATATTTGGATGAGGCTATTAAGATTGTTGTGAAATGTTGTTACCTTTGGAGCACAAGATAAAACTCAGATGTGGAGAAAGTATATTTGGATGAGGCTATTAAGATTGTTCTGAAATGTTGTTACCTTTGGAGCACAAGATAAAACTCAGATGTGGAGAAAGTATATTTGGATGAAGCTATTAAGATTGTTCTGAAATGTTGTTACCTTTGGAGCACAAGATAAAACTCAGATGTGGAGAAAGTATATTTGGATGAGTCTATTAAGATTGTTGTGAAATGTTGTTACCTTTTGAGCACAAGGTTAAACTCAGATGTGGAGAAAGTATATTTGGATGAGGCTATTAAGATTGTTCTGAAATGTTGTTACCTTTAGAGCACAAGATAAAACTCAGATGTGGAGAAAGTATATTTGGATGAGGCTATTAAGATTGTTCTGAAATGTTGTTACCTTTGGAGCACAAGATAAAACTCAGATGTGGAGAAAGTATATTTGGATGAGGCTATTAAGATTGTTCTGAAATGTTGTTACCTTTGGAGAACAAGATAAAACTCAGATGTGGAGAAAGTATATTTGGATGAGGCTATTAAGATTGTTCTGAAATGTTGTTACCTTTGGAGCACAAGATAAAACTCAGATGTGGAGAAAGTATATTTGGATGAGGCTATTAAGATTGTTGTGAAATGTTGTTACATTTGGAGCACAAGATAAAACTCAGATGTGGAGAAAGTATATTTGGATGAGGCTATTAAGATTGTTCTGAAATGTTGTTACCTTTGGAGCACAAGATAAAACTCAGATGTGGAGAAAGTATATTTGGATGAAGCTATTAAGATTGTTCTGAAATGTTGTTACTTTTGGAGCACAAGATAAAACTCAGATGTGGAGAAAGTATATTTGGATGAGGCTATTAAGATTGTTTTGAAATGGTGTTACCTTTGGAGCACAAGATATAACTCAGATGTGGAGAAAGTATATTTGGATGAGGCTATTAAGATTGTTTTGAAATGGTGTTACCTTTGGAGCACAAGATAAAACTCATATGTGGAGAAAGTATATTTGGATCAGGCTATTAAGATTGTTTTGAAATGGTGTTACCTTTGGAGCACAAGATAAAACTCATATGTGGAGAAAGTATATTTGGATCAGGCTATTAAGATTGTTTTGAAATGTTTTTACCTTTGGAGCACAAGATAAAACTCAGATGTGGAGAAAGTATATTTGGATGAAGCTATTAAGATTGTTGTGAAATGTTGTTACCTTTAGAGCACAAGATAAAACTCAGATGTGGAGAAAGTATATTTGGATGAAGCTATTAAGATTGTTTTGAAATGTTGTTACCTTTGGAGCACAAGATAAAACTCAGATGTGGAGAAAGTATATTTGGATGAAGCTATTAAGATTGTTCTGAAATGTTGTTACCTTTGGAGCACAAGATAAAACTCAGATGTGGAGAAAGTATATTTGGATGAAGCTATTAAGATTGTTCTCAAATGTTGTTACCTTTGGAGCACAAGATAAAACTCAGATGTGGAGAAAGTATATTTGGATGAGGCTATTAAGATTGTTCTGAAATGTTGTTACCTTTGGAGCACAAGATAAAACTCAGATGTGGAGAAAGTATATTTGGATGAAGCTATTAAGATTGTTCTGAAATGTTGTTACCTTTGGAGCACAAGATAAAACTCAGATGTGGAGAAAGTATATTTGGATGAGGCTATTAAGATTGTTCTGAAATGTTGTTACTTTTGGAGCACAAGATAAAACTCAGATGTGGAGAAAGTATATTTGGATGAAGCTATTAAGATTGTTTTGAAATGTTGTTACCTTTTGTAGCACAAGATAAAACTCAGATGTGGAGAAAGTATATTTGGATGAGGCTATTAAGATTGTTCTGAAATGTTGTTACCTTTTGTAGCACAAGATAAAACTCAGATGTGGAGAAAGTATATTTGGATGAAGCTATTAAGATTGTTCTGAAATGCTGTTACCTTTTGTAGCACAAGATAAAACTCAGATGTGGAGAAAGTATATTTGGATGAAGCTATTAAGATTGTTCTGAAATGTTGTTACCTTTGGAGCACAAGATAAAACTCAGATGTGGAGAAAGTATATTTGGATGAAGCTATTAAGATTGTTCTGAAATGTTGTTACCTTTGGAGCACAAGATAAAACTCAGATGTGGAGAAAGTATATTTGGATGAGGCTATTAAGATTGTTCTGAAATGTTGTTACCTTTGGAGCACAAGATAAAACTCAGATGTGGAGAAAGTATATTTGGATGAGGCTATTAAGATTGTTTTGAAATGTTTTTACCTTTGGAGCACAAGATAAAACTCAGATGTGGAGAAAGTATATTTGGATGAAGCTATTAAGATTGTTTTGAAATGTTTTTACCTTTGGAGCACAAGATAAAACTCAGATGTGGAGAAAGTATATTTGGATGAAGCTATTAAGATTGTTCTGAAATGGTGTTACCTTTGGAGCACAAGATAAAACTCAGATGTGGAGAAAGTGTATTTGGATGAAGCTATTAAGATTGTTCTGAAATGTTGTTACCTTTGGAGCACAAGATAAAACTCAGATGTGGAGAAAGTATATTTGGATGAGTCTATTAAGATTGTTCTGAAATGTTGTTACCTTTGGAGCACAAGATAAAACTCAGATGTGGAGAAAGTATATTTGGATGAGTCTATTAAGATTGTTCTGAAATGTTTTTACCTTTGGAGCACAAGATAAAACTCAGATGTGGAGAAAGTATATTTGGATGAGGCTATTAAGATTGTTTTGAAATGTTTTTACCTTTGGAGCACAAGATAAAACTCAGATGTGGAGAAAGTATATTTGGATGAAGCTATTAAGATTGTTGTGAAATGTTGTTACCTTTGGAGCACAAGATAAAACTCAGATGTGGAGAAAGTATATTTGGATGAAGCTATTAAGATTGTTTTGAAATGTTGTTACCTTTGGAGCACAAGATAAAACTCAGATGTGGAGAAAGTATATTTGGATGAGGCTATTAAGATTGTTTTGAAATGTTTTTTACCTTTGGAGCACAAGATAAAACTCAGATGTGGAGAAAGTATATTTGGATGAGGCTATTAAGATTGTTGTGAAATGTTTTTACCTTTGGAGCACAAGATAAAACTCAGATGTGGAGAAAGTATATTTGGATGAGGCTATTAAGATTGTTTTGAAATGTTGTTACCTTTGGAGCACAAGATAAAACTCAGATGTGGAGAAAGTATATTTGGATGAGGCTATTAAGATTGTTGTGAAATGTTGTTACCTTTGGAGCACAAGATAAAACTCAGATGTGGAGAAAGTATATTTGGATGAAGCTATTAAGATTGTTCTGAAATGTTGTTACCTTTGGAGCACAAGATAAAACTCAGATGTGGAGAAAGTATATTTGGATGAAGCTATTAAGATTGTTCTGAAATGTTGTTACCTTTGGAGCACAAGATAAAACTCAGATGTGGAGAAAGTATATTTAGATGAAGTTATTAAGACTGTGGTGAAATGTTGTTACCTTTGGAGCACAAGGTAAAACCCAGATGTGGAGAAAGTATATTTGGATGAGGCTATTAAGATTGTTTTGAAATGGTGTTACCTTTGGAACACAAGATAAAACTCAGATGTGGACAAAGTATATTTGGATGAAGCTATTAAGATTGTTCTGAAATGTTGTTACCTTTTGAGCACAAGATAAAACTCAGATGTGGAGAAAGTATATTTGGATGAGGCTATTAAGATTGTTTTAAATGGTGTTACCTTTGGAACACAAGATAAAACTCAGATGTGGAGAAAGTATATTTGGATGAAGCTATTAAGATTGTTTTAAATGGTGTTACCTTTGGAACACAAGATAAAACTCAGATGTGGAGAAAGTATATTTGGATGAGGCTATTAAGATTGTTTTGAAATGGTGTTACCTTTGGAGCACAAGATTAAACTCAGATGTGGAGAAAGTATATTTGGATGAGGCTATTAAGATTGTTTTGAAATGGTGTTACCTTTGGAGCACAAGATAAAACTCAGATGTGGAGAAAGTATATTTGGATAAAGCTATTTAGATTGTTCTGAAATGTTGTTACCTTTGGAGCACAAGGTTAAACTCAGATGTGGAGAAAGTATATTTGGATGAGGCTATTAAGATTGTTTTGAAATGGTGTTACCTTTGGATCACAAGATAAAACTCAGATGTGGAGAAAGTATATTTGGATGAGGCTATTAAGATTGTTTTGAAATGCTGTTACCTTTGGAGCACAAGATAAAACTCAGATATGGAGAAAGTAAATTTGGATGAGGCTATTAAGATTGTTTTGAAATGGTGTTACCTTTGGAGCACAAGATAAAACTCAGATGTGGAGAAAGTATATTTGGATGAGGCTATTAAGATTGTTTTGAAATGGTGTTACCTTTGGAGCACAAGATAAAACTCAGATGTGGAAAAAGTATATTTGGATGAGGCTATTAAGATTGTTTTGAAATGGTGTTACCTTTGGAACACAAGATAAAACTCAGATGTGGAGAAAGTATATTTGGATGAGGCTATTAAGATTGTTTTGAAATGGTGTTACCTTTGGAGCACAAGATAAAACTCAGATGTGGAGAAAGTATATTTGGATGAGGCTATTAAGATTGTTTTGAAATGGTGTTACCTTTGGAGCACAAGATAAAACTCAGATGTGGAGAAAGTATATTTGGATGAAGCTATTAAGATTGTTCTGAAATGTTGTTACCTTTGGAGCACAAGGTTAAACTCAGATGTGGAGAAAGTATATTTGGATGAGGCTATTAAGATTGTTTTGAAATGGTGTTACCTTTGGAGCACAAGATAAAACTCAGATGTGGAGAAAGTATATTTGGATGAGGCTATTAAGATTGTTTTGAAATGCTGTTACCTTTGGAGCACAAGATAAAACTCAGATATGGAGAAAGTAAATTTGGATGAGGCTATTAAGATTGTTTTGAAATGGTGTTACCTTTGGAGCACAAGATAAAACTCAGATGTGGAGAAAGTATATTTGGATGAAGCTATTAAGATTGTTGTGAAATGTTGTTACCTTTTGAGCACAAGGTAAAACTCAGATGTGGAGAAAATATATTTGGATGAGGCTATTAAGATTGTTTTGAAATGGTGTTACCTTTGGAACACAAGATAAAACTCAGATGTGGAGAAAGTATATTTGGATGAGGCTATTAAGATTGTTTTGAAATGGTGTTACCTTTGGAGCACAAGATAAAACTCAGATGTGGAGAAAGTATATTTGGATGAGGCTATTAAGATTGTTTTGAAATGGTGTTACCTTTGGAGCACAAGATAAAACTCAGATGTGGAGAAAGTATATTTGGATGAAGCTATTAAGATTGTTCTGAAATGTTGTTACCTTTGGAGCACAAGGTTAAACTCAGATGTGGAGAAAGTATATTTGGATGAAGCTATTAAGATTGTTCTGAAATGTTGTTACCTTTTGTAGCACAAGATAAAACTCAGATGTGGAGAAAGTATATTTGGATGAAGCTATTAAGATTGTTTTGAAATGGTGTTACCTTTTGAGCACAAGATAAAACTCAGATGTGGAGAAAGGATATTTGGATGAGGCTATTAAGATTGTTCTGAAATGTTGTTACCTTTGGAGCACAAGATAAAACTCAGATGTGGAGAAAGTATATTTGGATGAAGCTATTAAGATTGTTCTGAAATGTTGTTACCTTTTGAGCACAAGGTAAAACTCAGATGTGGAGAAAGTATATTTGGATGAAGCTATTAAGATTGTTTTGAAATGGTGTTACCTTTGGAGCACAAGATAAAACTCAGATGTGGAGAAAGTATATTTGGATGAAGCTATTAAAATTGTTTTGAAATGTTGTTACCTTTGGAGCACAAGGTTAAACTCAGATGTGGAGAAAGTATATTTGGATGAGGCTATTAAGATTGTTTTGAAATGGTGTTACCTTTGGAGCACAAGATAAAACTCAGATGTGGAGAAAGTATATTTGGATGAGGCTATTAAGATTGTTTTGAAATGCTGTTACCTTTGGAGAACAAGATAAAACTCAGATATGGAGAAAGTAAATTTGGATGAGGCTATTAAGATTGTTTTGAAATGGTGTTACCTTTGGAGCACAAGATAAAACTCAGATGTGGAGAAAGTATATTTGGATGAAGCTATTAAGATTGTTGTGAAATGTTGTTACCTTTTGAGAACAAGGTAAAACTCAGATGTGGAGAAAGTATATTTGGATGAGGCTATTAAGATTGTTTTGAAATGGTGTTACCTTTGGAACACAAGATAAAACTCAGATGTGGAGAAAGTATATTTGGATGAGGCTATTAAGATTGTTTTGAAATGGTGTTACCTTTGGAGCACAAGATAAAACTCAGATGTGGAGAAAGTATATTTGGATGAGGCTATTAAGATTGTTTTGAAATGGTGTTACCTTTGGAGCACAAGATAAAACTCAGATGTGGAGAAAGTATATTTGGATGAAGCTATTAAGATTGTTCTTAAATGTTGTTACCTTTGGAGCACAAGGTTAAACTCAGATGTGGAGAAAGTATATTTGGATGAAGCTATTAAGATTGTTCTGAAATGTTGTTACCTTTTGTAGCACAAGATAAAACTCAGATGTGGAGAAAGTACATTTGGATGAGGCTATTAAGATTGTTTTGAAATGGTGTTACCTTTGGAGCACAAGATAAAACTCAGATATGGAGAAAGTAAATTTGGATGAGGCTATTAAGATTGTTTTGAAATGGTGTTACATTTGGAGCACAAGATAAAACTCAGATATGGAGAAAGTATATTTGGATGAAGCTATTAAGATTGTTTTGAAATGGTGTTACCTTTGGAGCACAAGATAAAACTCAGATGTGGAGAAAGTATATTTGGATGAGGCTATTAAGATTGTTTTGAAATGGTGTTACCTTTGGAGCACAAGATAAAACTCAGATGTGGAAAAAGTATATTTGGATGAGGCTATTAAGATTGTTTTGAAATGGTGTTACCTTTTGAGCACAAGATAAAACTCAGATGTGGAGAAAGTATATTTGGATGAGGCTATTTAGATTGTTTTGAAATGGTGTTACCTTTTGAGCACAAGATAAAACTCAGATGTGGAAAAAGTATATTTGGATGAGGCTATTAAGATTGTTTTGAAATGGTGTTACCTTTTGAGCACAAGATAAAACTCAGATGTGGAAAAAGTATATTTGGATGAGGCTATTAAGATTGTTCTGAAATGTTGTTACCTTTTGTAGCACAAGATAAAACTCAGATGTGGAGAAAGTATATTTGGATGAAGCTATTAAGATTGTTCTGAAATGTTGTTACCTTTGGAGCACAAGATAAAACTCAGATGTGGAGAAAGTATATTTGGATGAGGCTATTAAGATTGTTGTGAAATGTTGTTACCTTTGGAGCACAAGATAAAACTCAGATGTGGAGAAAGTATATTTGGATGAAGCTATTAAGATTGTTTTGAAATGGTGTTACCTTTTGAGCACAAGATAAAACTCAGATGTGGAGAAAGTATATTTGGATGAGGCTATTTAGATTGTTTTGAAATGGTGTTACCTTTGGAGCACAAGATAAAACTCAGATGTGGAGAAAGTATATTTGGATGAAGTTATTAAGATTGTTCTGAAATGTTTTTACCTTTGGAGCACAAGATAAAACTCAGATGTGGAGAAAGTATATTTGGATGAGGCTATTAAGATTGTTCTGAAATGTTGTTACCTTTGGAGCACAAGATAAAACTCAGATGTGGAGAAAGTATATTTGGATGAAGCTATTAAGATTGTTCTGAAATGTTGTTACCTTTGGAGCACAAGATAAAACTCAGATGTGGAGAAAGTATATTTGGATGAAGCTATTAAGATTGTTCTGAAATGTTGTTACCTTTGGAGCACAAGATAAAACTCAGATGTGGAGAAAGTATATTTGGATGAAGCTATTAAGATTGTTTTGAAATGGTGTTACCTTTGGAGCACAAGATAAAACTCAGATATGGAGAAAGTATATTTGGATGAAGTTATTAAGATTGTTCTGAAATGTTGTTACCTTTGGAGCACAAGATAAAACTCAGATGTGGAGAAAGTATATTTGGATGAAGTTATTAAGATTGTTCTGAAATGTTGTTACCTTTGGAGCACAAGATAAAACTCAGATGTGGAGAAAGTATATTTGGATGAAGCTATTAAGATTGTTCTGAAATGTTGTTACCTTTGGAGCACAAGGTTAAACTCAGATGTGGAGAAAGTATATTTGGATGAGGCTATTAAGATTGTTTTGTAAATGGTGTTACCGTTGGAGCACAAGATAAAACTCAGATGTGGAGAAAGTATATTTGGATGAGGCTATTAAGATTGTTTTGAAATGGTGGTACCTTTGGAGCACAAGATAAAACTCAGATGTGGAGAAAGTATATTTGGAATAGGCTATTAAGATTGTTCTGAAATGGTGTTACCTTTGGAGCACAAGATAAAACTCAGATGTGGAGAAAGTATATTTGGATGAAGCTATTAAGATTGTTGTGAAATGTTGTAACCTTTTGAGCACAAGATAAAACTCAGATGTGGAGAAAGTATATTTGGATGAAGCTATTAAGATTGTTGTGAAATGTTGTTACCTTTTGAGCACAAGATAAAACTCAGATGTTGAGAAAGTATATTTGGATGAAGCTATTAAGATTGTTCTGAAATGTTGTTACCTTTGGAGCACAAGATAAAACTCAGATGTGGAGAAAGTATATTTGGATGAAGCTATTAAGATTGTTCTGAAATGTTGTTACCTTTGGAGCATTAGGTAAAACTCAGATGTGGAGAAAGTATATTTGGATGAAGCTATTAAGATTGTTGTGAAATGTTGTTACCTTTTTAGCACAAGATAAAACTCAGATGTGGAGAAAGTATATTTGGATGAAGCTATTAAGATTGTTCTGAAATGTTGTTACCTTTGGAGCACAAGGTTAAACTCAGATGTGGAGAAAGTATATTTGGATGAGGCTATTAAGATTGTTTTGAAATGGTGTTACCTTTGGAGCACAAGATAAAACTCAGATGTGGAGGAAGTATATTTGGATGAGGCTATTAAGATTGTTTTGAAATGGTGTTACCTTTGGAGCACAAGATAAAACTCAGATGTGGAGAAAGTATATTTGGATGAGGCTATTAAGATTGTTTGGAAATGGTGTTACTTTTGGAGCACAAGATAAAACTCAGATGTGGAGAAAGTATATTTGGACGAGGCTATTAAGATTGTTTTGAAATGGTGTTACCTTTCGAGCACAAGATAAAACTCAGATGTGGAGAAAGTATATTTGGATGAGGCTATTAAGATTGTTCTGAAATGTTGTTACCTTTGGAGCACAAGATAAAACTCAGATGTGGAGAAAGTATATTTGGATGAAGCTATTAAGATTGTTGTGAAATGTTGTTACCTTTTGAGCACAAGATAAAACTCAGATGTGGAGAAAGTATATTTGGATGAAGCTATTAAGATTGTTGTGAAATGTTGTTACCTTTTAAGCACAAGATAAAACTCAGATGTTGAGAAAGTATATTTGGATGAAGCTATTAAGATTGTTCTGAAATGTTGTTACCTTTGGAGCACAAGATAAAACTCAGATGTGGAGAAAGTATATTTGGATGAAGCTATTAAGATTGTTCTGAAATGTTGTTACCTTTGGAGCACAAGATAAAACTCAGATGTGGAGAAAGTATATTTGGATGAAGCTATTAAGATTGTTCTGAAATGTTGTTACCTTTGGAGCACAAGATAAAACTCAGATGTGGAGAAAGTATATTTGGATGAGGCTATTAAGATTGTTTTAAAATGTTGTTACCTTTGGAGCACAAGATAAAACTCAGATGTGGAGAAAGTATATTTGGATGAGGCTATTAAGATTGTTCTGAAATGTTGTTACTTTTGGAGCACAAGATAAAACTCAGATGTGGAGAAAGTATATTTGGATGAGGCTATTAAGAGTGTTCTGAAATGTTGTTACCTTTGGAGCACAAGATAAAACTCAGATGTGGAGAAAGTATATTTGGATGAGTCTATTAAGATTGTTCTGAAATGTTGTTACCTTTGGAGCACAAGATAAAACTCAGATGTGGAGAAAGTATATTTGGATGAGTCTATTAAGATTGTTCTGAAATGTTTTTACCTTTGGAGCACAAGATAAAACTCAGATGTGGAGAAAGTATATTTGGATGAGGCTATTAAGATTGTTTTGAAATGTTTTTACCTTTGGAGCACAAGATAAAACTCAGATGTGGAGAAAGTATATTTGGATGAAGCTATTAAGATTGTTGTGAAATGTTGTTACCTTTGGAGCACAAGATAAAACTCAGATGTGGAGAAAGTATATTTGGATGAAGCTATTAAGATTGTTTTGAAATGTTGTTACCTTTGGAGCACAAGATAAAACTCAGATGTGGAGAAAGTATATTTGGATGAGGCTATTAAGATTGTTTTGAAATGTTTTTTACCTTTGGAGCACAAGATAAAACTCAGATGTGGAGAAAGTATATTTGGATGAGGCTATTAAGATTGTTGTGAAATGTTTTTACCTTTGGAGCACAAGATAAAACTCAGATGTGGAGAAAGTATATTTGGATGAGGCTATTAAGATTGTTTTGAAATGTTGTTACCTTTGGAGCACAAGATAAAACTCAGATGTGGAGAAAGTATATTTGGATGAGGCTATTAAGATTGTTGTGAAATGTTGTTACCTTTGGAGCACAAGATAAAACTCAGATGTGGAGAAAGTATATTTGGATGAAGCTATTAAGATTGTTCTGAAATGTTGTTACCTTTGGAGCACAAGATAAAACTCAGATGTGGAGAAAGTATATTTGGATGAAGCTATTAAGATTGTTCTGAAATGTTGTTACCTTTGGAGCACAAGATAAAACTCAGATGTGGAGAAAGTATATTTAGATGAAGTTATTAAGACTGTGGTGAAATGTTGTTACCTTTGGAGCACAAGGTAAAACCCAGATGTGGAGAAAGTATATTTGGATGAGGCTATTAAGATTGTTTTGAAATGGTGTTACCTTTGGAACACAAGATAAAACTCAGATGTGGACAAAGTATATTTGGATGAAGCTATTAAGATTGTTCTGAAATGTTGTTACCTTTTGAGCACAAGATAAAACTCAGATGTGGAGAAAGTATATTTGGATGAGGCTATTAAGATTGTTTTAAATGGTGTTACCTTTGGAACACAAGATAAAACTCAGATGTGGAGAAAGTATATTTGGATGAAGCTATTAAGATTGTTTTAAATGGTGTTACCTTTGGAACACAAGATAAAACTCAGATGTGGAGAAAGTATATTTGGATGAGGCTATTAAGATTGTTTTGAAATGGTGTTACCTTTGGAGCACAAGATTAAACTCAGATGTGGAGAAAGTATATTTGGATGAGGCTATTAAGATTGTTTTGAAATGGTGTTACCTTTGGAGCACAAGATAAAACTCAGATGTGGAGAAAGTATATTTGGATAAAGCTATTTAGATTGTTCTGAAATGTTGTTACCTTTGGAGCACAAGGTTAAACTCAGATGTGGAGAAAGTATATTTGGATGAGGCTATTAAGATTGTTTTGAAATGGTGTTACCTTTGGATCACAAGATAAAACTCAGATGTGGAGAAAGTATATTTGGATGAGGCTATTAAGATTGTTTTGAAATGCTGTTACCTTTGGAGCACAAGATAAAACTCAGATATGGAGAAAGTAAATTTGGATGAGGCTATTAAGATTGTTTTGAAATGGTGTTACCTTTGGAGCACAAGATAAAACTCAGATGTGGAGAAAGTATATTTGGATGAGGCTATTAAGATTGTTTTGAAATGGTGTTACCTTTGGAGCACAAGATAAAACTCAGATGTGGAAAAAGTATATTTGGATGAGGCTATTAAGATTGTTTTGAAATGGTGTTACCTTTGGAACACAAGATAAAACTCAGATGTGGAGAAAGTATATTTGGATGAGGCTATTAAGATTGTTTTGAAATGGTGTTACCTTTGGAGCACAAGATAAAACTCAGATGTGGAGAAAGTATATTTGGATGAGGCTATTAAGATTGTTTTGAAATGGTGTTACCTTTGGAGCACAAGATAAAACTCAGATGTGGAGAAAGTATATTTGGATGAAGCTATTAAGATTGTTCTGAAATGTTGTTACCTTTGGAGCACAAGGTTAAACTCAGATGTGGAGAAAGTATATTTGGATGAGGCTATTAAGATTGTTTTGAAATGGTGTTACCTTTGGAGCACAAGATAAAACTCAGATGTGGAGAAAGTATATTTGGATGAGGCTATTAAGATTGTTTTGAAATGCTGTTACCTTTGGAGCACAAGATAAAACTCAGATATGGAGAAAGTAAATTTGGATGAGGCTATTAAGATTGTTTTGAAATGGTGTTACCTTTGGAGCACAAGATAAAACTCAGATGTGGAGAAAGTATATTTGGATGAAGCTATTAAGATTGTTGTGAAATGTTGTTACCTTTTGAGCACAAGGTAAAACTCAGATGTGGAGAAAATATATTTGGATGAGGCTATTAAGATTGTTTTGAAATGGTGTTACCTTTGGAACACAAGATAAAACTCAGATGTGGAGAAAGTATATTTGGATGAGGCTATTAAGATTGTTTTGAAATGGTGTTACCTTTGGAGCACAAGATAAAACTCAGATGTGGAGAAAGTATATTTGGATGAGGCTATTAAGATTGTTTTGAAATGGTGTTACCTTTGGAGCACAAGATAAAACTCAGATGTGGAGAAAGTATATTTGGATGAAGCTATTAAGATTGTTCTGAAATGTTGTTACCTTTGGAGCACAAGGTTAAACTCAGATGTGGAGAAAGTATATTTGGATGAAGCTATTAAGATTGTTCTGAAATGTTGTTACCTTTTGTAGCACAAGATAAAACTCAGATGTGGAGAAAGTATATTTGGATGAAGCTATTAAGATTGTTTTGAAATGGTGTTACCTTTTGAGCACAAGATAAAACTCAGATGTGGAGAAAGGATATTTGGATGAGGCTATTAAGATTGTTCTGAAATGTTGTTACCTTTGGAGCACAAGATAAAACTCAGATGTGGAGAAAGTATATTTGGATGAAGCTATTAAGATTGTTCTGAAATGTTGTTACCTTTTGAGCACAAGGTAAAACTCAGATGTGGAGAAAGTATATTTGGATGAAGCTATTAAGATTGTTTTGAAATGGTGTTACCTTTGGAGCACAAGATAAAACTCAGATGTGGAGAAAGTATATTTGGATGAAGCTATTAAAATTGTTTTGAAATGGTGTTACCTTTGGAGCACAAGGTTAAACTCAGATGTGGAGAAAGTATATTTGGATGAGGCTATTAAGATTGTTTTGAAATGGTGTTACCTTTGGAGCACAAGATAAAACTCAGATGTGGAGAAAGTATATTTGGATGAGGCTATTAAGATTGTTTTGAAATGCTGTTACCTTTGGAGAACAAGATAAAACTCAGATATGGAGAAAGTAAATTTGGATGAGGCTATTAAGATTGTTTTGAAATGGTGTTACCTTTGGAGCACAAGATAAAACTCAGATGTGGAGAAAGTATATTTGGATGAAGCTATTAAGATTGTTGTGAAATGTTGTTACCTTTTGAGAACAAGGTAAAACTCAGATGTGGAGAAAGTATATTTGGATGAGGCTATTAAGATTGTTTTGAAATGGTGTTACCTTTGGAACACAAGATAAAACTCAGATGTGGAGAAAGTATATTTGGATGAGGCTATTAAGATTGTTTTGAAATGGTGTTACCTTTGGAGCACAAGATAAAACTCAGATGTGGAGAAAGTATATTTGGATGAGGCTATTAAGATTGTTTTGAAATGGTGTTACCTTTGGAGCACAAGATAAAACTCAGATGTGGAGAAAGTATATTTGGATGAAGCTATTAAGATTGTTCTTAAATGTTGTTACCTTTGGAGCACAAGGTTAAACTCAGATGTGGAGAAAGTATATTTGGATGAAGCTATTAAGATTGTTCTGAAATGTTGTTACCTTTTGTAGCACAAGATAAAACTCAGATGTGGAGAAAGTACATTTGGATGAGGCTATTAAGATTGTTTTGAAATGGTGTTACCTTTGGAGCACAAGATAAAACTCAGATATGGAGAAAGTAAATTTGGATGAGGCTATTAAGATTGTTTTGAAATGGTGTTACATTTGGAGCACAAGATAAAACTCAGATATGGAGAAAGTATATTTGGATGAAGCTATTAAGATTGTTTTGAAATGGTGTTACCTTTGGAGCACAAGATAAAACTCAGATGTGGAGAAAGTATATTTGGATGAGGCTATTAAGATTGTTTTGAAATGGTGTTACCTTTGGAGCACAAGATAAAACTCAGATGTGGAAAAAGTATATTTGGATGAGGCTATTAAGATTGTTTTGAAATGGTGTTACCTTTTGAGCACAAGATAAAACTCAGATGTGGAGAAAGTATATTTGGATGAGGCTATTTAGATTGTTTTGAAATGGTGTTACCTTTTGAGCACAAGATAAAACTCAGATGTGGAAAAAGTATATTTGGATGAGGCTATTAAGATTGTTTTGAAATGGTGTTACCTTTTGAGCACAAGATAAAACTCAGATGTGGAAAAAGTATATTTGGATGAGGCTATTAAGATTGTTCTGAAATGTTGTTACCTTTTGTAGCACAAGATAAAACTCAGATGTGGAGAAAGTATATTTGGATGAAGCTATTAAGATTGTTCTGAAATGTTGTTACCTTTGGAGCACAAGATAAAACTCAGATGTGGAGAAAGTATATTTGGATGAGGCTATTAAGATTGTTGTGAAATGTTGTTACCTTTGGAGCACAAGATAAAACTCAGATGTGGAGAAAGTATATTTGGATGAAGCTATTAAGATTGTTTTGAAATGGTGTTACCTTTTGAGCACAAGATAAAACTCAGATGTGGAGAAAGTATATTTGGATGAGGCTATTTAGATTGTTTTGAAATGGTGTTACCTTTGGAGCACAAGATAAAACTCAGATGTGGAGAAAGTATATTTGGATGAAGTTATTAAGATTGTTCTGAAATGTTTTTACCTTTGGAGCACAAGATAAAACTCAGATGTGGAGAAAGTATATTTGGATGAGGCTATTAAGATTGTTCTGAAATGTTGTTACCTTTGGAGCACAAGATAAAACTCAGATGTGGAGAAAGTATATTTGGATGAAGCTATTAAGATTGTTCTGAAATGTTGTTACCTTTGGAGCACAAGATAAAACTCAGATGTGGAGAAAGTATATTTGGATGAAGCTATTAAGATTGTTCTGAAATGTTGTTACCTTTGGAGCACAAGATAAAACTCAGATGTGGAGAAAGTATATTTGGATGAAGCTATTAAGATTGTTTTGAAATGGTGTTACCTTTGGAGCACAAGATAAAACTCAGATATGGAGAAAGTATATTTGGATGAAGTTATTAAGATTGTTCTGAAATGTTGTTACCTTTGGAGCACAAGATAAAACTCAGATGTGGAGAAAGTATATTTGGATGAAGTTATTAAGATTGTTCTGAAATGTTGTTACCTTTGGAGCACAAGATAAAACTCAGATGTGGAGAAAGTATATTTGGATGAAGCTATTAAGATTGTTCTGAAATGTTGTTACCTTTGGAGCACAAGGTTAAACTCAGATGTGGAGAAAGTATATTTGGATGAGGCTATTAAGATTGTTTTGTAAATGGTGTTACCGTTGGAGCACAAGATAAAACTCAGATGTGGAGAAAGTATATTTGGATGAGGCTATTAAGATTGTTTTGAAATGGTGGTACCTTTGGAGCACAAGATAAAACTCAGATGTGGAGAAAGTATATTTGGAATAGGCTATTAAGATTGTTCTGAAATGGTGTTACCTTTGGAGCACAAGATAAAACTCAGATGTGGAGAAAGTATATTTGGATGAAGCTATTAAGATTGTTGTGAAATGTTGTAACCTTTTGAGCACAAGATAAAACTCAGATGTGGAGAAAGTATATTTGGATGAAGCTATTAAGATTGTTGTGAAATGTTGTTACCTTTTGAGCACAAGATAAAACTCAGATGTTGAGAAAGTATATTTGGATGAAGCTATTAAGATTGTTCTGAAATGTTGTTACCTTTGGAGCACAAGATAAAACTCAGATGTGGAGAAAGTATATTTGGATGAAGCTATTAAGATTGTTCTGAAATGTTGTTACCTTTGGAGCATTAGGTAAAACTCAGATGTGGAGAAAGTATATTTGGATGAAGCTATTAAGATTGTTGTGAAATGTTGTTACCTTTTTAGCACAAGATAAAACTCAGATGTGGAGAAAGTATATTTGGATGAAGCTATTAAGATTGTTCTGAAATGTTGTTACCTTTGGAGCACAAGGTTAAACTCAGATGTGGAGAAAGTATATTTGGATGAGGCTATTAAGATTGTTTTGAAATGGTGTTACCTTTGGAGCACAAGATAAAACTCAGATGTGGAGGAAGTATATTTGGATGAGGCTATTAAGATTGTTTTGAAATGGTGTTACCTTTGGAGCACAAGATAAAACTCAGATGTGGAGAAAGTATATTTGGATGAGGCTATTAAGATTGTTTGGAAATGGTGTTACTTTTGGAGCACAAGATAAAACTCAGATGTGGAGAAAGTATATTTGGACGAGGCTATTAAGATTGTTTTGAAATGGTGTTACCTTTCGAGCACAAGATAAAACTCAGATGTGGAGAAAGTATATTTGGATGAGGCTATTAAGATTGTTCTGAAATGTTGTTACCTTTGGAGCACAAGATAAAACTCAGATGTGGAGAAAGTATATTTGGATGAAGCTATTAAGATTGTTGTGAAATGTTGTTACCTTTTGAGCACAAGATAAAACTCAGATGTGGAGAAAGTATATTTGGATGAAGCTATTAAGATTGTTGTGAAATGTTGTTACCTTTTAAGCACAAGATAAAACTCAGATGTTGAGAAAGTATATTTGGATGAAGCTATTAAGATTGTTCTGAAATGTTGTTACCTTTGGAGCACAAGATAAAACTCAGATGTGGAGAAAGTATATTTGGATGAAGCTATTAAGATTGTTCTGAAATGTTGTTACCTTTGGAGCACAAGATAAAACTCAGATGTGGAGAAAGTATATTTGGATGAAGCTATTAAGATTGTTCTGAAATGTTGTTACCTTTGGAGCACAAGATAAAACTCAGATGTGGAGAAAGTATATTTGGATGAGGCTATTAAGATTGTTTTAAAATGTTGTTACCTTTGGAGCACAAGATAAAACTCAGATGTGGAGAAAGTATATTTGGATGAGGCTATTAAGATTGTTCTGAAATGTTGTTACTTTTGGAGCACAAGATAAAACTCAGATGTGGAGAAAGTATATTTGGATGAGGCTATTAAGAGTGTTCTGAAATGTTGTTACCTTTGGAGCACAAGGTTAAACTCAGATGTAGACAAAGTATATTTGGATGAAGCTATTAAGATTGTTCTGAAATGCTGTTACCTTTGGAGCACAAGATAAAACTCAGATGTGGAGAAAGTATATTTGGATGAAGCTATTAAGATTGTTCTGAGATGCTGTTACTTTTGGAGCACAAGATAAAACTCAGATGTGGAGAAAGTATATTTGGATGAAGCTATTAAGATTGTTCTGAAATGCTGTTACTTTTGGAGCACAAGATAAAACTCAGATGTGGAGAAAGTATATTTGGATGAAGCTGTTAAGATTGTTCTGAAATGCTGTTACTTTTGGAGCACAAGATAAAACTCAGATGTGGAGAAAGTATATTTGGATGAAGCTATTAAGATTGTTCTGAAATGCTGTTACTTTTGGAGCACAAGATAAAACTCAGATGTGGAGAAAGTATATTTGGATGAGGCTATTAAGATTGTTCTGAAATGCTGTTACTTTTGGAGCACAAGATAAAACTCAGATGTGGAGAAAGTATATTTGGATGAGGCTATTAAGATTGTTCTGAAATGCTGTTACTTTTGGAGCACAAGATAAAACTCAGATGTGGAGAAAGTATATTTGGATGAGGCTATTAAGATTGTTCTGAAATGCTGTTACCTTTGGAGCACAAGATAAAACTCAGATGTGGAGAAAGTATATTTGGATGAAGCTATTAAGATTGTTCTGAAATGCTGTTACTTTTGGAGCACAAGATAAAACTCAGATGTGGAGAAAGTATATTTGGATGAAGCTATTAAGATTGTTCTGAAATGCTGTTACTTTTGGAGCACAAGATAAAACTCAGATGTGGAGGAAGTATATTTGGATGAAGCTGTTAAGATTGTTCTGAAATGCTGTTACTTTTGGAGCACAAGATAAAACTCAGATGTGGAGAAAGTATATTTGGATGAAGCTATTAAGATTGTTCTGAAATGCTGTTACTTTTGGAGCACAAGATAAAACTCAGATGTGGAGAAAGTATATTTGGATGAGGCTATTAAGATTGTTCTGAAATGCTGTTACTTTTGGAGCACAAGATAAAACTCAGATGTGGAGAAAGTATATTTGGATGAGGCTATTAAGATTGTTCTGAAATGCTGTTACTTTTGGAGCACAAGATAAAACTCAGATGTGGAGAAAGTATATTTGGATGAGGCTATTAAGATTGTTCTGAAATGCTGTTACTTTTGGAGCACAAGATAAAACTCAGATGTTCTGAAGGTTCTTTATGTTCAACTTTCACTACCTGTTTGGTCTTATGCATGACATGAAAAGAAACTGGAACCCAAGGAAGATTTCAATCAGTCCAGTACTCATAGGAACCACTAGGCTCATGAAAAAGAACTTTATAAACTACTTAGTGAATATACCTGATGAACCAAGTGCAAGAGAGATCTAAACAATTGCAGTTAAAGGGAGGGTTAAAATCTTTAAAAAAGATCTCTCAGTTCGAGTCTCTGAAACAGTAGGTGAATGTCTCGCATCCAACAGGATGCCCCATCTCCAGCAAAAACAAAGAGAAGAGAAAACTGAAAAAAAAAGCTAATGATTACACAAAGACTTTTAGTTCAGATCATGAAGTTTTTACTTAAATTTGTTTACAATTTATACTTGTACCAATATGCACCAGGTGTTTTAAATAAATAGCAATGTTGAGTAAAAACTTTATTATCTTAACTAGTGTTGGAATGATTAATCAGAATCAGAAATCGGAAAAATCAGAATTCTTTGGGTATCGGAATCGGAAAAATTGAGTCTTATTTCTGATTCCAAAATGATTAAAAAAAAATTTTTTCTTGACAATAAAAAATGAAACAAACACAATTTATTTATTTATTAGAAGATTGTTTATTTACACCATAAGACTACGAGCCACATGACCACAGGTTAGGAATCCCATTCCCAGATTTAGCATTGACTCTCCGAGTCTAATTTAATTTTTTTTTTTATTGATAAGTTATGGTAGAGATTTATCTACCTCCCACAGCGGTAAGATGTGACACAAGGTCGGGAAAGTGGGATTTGAAAAGCCAGCGCCCGAGAAGTTGAGCACTCTAGCCTACAAAAAATGCCTGGGCAGCCCTGTCGGCATTCCCCGGTACGGGCACCTCAGGCAGTAAGCAATAAACTTACTCCTCCCTAAAGAGGGGAGGCAAAGCCTGGGAGGGTGGACCTCCTAGAAATGCACAGGACAAACCCATAGACCGGCGTAAATCAAGCCCCGAAGGCCAAGACAATACCAGTCTATGGGGTGCAGTATCCATCGGAACAGATACTACACTTTGATCTTGGCCAAAAGGCCAAGATTCTAGAGTTCGCTTATGTCTATTCCCTTAGCAAACCTTTTGAAAAGTTCAAATTTCTTTTCACACCTATTTGCTAAACGTCTATATGACGCCTCTCAGAGAGTTCACAGTTGATTTTTAAAAGATTAAAAACACTGACAAGTTTTTTTATTTCGCTAGCCTAGCACTGGCCTGACCCCGTCGTTGTCTGGTCACTGCATACATATCCTCTGAAATAATTAAAGTTTTATTACATTTTGTTTTCGGTTTTGGCACAAGTGAAAAATATAGATGAAAATCTCACAAGTTTATCAAAATCTTGAATACAATACATAAAGGAAAAACATTCAGAAGTTTGTCAAATTAAAAAAGAAATTATATCTACATTTAAAAGTACAGGCCCCCCCCCCTCCAAATAAAATATTTTTGTTTTTTAAAATGTTTTTCCCGCCAAATTTTTTTTCCCGCCCCCCCCCCAAAAAAAATTGGGGGTGAAATTCCCCCCCCCCCCTAAATAAATCGAGGGCAGACGCAGATCCAAACTATAAAGAAGAACCAATTATTATACGATCATTCATTGCTAACTGAAAGAAATGAAAAAAAAAACATTTCTTCAAGTATTAAAATCGAATTGGTTTTATCACTTGGCCAATTTGCTCAGACGGTAGCGAGTTCGAATCACGGCGTCAGCACCGAAATTATTTATTGTTTATTTAGTCGTTAATAGGTGGCCTAATGTATTTGTCATGTTTCTGACTTTGAAATTACGTTTACAAAAATTCTCCGAGACGGACAGACAGACAGAAGGACAGACAGAAGAAACGACAGACAGACAGAGAGGTGCTCGTTATATTATAAGTGGACTAGCGAAAATAAACTCCCTAACGGTCGTCTATTTTTGCTAGGCTACCGCGTTCTTGGGTGGTGAGACATTTTTAGTTAAAAAAAAAACAAAAAAAACATTTGTCTCCCAATATTTTTTTGTTTAAAAAGAAAAAAAATGGGGTGGGGAGGATGGGGGGTGAAATCACCCCCCTTTAAAAAAATCGAGTGCAAACGCAGACCCCAAAACTATATCGAAGAACCAGTTTTGATATGTAACCTCGTTTTAAGATCATTCATTGCTAAGTAAAAGAAGTGAAAAATCCCATTTCTTTAAGTAGTTAAATCAAAATTGTTTTTTTAACTTGTCTAATTTGCTCAGATGGTAGAGTATCGGACTAATTCGTCCAAATTACTCTTTGACGTTTAGGTTACGAGTTCAAATCACAAGCTCGGTGTCGAAATTATTTATTTACTTGTTAATATGTACCCTAATGTATTTGTTATGTTTCTGACTTGGAAATTAATTAAATAGTAATTACCCAGACAGACAGACAGAGAACCTGCTAGTTATATTATAAGTGGACTAGCCAAAATAGACTCCCTAACAATCGTCTATTTTTGCTAGGCTGCCGCGTTCTTGGGTGGTTAGACAAAAGAAATGAAAAAAATTTGTCTCCGAATACTTTTTCTGTTTAAAATTTTTTTTTTTTTCTTTTTAGTAGGCGGAAATTTTTTTTTTTTTTTGACGGGAAAAGTTTGTTTTTTTTCGCGCCAAAAAAAATGAAAAAAAAAAAATAAAAAAAATAAAAATGGGGGGGGGGGGAACTTACCCACCCCCTCCGGACCCCCCCCCCTGAAAAAATCAAGAGCGAACGCAGACCCAATCGTATTCTGGAAGAACAGATCGAGCGCATAAAAAGAACCAATTACTATACGATCATTTATTGCTAAATGAGAGATGTGAAGAAAAAGCGATTTGTTCAAGTATTAGAATTAAGAAACTATTTTCAATTGTGTTCTCAGACGTTAGCGCGTTTGGCTGTTAGCGTCAAGGTTGCGAGTTCGAATTGCGACGTTAACGCCGAAAATTATTTATTGTTTATTTAGTCTTTAATATGTGGTCCAATGTATTTGTTTATGTTTCCGACTTTGAAATTAATTAAATAGTAATTATCTCGCCCCCCCCTCTCTCTTCTGTTCAAAAATTCCCCAGGACGAACAGACAGACATCCTGACATCGTGACAGAGCAAGTGCTCGTTATATTATAAGTGGACTAGCGAAAATAGACTCCTTAACGGTCGTCTATTTTTGCTAGGCTGCCGCGTTCTTCGGTGGTGAGACAAAGAAAAAAAAAATTTGTCTCCGAATCTTTTTTTTGTTTAAAAAGAAAAAAAAAATTTTTTTTTTTTTTTTGGCGGGAAAATTTTTTTTTTTGCGCCAAAAAAAAAAAAAAAAAATGGGGGGGGGGAATTTCTTCCCCCGCCCCCCCCCCCCTAAAACAATCGAGAGCGAATGTATTTCCAATGAACAGTTATACGATCATTCATTTGTAACTGGAAGAAGTTGAAAAAAAAATGGATTCTTTATCTATTAAAATTAAATAGGATTATATCACTTGTCTTGGTGGAGTAGAGGTTAGCGCGTCCGGCAGTTAGCGTCAAGGTTTCGAGTTCGAATCGTAGCCTGGACGCTTAAATTATTTATTGCTTATTTCTGAAATTACGTTTACAAAAATTCCCCAAAACGGACAGACAGACATCCTGACATCGTGACAGAGAAAGTGTTCGTTATATTATAAGTGGCCTAACAACTAGGCTGCCGCGTCGGAAATGAACGCTCACCAGTAAACCGATGGAGCCCCAGTCATATTTCTTGGGTGGGTAGACATTGATTTTCTTTGTTTCTAACAAAAAATATTTTTAGTTAAAAAAAAAAAAAAAACATTTTTTACCCCCACCCCCAATTTTTTTTTATCCTTCCCCATGAATACTAATATTTTCAGTTAAAAAAAAAATTGAAAAATTTTACAAAAAAATTTTTCTTCTTCTTTTTGGCGGGAAAATGGGGGGGGGGTAAAAAATCCCACCCCCCCATCCCCTTAAAACAATCGAGAGCGAACGAAGACCCCAAAGTATTTTCGAAGAACACGTCATTCATTTGTAACTGGAAGAAGTGGAAAAAAAAAGATTGCTTTATCTATTTTAAATTTCGATAAGATTTTATCACTATTCCTTTAGCTCATACGGTAGAGCGTCGGGCGCTTAAATTATTTATTGTTTATTTCTGAAATTACGTTTACAAAAATTCTCCAGGACGGACAGACAGACATCCTGACAGAGAAAGTGTTATATTATAAGTGGACTAGTGAAAATAGACTCCCTAACGGTCGTCTATTTTTGCTAGGCTGCTGCGTTCTTGGGTGGTGAGACAAAAAATTTTTTCCCGCCAAAAAAAGGGAGGCGGTGACATTCCCCCCCCCCCTAAAAAATCGAGAGCGAACGCAGACCCCAATTTATTTTCGAAGAACAGTTATACGATCATTCATTTGTAACTGGAAGAAGTGAAAAAAAAAAACGATTTCTTTATCTATTTAAAATTTGATATGATTTTATCACTTGCCCTATAGCTCAGACGGTAGCGTGTCCAGCGGTTAGCAACAAGGTTGCGAGTTTGAATCGCGGCCTGGGCAACGAAATTATTCATTGTTTATTTCTGACTTTGAAATTACGTTTACAAAAATTCTCGGCGACGAACAGATAGACAGAGAAAGTGTTCGTTATATTATAAGTGGACTAGCGAAAATAAACTCCCTAACGGTCGTCTATTTTTGCTAGGCTGCCGCGTTCTTGGGTGGTTAGACAAAAGAAAAGAAAAAAAATTTGTCTCTGAATACCATTTTGTTTAAAAAGGGGGGAAAAAAAAAAAAAAAAAAAAAAATTGGGCGGGGGTGGGTGGTAAATGTTAGCGGGACCCATACATGAGCATTGTCCCCCAAAATTGAAGAACCCAAGAAACTGATGCTGTCTGTCTATCTGTCGCGGAGAATTTTTGTAAACGTAATTTCAAAGTCAGAAACATGACAAATACATTAGGCCACATATTAACGACTAAATAAACAATAAATAATTTCGACGCCGAGGCCATGATTCGAACTCGCAACCTTAACGTCAACTGCCCGATACGCTACCGAATGCGCTAATGGACCAAGTTAAAAATAACATTTTGATTTAACTACTTAAAGAAATGTTTTTTTTTCATTTCTTTCAGTTAGCAATGAATGATCGTATAAACTATATAGTTTGGGGTCTGCATTCGCACTCGATATTTTTAAGGGGAAGGGGAATTTTCCTTTGACAGATCAAATTTGATAATTGTATGATTATTTTTTTCTGCATTTTTCTTCCTGAGGAAGTCTCACAATAAAGACGAAACGTTGATGAATACATAAATAATATGGTTTTTTGCTTTCCTTTTCATTACGTCGGAACATTTTATCCCTATCTTTATTCATATATATATATATATATATATATTAATTTTATACCTACATAAAAGTAATCCATGGACACATGTTTCTAGCTCACAGCCGTCATCAGCATGGCTAACTTAGACAAGGATCGAACCATCGATATTGATGTCTATAGTCCAGCGTCTTTACCATTGGACCAAGACGCCCTGTCTAGAAAAAAGTATGATTTTCATCATCTAAATATTTAATGCATTTTTATGCAATTATTTTTATTGGTGATTGCAGCATTTGCTGTATTTTTGCTTACTATTATTTCGATTGTCTCACTTCCTAAGTGATTAAGATGCAGAAAATTGCATTATTAGTTATTCTTAACTTTATAGGACATATTTTTCGTTAATATATATAAATACAATTGAAACAATAGTAAGCAAAAAAACAATGAACGCTGCAATCACCAATACATTATATACATATATATATTTATATATATATATTTGCTTACAAAACTTCTGCAGATGATCCGACATGTGACAAATTTTTTGTTTCATTGTATATAAAATATACATTGTCTTGAAACAGCTGTAAACAACTATAATACCTTTGTGTATACTCTATTTTGAATATGATCTGTAAATGATTTAAATCGTCAAAAATACATTTTATATATATATATATATATGGTAAAATGAAAAAGGAAAACCAAAAACTGGATGTTTTTTATGTGTACATCAACGTTTCGTCTTTATTTATAAGACTTCATCAGGATGATGATATAGGGAAAAGATATCATGCAAGCACAGATACATGTAGGGTAGACATGTTGGGAATAAAAATAAAATAAAATGAAAAATAATGGCAGCGTCTCTTCCCATATATATATATATATATATATATATATATATATAAATTCCCGAAACAGTTTTTCATGGTAAACAACTGATGATCCCTTAAAATAGTGTTAGAAACTAACTAATATAATAACTGTAAAAAATAAATTGACTTACATGAGTGATTTTCCACTGGAAGACTTGAGACTATAAGTTTTTTTAATTTTTTTTAAAAAGTTTTTTTTACTTTTTTTTTTTTATATAGTTTTAATGGTTGAGAAACTTCCGAGACTATATATATATATATATATATATAGATATATTAGATCATCCATTGGGTCAGTAGTTGTTATATTTTTAAATATATAATTTCTTCACTTTGGTATTGGGTGATAATCACGTTTTTTTCAAGGGTTACAAAGTCTAGGGATTTTACAAAGTCAAGATACATTGTGATGCCATGATAGATTCCTCTGCTTCGACAACCTTTCTCTCACCACTTCTATTATCATTCACCCTTTTTTTACTACGTAGAAGTGACAAGCATCCTAAGAGTTTTAACGATGAAATGCACTTAGCCTTGTTGCATTAACTCCCTCTCTAACAAAATAAACACACATACCACCAGGTGGCGCCAAACTTGATTTATCTCCCCTTGTCGTGACGCTGGGGGGGAGGGGAAGGGAGGCATCCTGATCTACCTTATAAAAAGGGATGCACAGACTCACTCCCTCTTTCTCTCTCATGACCTTCTACAGATAACATCAGCCAGATCGTCTCTCTCTCCATATTCGGGCTGACGGCTGCTATCACCATGTGCTCACACACGCACACTATACCGGTATGCAAGAACTTTTCTCTGCTCACATGCATACGTACACAATACTAAGGCTTTCTACTATAGACATTCCCAGTGGACACACTGTCTCAACGTACGCACACACATAAGTATGTACGTGCACACACATAAGTACGTCCACACACACATACATCATTCTATCTACACTTACTTTGAATACGTTTCAATGAACACTATTTCATAGTCAATTCTTGCATACAGGTAAATGTTTTATTGAATTATATTCTCTTCGACTTGTTACTTTGTTTTCATTAGTACATGCTTGTATTGTGAACACAAATATATAAATACGGGATACCCAGTGCTGTGCTAGTCTTGATGTGGAATCCTGTCAGTGGTGACTCCCGACTGAACAAGCTGTGCTGCATGAAATAAAGTTAACAATTTTGCAAAAAAAAAAAAAATAATGCCACATTATCTTTCAACAAAACTAATTCAGTGTCTTTCTTAAAAGAAAAACAAACAAATCTTTAACGCGGAAAAACTTGTCAATCTTATCCTATTTACTGGAGACACGTGTGTAAAAGAAAAAAAAGAAGAAAGAACATGACACCATCTCTTTCTTTCATCTGTGAACATGTGGAACAAAAATATGAAAATAAACAACCTCTCTTTTTATTCCTCTCTCTCTCTTTTTCTCGACGTGCACTATGGATTTTACTAGTACTGACGATGTCTTTGAAGTTTCGGCGAATTATTATCTGCCACCTTTTACGCTAGCAATGTCAAAAACGGGTTCACGCAATTGCAGGCATTATTCTCTTAGAGAAAAATAATGTTGCAGAGAAGCAAATTTGCCAGTGTGGTGGAAGCCTTGCTGCCAGAAGTGGTAAACGAAGTGACCAACCCGTTGGATGACGTCCATCAAGAGAATGGGTCGCTCTGAAGAAGTCATGCTACGAGACCTGTTGAACAAATATCAGTCTCGACAACAGGACACCTTCACAACTACTGCAGCATATGAAGATACAACTCTGGCAAAATACCATTTCCAAGAAAATATAGCGGCAATTGTGGTTGAACAAACTTTTCCAGTATGCAACACAAATACTGTAGACACCAACCACTCCTCTAGACATGTTAACAGACTTGGCTGATAAGATCCTCGAGTCCAACAGCGGTCCACAAATGATCAACACACTCGCCATTCCTAGCAGTCAATACAATGAACTGCAGGAGTGTAAATGAATGAACTCAAGTCTATGATAAAACCCCTCCAAACTCAAGGCATGGAGCCAAGAGCTTATTCACCGTACCGAGGCAGACACTGTAAGAGCCGTAGCAGAGAGAGGTCCCCTTACAGCCAACCTCAGGGTAGTATTTGCTGGTACCATTTTAAATTTGGCAACAATACCAGAAAACGTAACATCCCCTGCAACTACAAGCAACAGGGAAACACCCATCTTAGCCAGTAATAGCGACGACTGCGGCTGGAGGAAGAAGAAAAGGATGCTTGTTTTATGTGAAGGACCACAACAATGGTTACTCTTTTCTGGTGGATACCAGTGCAGAGATAAGCGTTATCCGACCACAAGCTGGACACAAACCAATTCCTTCCATGTTTAACCTGCAGCAAGCAGCAAAGGGTTCAAAAAGCGAGACGTACAGCACCAAGGAATTCACTCTACATTTTAGACTCCGCCGAAACTTTGTCTAGAAATTTGTGAAAGCAAACATCAAAATGCCCATCATCGGAGCCGATTTCCTTTCAGATTATGGCCTGTCCGACCACATATACAACCAAACATTCTCAGATGATATGACAGACATTAAGGTGAAAGGAATACTATTGACTCATTCAGCGACCTATCACACAAAATAATGTGTCAACATCTTGGACCAATACCCAGACATAACCAAGTCATTTAACATGTGGGTAAAATGGGCATGCACATATCTGAGGGAATGGCTGAATCCTTAGAAAGTGACCTCTAGTCCTTAGTGGAATGGGGTCATAAATGGATGATAACATTTAATGCTGTTAAGACAAAGTTCCTTTCTTTCAACAACTGCAAGAAACTTCTTCAGGCAAATAACACCCTACCTGAGCATCCAATGTTTAAAACTCCTCGGCCTAACATTCACAGGTAACATGAACTTAAACGTGTGGTCCCTCTACTGTACTAGAAAACTTCTCACACCCGACAGTATCCTATATCTCTACAAAGCCACCATCCACCCATGCATGAAGTATTGGTGTCAGTTCTGGGCTGGTGTGCCATCAACTAGTCTCTCCCCTTAGACAAGGTTTACAAAAGAGTCTCTAATCTAATAGGTCCCTCACTATCCACCAAGCTCCAGCCCCTGTCCCATCACCGCAGTGTTACACCCTTGAGCTTTTTTTACAAGTACTTTAATGGAGTGTGCTCCAATGAACTTGTTGCTCTGGTGCCGCTTGACATAAATACCCTCAACCAACCCGACAATCAGCTAAATTCCATCCATTCACTGTGGAGGTCCCCAGATGCCAGAGAGCCTTCTACTCCAATAGCTTCTTTCCTCAAGCTGCTGGCCTTTGGAACTCCTTCCCTGCTTGCTATTTCTCCAACTGTACCGACATGGAGAAATTTAAAACTAATGTGAACAAGCATATCGCTGCACAGCCTCCAATTTAGGATGCCCCCTAAACTTTCACACAAATTCTCAGTAGCTCCTTAGATCTACAGTGGCAACTTGCTTTGCTTCGGGGTGAACTCAGTTAAAAAAAAGTTTTTTTTTTACATACCCAAGACACTTTTTGTTAGTGAATACATATTTGTTCACGACGATGCTGGCAAAAGGCCATTACAACCACACTACCAAGGTCCTTACAAAGTAGTCAAAAGGGCAGAAAAATGTTTCACTATCACAAAAAAATTACAGTTTCTATTGACAGACTAAAACCTGCTTTAGCAGAAAAAATCACAGTTAAGTCAACATACACATGACACCCACACTGATTCCAACACCACAGAAAAATTTAATACTCCATGTGAATATACCCCACCAGAAAAAAATAAAAGAACAGACAAGATCTGGTAGGAAAGTCGCATTCCCACACAACATTAAAACATACATTTATTATTAAATACATCAAAACAGATTACTAAAATACCCTTTTCTCAATCTGGATATGAATACTTGTAGATTAACTCCCTTCTCAAACACAATTACACGCACATACCACCAGATGGCACCAAACTCGATTCATCTCCTCTTGTCGTGACATCAGGGGCATCCTGATCTGTCTAACAAAAAAGATGCAGACTCCCTCCATTTCTTTCTCTCCCTATTCGGGCTGATGGCTGCTATCACCATGTGCTCACACACACAAGGACACTATCCCGGTATATAAGAACTTTTCTCTACTCACACGCATATGTACACAATACTAAAACTTTCTACTATAGACATTCCCAATGGACACTTTGTTTCGATGTACGCACATACATAAGTACGTACACAAGCACACATACATAATTCCACTTACTTATATTTTCTTCAACTTGTTACTTTGTTTTCATTAATGCATGCTTGTATTGTGAACACAAATATACAGGATACCCGGCGCTGTTCTAGCTTATACATTTTACTGCAGTTTCATGGTATCGCCGTCATTAGGCGTGTTTCCAACTGGTATCAATCGACTTTATAGAGCTCTAGCCAATTGGATATTGAACCCTTTATTTGTTCAAGGTCTTCTGTCTTTAGCCAGGTCTCTTTCGATCTTGATATATATATATATATTATATATATATCTTTATGATTCATTGTATGATTTAAAATAAATACTGCCTCGAAACAGCTGTAAACAACCATAATACTTTAGTGTGTGTTCTTTATTTGGAACTTGATTTGGAAAATGTTTTGAATCGGCAATAGATATATAGGTAATTCTTGAAGATTTGAAAGAATTCTAACTATTTGATTATTACGCCCGAAATAATCGAATGCGTCAACATTGAACAGTTGTTAAAAGGGAGATAAGAGATTTTGCTGAAAATTTAGGATGGGGATTAAATACGACGCCAAAACCCAATATAAGTAAATAATAAGTAAATAACTAAAAAAAATAAACTAATAAAAAGACGAAAAAAACTTACTTGCAAATATATAAAGTCAATGAAGTTTCGCCAATGAGTTCGCTTTGTCACATGGTCGACTGATTATTTTCGACGTAAAGGTAAACAAAGGCGTGGAACTTTTCGAACGAAGTATTTTTTTGTTTTTTTGTTTGTTTGTTTGTTTGTTTAGAAACGAAAATAAACCCAAGAGAATATATACATTAGCGGGAAGAAAATATTTTAAAGAAATAGATGAAATAGCGTGGCATAAGAAATAAATAAAGAAAGCTATCAAACTTCCGGTTCCGGTGAGATAATTATGTATGCACGCATGCGTGTAACCAGTCAAGCCTCGTTCTGAAACACGGAATGAACGGAAGGAAGGAAGACAGAAGCCAACGAGAAGGAGGTATGAAAGCATTTGTTGATAAAGAAACGTCTCAAAAATGTGTTAAACTAAAAACAACACAGATTGTTTTATAAAAAGAGAAGAAAACTTTATGAATAGAATTCACAAAAAAACATACGTCTTTAAAATTATTAAATAAATCTTTAAATGTTTGTTTGTTTATCATTGGCAGTTAAAATTCGACAAAGTGTTACCCTTTGCCCCCACGCTGTGGGAAAATATAAATGTGTTTCTATTTAAAAAGAACACTTTTTTTTAACGTCGACACCCTGGAAAAATTGAAAAATAAATTCTGTCTTTAGAGAAGAGTAGATTTACTATATAAATTTAACGTAAACTTATCACCCAGTTCTTGACCACATAGCGTAAGACAGAACGAGTAACCATTTTTTTTTGTATTCCGAAAATGGCTGTTATTTTGGAAATATACAAAAATGGTTACTCGATCTGTCCTGTGCTATATTGCCATGAAAAGGAAGATCATTCGAGATCAAAGTGTAGTATCTGTTCCGATGGATACTGCACCCTATAGACTGGTATTGTCTTGGCCTTCGGGGCTTGATTTACGCCGGTCTATGGGATTGTCCTGTGCAGTTCTAGGAGGTCCACCCTCCCAGGCTTTGCCTCCCCTCTTTGGGGAGGAGTAAGTTAATTGCTTACTGCTTGAGGCGCCCCTACCGGGGAATGCCGACGGGGCTGCCCAGGCAATTTTTGATGGTCAGAGTGCTCACCTCTCGGGCGCTGGCTTTTCAACCCCCACTTTCCGACCCGAGCTTGGGTCACATCTTACTTGTGGGAGTAGGATAAAAACTGGCCTTGTGCCTAACTCCTGGAGAGGAGTAAATTACTCTATATAGTAAAGTGAACCCTCTTTAAAGTGTAAACTATTTTATTTTAATTTTTCCAGCTATTTCCAAGGCACAGACCTGTAATGATAGCACGGAAAAATAGGACCTCATTTTTATTTACTATTAACCGAATATTTATTGAAATAAGAAATACAATCGCGTAAAATAAAACGAAATTTTTAAAATTCTATTTAAAAAATAATTTAAGTACGAAATTAAATCAACCACAATGCATTTCGGTGTCTTCGTAAATAAGTCATCTATTTAAATATAAGGTTTATAGTTGAAAGATAAAGAATGAATTACTTCGTGCCCCTTCGAAATTTGAAAGGAATTTGAAAGCATTTAAACTGTCTCATAGAGAGTCATTTCTAGTTTTAGCAAATCCTCACGTATTTTCGAAGCTATTTACATCAAATAATTGTTGAAATGAGATTAAAAAAAAAAAAAACATTACGTAAACAAAGATTAGTTATAATTTATAAGAATTTAGTTCAACTAATATTTTAATGAATAAACGATAATTAAATTTAACTTTTAAAATCCTATTTAAAAAAATAATAATAATTAGGCAATCCCCCCCCCCCCAAAAAAAAAATGGCATGGTTAAAAAAAAAAAAATGAAACAAAAATGAAAGTAAAAAGTCTCCCAGACAACGCCGGGTAGATCAGATAATAATACATATTGAAAAAGTTTATTAGTTTGAAAATGTAATAAAAGCCGTGGTATGAATAAGATTGTTAAAAGTAGCAGCGGCAGCAAATGTTATTTTACATATCGACTCTTGATTGGACAACATCCCCAATCAGCAGTTGCTTTCTGTCAATCAACAGCAAGGATATTCACTTCCAAATCATGTGCATACTATAAAAAAATAAAACGAAACACACCGTTTTTTCCTCTCATTCCTATTTTTTCCAGAGACAACACATGTACGTATGTCACAAGCTTGTACACACAGGGCGAGAGATATTTACGAACTACTTTACACACAACGACAGCGTATAGACGCTGCTGACCGAACGCACATATTTCTCTCTACATACATACATTCAATCTACCTGCACATTTTCCTACAAGTTCATGGAGACACACACTCTCTCATTAACCAAACAGAGGCACGCTAATACACACGTACACATGCAATGCCTATTCCATTTACACACATTATACACGAAAATGCACATGGCAACAGCCGAAATGAACATATCAACTCAATTTCTCCTTACAAACACCTTTCTTCACCTAGAACGTTTCTTGGACTCTTTGAACTTTCATTCATCATGGACTCTTTATCTTTCATTGTCTTAACAAGTTATCAATAAAAAAATTACTAAACTTTGTCATTCTTTCTTTTTGATAATGTCTGATCCTCAACAATTTCTCCTAGCAGTGTCGATAAGTCGTCTGTCATTCGTTGTCTGAAATCACATCGGGCTCACAAATTTGTAGCGAAAGCCGCGGCACGGAAGAGATAGACAAGGCCCAGTTGTCTAGTGTACCATGACTCTCGCTAATAAGTAAAATAAATGCGAGATAAACAAAAAGGAGATAAACTTGTGTATTTAAATAATAAAGACCATTTTTTTTGTTTCAGTGGATCGTGCCATGCCAAATCAATCAACGTAGAAGTAAATAATGCATCCCGCAGAATCATTGGGACACTACGACCGACCCAACTACAAGTGGTGTACAGATTGGCTGGCATGGCACCTCCCCATAAGAGATGGCCATGTTAGAATCCCAAAAGACAAACAGGAAACCAACAGAAGACATCTCCTATCTGGCGACGGACAACTATGAGGCAGATTGAAATCAAGAAGCAGTTTCATAACCAAAGAGAGCCGTAACCATGCACGATCACAGAACTACCGTATTGACAGATGGAATGATTGGAATGACTACTTGGACAAAGCTATCCAAGAACCCAGAGAACATCTCCCACATGGAACGGATCTCCCAAGGAATAACTGGGTCACTCTTAGCCTGAACGAAGGTTTGAGGAACAGCAAGAACAAGCAACTACCCTTGTGGAAATCACAGACAGACAATGGAACACATCCTCAGTGTCTGCAGTGATCGACCAACTTTCACTGACCAAGATTTGATGGACTGTAATCTTGATGCCCATCGATGGATCCAGTATTGGCATGATAAGATATGATGAAAGTGGATGCGTCTTTTAAGTCGGATATTGTGTCCGATTTGTCATTGAATTAATGTTTTTCATGTCTCATAAAAACAATCTAAAAATGGTGTCGCGTCTCATCATGTTTATTTGCGCATGGTTAACTGAAACAGACATTATCATCCGATTACATTAAGATTAATTAAAAATTCATCTCTGTCTAAATATAAACTGGTTTGTTTATTAGTGTTTAACGATCTTCCGACCATTATAAGATAGAATGATTAGAATGACTACTCGAATGAAGCTATCACAGAACGCAACGAACATCTACCACATAGAACGGATCTCCCAAGGAATAACTGGGTCACTCTGAGCAAGAGCGAAGGTTGAAGGAACAACCAGCAACCTCCACAGATGGGGACCAGCAAGATCAAGCAACTGCCCTTGTGGAAATCCAAGACAGACAATGGAACACAGTGACTGCAGTGATCGACCAACTTGTACTGACCAAGATTTGATGGACTTTAACGTTAATGCTCAACAAAGGATCCAGTATTAGCATGATGATCATGATGATTTCAATGAAATAAGCACGACTCTTTGTTTGTGTTTCATGACTCAGTGAATCATTAGGAGTAGAGCGGTTACGATGATGTTGTATTGAAATGTCACCTGTTGTCTTGAATCACTAAGGGCTGGCTTATCACAATATATGATGATGATATCTTTTAGCAGTGATGTGATGTCAAAACAGTCTCGCCTTGGTACTGCTGCTACTTTTATTTATTTATTTTGTTACGCAACAAATCACAGAGTTTTTGATAAGTGCAGAGATCACTCAGCTGGCATGGCATCCAAGATCGAAGTTCTCTCTTCCTTGATCTCTCCAGAGGATTTATGACTGCCATCTCTGAATGGTGTTGCATTGGAGAACGTAGAGTAATTTGTGAACATTGGTTCCACAATTGTTCCATCCAGGCAGGGTGTGGCGGAAGTCGACTGTCAAGTTGGGGCGGCTAGATCCACTTTTGTATGCCTCCAGCAGTCCTTATCGGGGCGTAGGGAGATTTCATTTAACACAAACTCGCTAGAGTTAGTGGAAAAAAGATTAATTACAAGTCGTTTTAACCACCTGACAGAGCGGAGCAGCCATCTTCAGGAACTAAACACTTGTAGCCAAGATGCACAAATTGCGGCTAATAGAATAATTAAAGTTTTTTAAAACATAACTCAATCCCAAAATCAGAGTAGTATTTTAGCATTTACTTTTGTGTGATTAAAATATATAGGAAAAATCCCTAGGGAAACAAACGTTTGTTAACTCAGCTTTAATATATTAAATGAAAACATTAATAATTGTGGAAAATGTGACACTATAATAATTTTAAAAGAAAGAATATTTTTAAAACAATGATTCCAGTAGAAATAAAGAACATAAAATAGAGGGAAAATGCAATCATAAAAAAGTGAGAATTGGCCTTTGTGAAATAATTGTTTAACAAAGTGTGACATTGTCAATTTCAGGCTTAAAACTTTCTTGTTTTAGTAGAAATGGAATTATGTGTCAAGTGGCTTGCTTAGATACATTGTTGATCTTGAGTTTTCAGTTTCTAGAGAAATGGAACCATGTGTCGGTTGGCTTTGAGAAAACAAAGAAGTTATATGTATTTCCTGTACCCTGTGTTCATGTTACTTATGGAAGATGAATCAACATCTGGAAGGTTCCGAAGTTATTAGGTGTTAAGTGACCGCTGGATGGCAAGAAGAAAGTAGAAGAATGGCCGATCGGGCTGTGCATAACAAAGAACCACTTAAAACAAAAATTGATAATTAAAAAATTTACTATGATGGCCGCATCGGGTTAAATGCCATTAATGAAATTCCTGTTCGGATGGCGGATGGATTAACCACTAGAACTCAAAGAGACCATTCTGGCAAAAGTTAATGGTTGGGATTTCATTAAACTGGTCAACATGAAAACAACAGAGATAGTGGAAATGAGATTAATTACAAGTAATTTTGACCACTTGACAGAGCGGAGAAGCCATCTTCAGGAACTAACCACTTGTAGCCGAGATGCGGAAAATGGATATCCTATGACTAATTCGCTTGGCTCAACACCTGATGATTGACCGGAGGAGAAAAGTAGATAATTAAGAGCACTTAACTTAATTCCGTTTTGACCGAAGGAGGATGAAAAAACACCCTCTAAATTTAATTCCGATTGACCGAGATAAGAGGGGGAGTTGCCGAAGCTACGTCAGCATTGCTGGATAGAAAAAAGGGGCTGGATCAAACCATACTTCCAACAAGAAATTTTACTAATACCTGAATCAGTGTCACACAGGAACAGCAGTGGGAAGGGTTGAACTTTTATTGTCTGATTTTTATTATATATATATATATATATATAGTCTCGGAAGTTTCTCAACCATTAAAACTATATAAAAAAAAAAAAACAAAAAAAAAAACTTATAGTCTCAAGTCTTCCAGTGGAAAATCACTCATGTAAGTCAATTTATTTTTTACAGTTATTATATTAGTTAGTTTCTAACACTATTTTAAGGGATCATCAGTTGTTTACCATGAAAAACTGTTTCGGGAATTTAATATATATATATATATATATATATATATATATATATATATATATATATATATATAAACCATTTTGATTATTCTTTTAAACTCGAGTCGCTCTTTATTTTTTTTTGATGATGCCTATGACGTCATCACCTTGAGCCCTCTCTTCATTTCGCTCTATAGTCCCGACTTTACTCAGACCTTGCAAATACAATGTGGGAGGACAAGTAATAGATCGCAGACTACATCGGACCATTCCTGGACTTCTACGGCAAGGAAGCGTAACGTCATAAAAGAATTTAATTTCCCAAGCTACAATAAACAACTAAAACCCAAACACAAAATATTACAAATATTACTAGCTCGAGTTAAAAATATATATAATAATCACAAATGTTTATTTAACAAAAAAGATATAGATATAACACATCCCTACCAAATTATTCATGGGAAATCAAACAGTGGAGAATCTCCTACAGGTAAGTGAAAAATCTTAAAATGGGTAAAGCTATGTAGATTTGGAGAGAAGCTATGTAGAGTATGTCTTTGTGGAAAACTAGAAATTTAAAAATCTGTTATACTGAAGAATCAAGAAAGCTATATATTTTAGACTTAGAACAAATTATACTCTGGATAGTCACTTAGGAAAATCGTATTTCAGTTTGTTTGTCTGTGTGTCTGGATAAAACTGAGAAACTACAAAAGATACACTTACAAACCTTGCATATCCTGATTCAGGTGGTTATGATTTTTTTAAAATACTCTAATATTAATTCGATTAGTCACCAGAGAACAAATTAGTGAATTTTTTTTTCTTTCATTATACTGAATGTTGTTCAAAAAACAACACTGAAATTAGATTTTTAAAAATCGGCTGCTGATTTTTTTTATTTATCTATTACATTGAAGCAGTTTCAAAAGTTGCACATGAATTAGAAAGAGACAGGAAAAGAGAGGAGAGAGAGAAGCAAAAGAAAGAGAGAGAAGCAAAAAAGAGATAGAGAGAGAGAGAAACAGAGAGAAGCAAAAAAGAGAAAAGGAAAACGAGAGAAAGAAATAGAGAAGCAAAAAAGAGAGAAAGGGAAAAGGAGAGAGAGAAAAGGAGAACGAGGGAGATATGTGCTAATAAAGAACAAAATGACTAAGAAGGTTTAAAAAAAAAAGGATGCTTTACTTAAACATGTCCTAGATAAAACGGAAAAATCAAAGAATTTATAGAAAAATAAATAATTTTCATATAGTGTAAAAAAAAGTATTGTATTGCGAACATAATTAAAAACCCAAGATGGAGATTCAAATGTAAAAACGTAAAAAGTTAAAAATGAAGAGAGTTCATGAAAACGAGAAAACGTAAATCATTAAAATAATTTAACTGTCGATGTAAATAAAGAAAAATAATATCGAAGCAATAAACCACAAAATTATCTTAGTCAAGAGTAATAATATGAGGAGGGGATTTCACAGATTAGAAACGTGGACAAAGTCAGCTCCACTCAAAACCACCTATGGAGAAATAATAATAATAATAATAAAAGAAAAAATATATTATTTTCAGAGAGGGATTGGAAATCTGAACATTCCTTTGTTCATGATGTCAATAGGTCAAAATAAAGGGACAAAGAAGAAGGTCAGATTCATATGTTTTTAAAAAGAATGTGGTTTAAAATTCTGAGGAAAAGAAGACAATTAGTGGCAGGTGGGAAAAGTTTGTCAGGAGAGCTGATGTAAATGTACATAGGTATTATATAAGAAAAGAGACAGTGGGTCAGAGGTCGTGCAAAAGTCCGGGTAATCAAGTTAATCATCTAAAGAGAAAATAAGACGAAGAATAAAAATACTATTTTGATACAAAATCGTTATCTTGTTCATTTTAGTCAGGGGGGGGGGGGTAACTCTGCCCCTGACAGAAACAAAAGTGCAGATAGAGTTATTTCCTTGCACGGAGACAATCAGATTTATAATTTCAGGTGATTGGAATTCGACCTTCACCTTGCAACAAAATAAATAAATTAATCAAGAAGCTATTATTTAATTAAAACAAACAATAGAAGAGATAGTAATAAGGTGGTGGATTGAACCAGAGGAAGGGACGCATTCTTTGTCAGGATCTCTGGACCTTGGAGTATTGATTTACTCCTCTCCAGGAGTTAGACACAAGGCCAGTTTTTATCTTACTCCCACAAGTAAGATGTGACCCAAGGTCGGGTCGGGAAAGTGGGGTTTAAAAATTGCCTGGGCAGCCCCGTCGGCATTCCCCGGTAGGGGCGCCTCAGGCAGTAAGCAATAAACTTACTCCTCCCCAAAGAGGGGAGGCAAAGCCTGGGAGGGTGGACCTCCTAGAACTGCACAGGACAAACCCACAGACAGGCGGAATCAAGACCCGAAGGCCAAGACGATACCAGTCTATGGGGTGCAGTATCCATCGGAACAGATACTACACTTTGATCTTAGCCAAAAGTAGAGTTCCAGCAGATGTAGTAAACGTGTGAACGACGCAGCAATTCAAGACAAAATTGGACACGAAAGCATTGCAAAAAGTGTAAAGTATAAAATCAAAAGTCCTAATGAAGTTAATAGTCCGAAAATCAAGTCAAAACATGGAAATTTCATATAGCACCTCCATTATTGGTGAACAAAACTATTATTAACCTTTGTACATTAGTTTCGAATCTCACTACATCTAGCCACACTGATGATTCGCAAAGACGACGAAACACGTGTCTGTGGATAAGTATATTTTATATATAAGCTCCCCTATAGGTGGAGCACTATAAAACTCATGTATGTGTACGTGTGTGATGTTTGTGTGTTCCCTACAGAAAGAAAGGTTTGAGAATCTACACTAAATCGAAAAGTGTGTTCTTATGTAAAATTTACCATGGAAGACAATGGAAGTGGTCAAGTGAACCCCTAAAGGAGCTATGACGGCATAACCCGTTTGAAAGTTCAAATATATCCAATTTTTATGAAATTTAAATCAAATGTATAAAAAACTTCTCAGGGAGACAATGGAAGTTGTCCTGAATTGCCCTCCTAACCTAAGGGAGCTATGGGGTCTGAACCGTCTTTAAAACTTCAAATATATCCTATTTTGATGAAATTTATATCATACGTATAAAAATGAAAGTGGTCCCTAATCTCTATATTACACTATGTGCCAAATATCTATGCGCTCACATCTCTAAGTCACCCATGTCGACAGAACCCCTTAAAACTTCAAATATGTATATCTGATTTTTCTTATGAGTGTTATTTTTAAAGTCGACTTAACAAATGTCTGAATTGTTTAGTTGGGAAAATATCAGACTGAAAACATCGAGTGTGCGGTTTCGATTCTACGTAAATTTTCTCAAATAAAATTATGTGAAATCAAATAATATAGTTTTCCTTTTTTTTAGTATAATAAAATGTAAGTGAAGAATTTTAATATATTTAGTACGACACAATGTCGCTTCGTTTGTCTGCCTCTTTCTCTCTTTTTATCGCTCTATATACCTAGATCTATGTATATGTATATAATAATGGAGAACACCTCTTTGCCTGTGTGTATGTCTGTCCCTAAAAATGAAGACATATGAGGGAGTGTACATCATTATATTCAGTTTAATGTCTGTTTTACATGCTGGCATGTGTTGGACGGCTTTTATAAATTGACTTCCAAGCTAACCTATCTCAGCCCAGGTCTTTATTTATCTCACTTTCTCTAAAGTCCATCTTTATCACTTCCTTCCATGTTTTCCTTGGCCTTCCTTTGTAAACTGGACCTGCTACCTCAACTGTTCTACATCTACTAACTCAGGAACTCTCATACATTCTTTCAATGTGGCCATACCATCGAATCCTCTTGTTCTGCACACGTCTCCCTTTACTGTCTAGATTTCATTTTCCTCTGAGCTCAACAGATCTGAGCTTGTCTTTAAGACTTGCGTTACACATTCATCGTATCATTCTCATATAATTTCTCTCCATGCAACGCATGTCTTCAACCCTCACTCGCCAGGCCCCCCCCCCTCCATACATAATCACACTGAACACACATGCCCGACAGACTCTTCCCTGCTGGCCAGCAACCACAAAAATTCCCCGAACCCACTTGATTCTAGCTATCACACTAGCACCTGCTCCAACCTGTGCTCCAGTGGTATCACCAAGGTAACAAAATTTCCGAACAACCTCAATAACTTTGCCATCCACACATTCGTCCCTGTTGTCTCACACTTCTTGCACACAAACAGGTTGTCCTCTCTCAACCTACTAGTACTTCCACTTCACTTAATGTGTATCCAATAACCATTTAAGTACCACAGAAAATTGAGCTGCACCCGACCCCCTTATCACAAACTGAGCATGAGAATTTTTCTCTTTCCAGAGGATTTCCAACACCACAATTCGATCATGGATCAACTCACCCACCGGTACCGTCTTGGTCTTCGGGCCTTGATTCCGCCGGTCTGTGAGTTTGTCCTGTACAGTTCTAGGAGGTCCACCCTCCCCGGCTTTGCCTTCTCACCCTATAAGAAAGGGGTAGTTTATTGCTAATCGCCTGAGCCGCACCTACCAGGGAATGCCGACGGTGCTGCCCAGGCATTTTTTGTAGGCCAGAGTGCTCTCCCTTCTCGAGGGCACTGGCTTTTCCAAATCCCACTTTCCTGACCTCGTGTCACATCTTACCGCTGTGAGAGGAAGATAAATTCATCCAACACCACAACCACTGATCAACGCTTTTGTCTTGGTAGTATTCACTCTCCACAGCATCCCCCAAGCCTTGAACTTGATAAGTAATTGTTTCATTGTTTTACAAGTAAGTCCTAAGTGATCAAAATACAGCATCTCTTCTGGACAACACATGCGGATCTCCCTGGACAATGCCTCCAAGACGCAGATGAAAAGCAACGGACTCAGTACAAAACCCTGATGCACTCCCATTTTCACATTGAATATAAGCGTATTCAACATGTACAATTTACATGTGAACAGAGAAGTAGTTTTCTGTCTCTATCTGCCATTTAAAGGAGCTAATATGTTACACAAAGAAATTAATATATTTATAAGTGTTAGGTTAACAGTATTAACATATTTCTGAATAGCTAAGTGGGTAAGTTATCTAGCTGACAATAGCTCAGTGGGTAAGTTATCTAGCTGACAACAGCAAAGTTGCTGCTAAAGTAAACTCTCCTTGATATGATCATGATGTTGCATATGATATTATTCGACACTCTAACTCAAGCAACCCTGCTAGTATATATCGATATATATATATATATATATATAAATATTTATAAATACATATTAAATTATTACCTACATACGCGGGCGTTTCAAGCTTATGACTCTCATCAGTGAAGGAAGTGATAATTACAGATGATCATAAGACTCGAACCTTGTTGACAAAAACAGCCTAGACTCTGCAAGCTATTGCTCTATCCCCACGGCCACCAGGAACTACCACCTGATTATGGGGAAATTCAGTTCTATTTATGCCTTGAGAAAGCGAGCGGCAGACAGAAGACAGTCGAGAGGGTTCAACAAACGTTTTCGGAACCTTGCTTAAAGCTAAGTGACAGTCTATTTTTAACATCCCTGAACAGTGCTCAACTAATTTCTTAAAGAGGCTTTATAATAATATTTATAAATAGATATTAAATTATTACCTACATACGCCGACGTTTCAAGCTTATTGCTCTCATCAGTGTAGGAAGAGATAATTACAGATGGTCATAAGGTGCGAACCTTTTTCACAAAGACAGCCTAGACTCTGCAAGCTATCGCTCTATCCTCACAGCCACCGAGAAGTACCACGTGATTGAGGGGAAATTAAGTTCTATTTGTGCCTTGAGAAAGCGGACGGCAGATAGAAGATGTATATATATTTATATATATATAGATTTTGATGTGTCACTGAGAATATTCAGTAAAGTCCGGAACAAGGCCAATAAAAACAAGCTCGATGAGCCCCGATTATAGGGGACAGAGCATTTATATGTATATTTGGAGAGTTTAACAAGATGGGGGGGGGGGAGGCTATATTGAGGTTAACCGAAGGATATGTGGGGGTTTCCCCCTTCCTTTCCCCCCTTTTTTGGATGGCACCGGACTTGATTCTTGTGCAGGCACATCACGAGTACCACATATTACCGAGTTGTTTGAGCTGTCTTTTGAACTTGTTTCCCTTTTTTTCTTCTTCTTAAGTGATTTCAACTGGATCAATCCCCTCAGTTGTTGAGGTCAATATCTTAGATTTGTATCTCCCCTGAAGAATTGCCCAGCAAGGTGCTTGCTAGGTAGCGAAACACATGTAGGGAACTATAGCTTTACAAAATAAATAAATAATAAAATAAAAGATCTTTTTGTTGTGATGAATCCTCTCTGGAAAAAATATCTTGGTAAACTCTCTCTCTCTCTCTCATATATATATATATATATATATATATATATATATATATATAAAGGTTAGTGAGTAGAACCCCAGCAGAATGCCTGATTATTCTGAAATTTAAAAAGGAGAGCATACTATTGATTTATATACATATTACAGAAGCTCAATTGTACAAATGTTGCTCTGATTTTCTGTAATACATACATATATATATATATATATATATATATATATTACTTTTTCATGTATCCACATAAAATTTTATAAGGAGATATAATTTTTTATGTATCAATTTTCAGTATTTACTTCAACAGTGCTCGATACGTAAGTAGAGTTAGGTAGTAAGTTATGAAAATATATTTATGGCAATTAAGCTACACAGAGGCTCCTGCGTTTCATCTCCGGGGGTGAATCTTCAGGCTAAAATGCATGGAGTTATTTTTGCCGGGTGTTTTTATATACACGGCTAGCTAGTTAACCAATCAGATTCTTTGTTGTTCTTTCAGCCAATCGTTCGGCTTTCCAGGAACAAAGATCCGGTTAGTGTTACTTCCTATATCCTGTTCTATTGTTCTGTTTTCTATAGAGTGGCCTATATCCGGTTTCTTTGTTGTGTCAATATAATGGGTGAATTTATTTTAACACGTGTATATATATATATATGAGTTCAAAGTTTTTCATTTTGAACGTTTGTCTATTATGTTGCACTACGTTGTATAATTTTTTCAAATTAAGAACTTTTTATGTACTTTCTGACGAGCTTGAGGTGGACACATTCAGTGTTGACATAATAATGTTGGTTGGTTTATTTTAAGCAAAACGATTCGTAAAATAATTTGCACTAAAATGTATCTGTTTTTGAAAATGTTTTGTAACAAAAATAAAAAAATCTTGGCGTTTGGGATATAAATGAATTTTGCTTACTTATATATATATATATATACATATATATTTATTTAAATTTAAATATAAGATAAATGGAAATGAATCGAACAGTAGAAAAAAGAAATACCAAAAAAACTGCTATTAACATTTCATCTTCATCTGTTAAAAGCTTTGTCAAGAGTGCGACAAAGAAAATAAAAATCAAAGGTAGCAAAAACGAGAAATTCTGCTTTTTGTATCTTTTAGCTTTAACTTTTTTGTCTCACTCTGGAAAAAGCCTTCGGTTTTTCTTTTTCCATATATACATATAAACTAGCATGCCTACACTACGTTGCCCGGAAGGTGGGGGACATGGACAACAAAATAGGAGAGTCAAAATGTGTGTGTAACGTCTATCTTTTAAAACTTCTCTCTCTCTCGCTTCCCCTTTATCTCTCGATCAGAAATAGCATGTCACATCTAATGCCCATATTTACTTGTCTCCCCACGAGGGCAAAGTTAGACATAAGGGTGTTCTTTTTTTATCTGTGGGAATAAACAGGTCCTCAAAAAAAAAAACAAGGGCACTCTGGAGAAGACAAAAATAGAAACTGATCAAATCAAGATGGATTTTCCCTTCCTCCAAGCGAGGACACAACAGATACTACATTTTGATCCTAGCCCGAAAGCCAATAAAGTATATTTTAGAGTTTAACACCAAAGGTCGATGGAAAGAAAAATTGCTTTAAATGTTACCCCCTCCCTGCCACTCCCTGACTTGACTAATTTTGTTGCTGACCCCCAAAAGAATGAAAATCGTGCTCATATTCTGTCCAAGGCAATGCTGAAAAAGAATATATCAGCTTTGTGGGTGTGTCTTGTGGAGTTCATGACTCTTTAGCTGGACACTCATGCACACAAATTCTCTGTATATAATAGATGTAAAACATATATGTCTACTTTGTGAGACCTGAGTGTTCGATATTGAACGATTAAGCACGTACAAATATAAATCAAATCTTCATAGGAATTGGAGTTACGAGGTTACACAATCATCTGATAATCACATGGGTTTGAAACTGACAGTAACTATACAAATTTGATAACTGTTTACCAATATGACTTCAACTTTATATATATATATATTAGATGAAACATACAATTCAACTATACTCTGAGAAAGGTCTCATTGACGGAAACATCTGTTATATGAACAAATAAGCAAGTTTGAACAATTTGAATATTTTGATTTCCTTGCTCTTCATGAAAACAATCAAAGCACTCGTCGGCAGTTGGCAGTGTTTATATAAACATTGAGATTTGGGTTACTAATGACTCATGACTAATGACTGAAAGGTTATAAGCATGGACTGTCAATTAGATGGTATAGTTTTGATCTTGACTTGAGGCATTTGCTTGTATAGCCACACTAAAGAACTGTGATACAGTGAAACAGTCTGTGGATGACTAATATATCTATATATATATGGAATAGTTGATAAGCATGTAACAGATTAAGGTCGTTTGACACACCCGAAATATCTAATCTGTTTTTATGTTTATCCATTATTCCATATACTAGCTATTCTATTTTGATTGAAATGTAATTAGATGTTTTAAACTCCCTATCTCATATTATATATATATATATATATATATATATATATATATATATATATATATATATATACGTGTGTGTTTGTGTGCGTGTATTTTTAATGATTTAAATCATTTTCAAATCATGTTCCAAATAAGGAGTATAGGCAAAGATGTTACAACTGTTTCAAGACAATGTTTATTTTAAGTCATATAATGAAACATGCTTTTCAAATCGAATTCTATGAGAACTATATATATATATATATATAAATATATATATATTATAAAATTGAAAATAGAAGCCTTTATCAATGCAAGATCAATTAATTTTCTTTTACTTTAATCTTATTAATTTCGGAATAATATTCCACCATCAGAGTGGACCAGTATTGTGTCATTTTTTTTCAAAAAATAAAAAAACTTTTTTTTGTTTTTTTATATAATGACCTTGTTATGGGTGTATCCGCGGAGATGTTGTTAGCGGTTATCAAATTCTGGTTGTAGAACGAAGAAAACATTGGCATGCACAAACTTATATATATATAATAGTATTCATATGTTTTTATAAAGAATATATACTTTTTTAACCATATACACCCTATAGTATCTAAAATATTTCCAATCACAAGCTCAATGAAGTTGTGTTACAATATTCAGAGCGTACATACTTTATTGTTGCATTCCAATGACAAAATCAATCCAAAACCATAATTTTCATTTTTTTCTTTCAATTTCTTTATTTGTGGTTTTGGATTGATTTTAATATGGTCATTGGAATGCAACAATAATATATATATATATAAGTAAGTTGCGATAAATAATATTAGTACATTATTTATATCAGCTCCAAAAATTCAAACACAACGATTTGGAATATTTTATTTTGTATTATATTTTACTGTTTTCCAAATTTTCTCTTCATCAGCGAATCAACATTAAATAAATTTGCATAATCCACAGTTTTATGTTTACTAATATTTTATTATATCTAACTATATTAAATGTGAGAGAAATAATCCCTATATTTATTTACGAGGAAACTTCAAAGAGTATTAGATCTTCTGAAAGCGAGAGAACTCAATATTGCTTCTTTAGAAACTTTTCTCGCAAAGTGCTCAACTTGAAGGGAGCTTCAAATAATAATTTTTGTGAATAAATATTTAGGTACTATTATTGCTGACACGCCAGATTTCCGTGACTTTGCGTTGGCAACGATCGGGTAGGCCCAAGAGCTGACGAAGTATTAACCAATCAGTTTGCAGCATTCATTCGCCAAGCAGGCTATAGCAAGCAGCCGACAATATTTGGAAGAAAAAAAACAATAATCGCGTTCTATTGCAACAACAATGAATTATTATCAGCTGTGTCAGGTCATCGAATCTCCAGAAGGACTAATTTAAAAGCATAACATTTTCATTTCTTTCTTTGTTTTATGTTAAAAAATACATTGACAAAACTTTACCACCTCCCACCCAAAAAAACATTATTTTCACGAACAAATAAAAACATTCACATCTACACATTTGATTGACAATGGTTCATTTGACCCACCAAAAAATAAAAATATATTTATTGACAGTTCTTCAGCTATGGTTTGTTCGTTTTTTTTCTCTTTTTATCTATGTATTTTTTCTTTGAAATTCTTCATCTTATCTTATCAGCTGCCAGTTTTCCATTAAGCGCTTGGCAGTTTCAGCCTCGTTTTCGTCTCGCCAACTCTTCGGCGTTCCGCAACCTGCCCGATCGTTGCCGATGCAAAGTCACGGAAATCTGGCACGTCAGCTATAAGAGTACCAATATTTATTATCCACAGACATATGTTACCCATCCGCTAACAATCATTAGTTTTATATAACTGTACCACCCATCAAATGCTTCGAAGATAGGACCCAACAAATCCAATATTCTAATCCATTCCACCATCATGACAGCTATAATAAATGTGAGAGAAATAAACGCTATATTTATGAATATAGAAAATCCCAAAATCTTCCTAAAGGGAAAGAACTTTTGCAATATTGTTTCATTTATTAGAAACTTTTCGTATTTCTCTTGAAGGAAACTTTAAATAATCATATTTTTTATCATTTATTATCAACAGACATATTTCCCATTCACTAACAATCATCAGTGTGATAATAACTGTACCGCCGTCAAACGATTCGCACCCTGGACTCGAGTCACTATTGATTCGGGTCCAATATCCTGGTCTATTAAAATTGGTATTTATTACAGTGCCATCTCCATGGAAATCGCTCCAGACAAGGCATGAAGCCACTAGATGTAAAGAGCTAAAATAGAAAAAAATGTTATTTATTACTGTCATCTCCATTTTTTAATGGAAATCGCTCCAGACAAGGCATGGAGCCAATTGATGTAAGGAGCTAAAATAGAAAAAAATGTTATTTATTACTGTCATCTCAATTTTTAATGGAAATCGCTCCAGACAAGGCATGAAGCCACTTGATGTAAGGAGCTAAAATAGAAAAAATTGTTATTTATTAGTCATCTCCATTTTTTAATGGAAATCGCTCCAGACAAGGCATGAAGCCAATTGATGTAAGGAGCTAAAATAGAAAAAATTGTTATTTATTACTGTCATCTCCATTTTTTTATGGAAATTGCTCCAGACAAGGCATGAAGCCAATTCATGTAAGGAACTAAAAAACAATACTACTTCAAGGTAAAAAACTAGCCAACAATAAGTGTTTGGTGGATAGATTCCGACCCAGAAAACAGCAATTTTTCCTCTTTTGTCAGAAACATCGCTCATAGAATCTGAGAACTAAAGGACAAAATAAGGTAAGCGAGAGTTACGAGGCTGCCGAAAGTAAACGAAAGGTCCACTTTCTACTCTCCTATATTTATACTATCTTCTCATTTCAACCTGTAAATAAAAACAATACGGAGAACAATTACACTATTAATGCTTATGAATATATGGCTCAAATTTCGGTAAATATTTCATCTGATAGTTCCCAAAAACGCCCATGTAATTCCAATTTTTTACCATTATCTCTGAATTCATTTAAGTCTGTCTTTGAATGTTCTACACCATCACTTAATTTGATCTGGTAACTTGTTTCGAAAATATATATCACTCGTTAGACAAAAGAATTCAATTGGATGATAGACCTAGCCTTTGAAAACTGCCTTTCAATTAGTGATACAATTGTTGTGGACACACACATGCATATATCTGATACTAAGAATATAAATATCTATTTTCAGTAAATACACACACATTTGAATTGCCTACTAGACACCATCTTTGAGTGTCTTCAGTCTCTCTGTAAAAGGGTTTGTCAGGATAACCTGACATGAGGATACTTCACCCGGCAAGTAAACCCTGACCAAATATTTAAAATAACATAGTATTCGAAGCCCAAATAAGATCTCGGTTTGCCTACACGCCTATACAAAGAATAGTGCACCTTCTCCTAGTGATGTTACCTCAAGTAACACCACTTAGCTGGATACTCCACCAGACCAGATGAATTCTTATCCTGGAATCCTGTAAGACCAAGAGACCAAAAGAAAGATATACTATAACATAATCAACTGGTCAATTATGGAGAGGAAAATTAATGTTCTTAACTTCTTTACAAACTCAATGCTGGAGAAGTAAAGGAGAACTTTAATGGAACACTTGAAAACATATGTATCACATATAGAGATCAAGTGTTAGCCTCAGGAAGGGCCCCCTTGATTTCTGAGAGCTTCGACTGAAGTAAAATGAAACAAAAAAGCAAGAAGACCTGACGTTGCTCAAGATTGAATGAAGATTACTACTATGTACTTATTCATTATGCTCGTAAAATCATATTATTTTTTTGTTTTACTGACCCCCTCCCCTTTTCGCCCCCTAATATAGTTTGAAGAAGCTGAAATGTTGGAATTAGTGTCTAATTATAATTCTATTAAAATCAGATATACGTATTTGAAGTTTTAAGGGGGTTCTGTCCACATGGGTTACTTAGAGGTGTAAATATTCAGCACATAAAATTTCATACATTGGATTTAAATTTCATAAAAAATAGAATATATTTAAAGATTTTAAGGGGTTATGTCCTCATAGCTCCCTTAGGGGTGCACTTAGAGATTCGGGAATACTTCCATTGTCTTTCTCGATAAATTTTACATAAGAATATACTTTTAGATTTTACATAGATTTCTTTTCAATAGGAAGCACACAAACATCACATATAAACACAGAGTTTTATATATATAGAAAATATAAAGAAAAGTCAGTCGGTCTGACAAATCGATATTTTATTCTGAATTGTCATTTCTTCTTGGGTTTTGTGGAATTATGTTCTTTAGGAAACTAAAATATGTCATTTCGAGTTAATTCCTTTCAAAAAAGTCTTTATCCTGCTTGGAATATTTTTCGGAAGGAAGCCATCTTTGTTGTCAGCAGCAAATGTAAATTAGAATTACTGCCATCTTCATTATCAGCAGCAAATGTTATCTATTATTGCACTTATTATTAATACATATAATGTAAAAAGGAAAAAAATTATGAATACAAAGAAAGCAGTTACGATTTTTTACTGCACAAAACAACTGCTGCAATTTCTTATACAAGATGCGAACATGAACTTTTACAATTTACCTATATATATATATATATATATATATATATATATATATATATATATAGTAAGATATTATAATGTGTCTTTACCTCATCTGTTATTGTTATAAAACTATGTTAAGAATATCGACTCTTTTGTGTGTCTGCCTATATATATATATATATATATATATATATATATGTATATATATATAGTAAGATATTATAATGTGTCTTTACCTCATCTATTATTGTTATAAAACTATGTTAAGAATATCGACTCCTTTGTGTGTCTGCATATATATATATATATATATATATATATATATATAGTAAGATATTATAATGTGTCTTTACCTCATCTGTTATTGTTATAAAACTATGTTAAGAATATCGACTCCTTTGTGTGTCTGCATATATATATATATATATATATATATATATATATATATATATATATACACATACAGAGATAAGCTGATAAATACATATATATAAATATATATATTTATTATTAATAGTAAGAGAAAATGGCTGTTCATGAGCCCTGCACAGGCACCCTTGATAATCGGTCAAAAATCGAAAAATAAACAAAATACTGTAACACATCCAATGAATGTCACCAATCGTAGGAAAATGTAATGCTCTACCAGTATTTTGTTTAATTTTCGTTTTTTGAGCGATTATCGAGACTCAGCTTAATTTCAGCCATTTTTTTGTTCGTTTAAACTGAACAGGTTAGTTTTGAACAAAAACAAGTTAAAATACAAATAAACTTATCCGGGTAAGTAGAAGAGTAACTTATCTTGCCTTTGATAACATTTATTTGTTGCCTACTTGTTTTTTCATCCCATTTTTGTTTTGTTAAAAAATGTCCCTGATTTTTATATATATATTCCAACAATGTATTTTAACAATGTATTTTTATTTACAAAAATCTAAAAATAAGTTGAGATAAGTTATCTCCCTTGCTTTGCTAGCCTAAAGTAAAAAAAAGAAAAAACAAAAAGGGCCAAACTCAAACCATGACCAGGAGGAACATTTGTCAGTACATCGTAGGTACAACTGGATTTTTTGTCAACTTCCGGGGATCGAGGAACTCGCATGTTTTGGTTTTTTAAATAGAACAGCAAGACATAAACAATGGGATACAATTGTGAACGCAGAGAAACTTCTGATCACGAAGACCTGAAGAGAAACGAATGAAACAGCAAGAAAGACAAAAAGGTACTTACTTCCTGTCTAGGGTTTCTGACTATTGACATTATTGGTGGCCGAAGACCTTTGTTTACAGTCTTTCACGAATATTTACGGTGATCGTATCCGATATATACCGAATACCAACTAGCACGTCGCTTTTTTCCTTCCAGCGAGACGAAAATTCTTGAAAACCTTAAAAAAGAATACAATTGTAGTTCGGGCTAAAAAATGTCGGGCCGGAACTAAGAACTGGCGCATGCGCGGCACGGCATTCTGGGATAGACAACCGGAAACTAGCCTCGCTTTCATCGTCAGCCAAACGCACGCTCACAAAGACACACATTCGACAGCCGGCGTTGAATGCTGGGAAATTGAAATCAGAAGTGACAGAAAAAAGAAAAAACGAAGGGAAAGAGAAATGAATGAAAAATATTTTTTTAAAAGCCAATAAAAAAACGAAAGAAAGAAAAAAAAAATCTTGTTAATGTATTTAACGAAGATCGGTAAAATCCGACAGCGCAGAACGTATGCTCGGTAAATGACCTTATTTTCGCTTCTTCAACCAGTACTTGCCTGATCGACCAGTTTGGGGCATGAAGCCGTCTCGCACGAGTCGGCAATTCTCGGTAATCTCCGTGCGTTTCAACAGAGAAAGCGAAAACGTCGTTTTTATTCTTTGTGGACGCGATGTCCTTAATTTCCGTAACTTTCCGCTTGTTGAAAGGAGGCGTGGCTTCATACTATTGTAGCTCATACTAAAACATTCCTTTTCTGAATAGCACAAAAGCACAAAGACTTGGCTTCAGCTGGCACATGCCGTCGGGCTTATATCACAGTGAACTATGGTTTCTTTTTGGTCATGACCCAAGGCATTACTTTCTTCCTCCTAGAGGGGAGGGGGGATTGCTAGTCGACTGAGGTGACCCTACCGGGAAATACCAATAAGAACTTGTGCAACTACCCAGAGTGCCCCCCTTTTTGGAGGCAACTGGTTTTCTTACTAAAAACTGACCTTATGTCTCACTTTGATGCGGTGGGGCGGAAGGGGCTAATCAGAAAGACATGGCTTTTCGTAAATAAACGGTTCTATGACTATTGAATGACTAATTAATTGTTGTTGTTTTTTTGAAAATGCAGGTTTTCCTTTGGCTTACGAGCACACAAGAACCATCATAGGAGCTAATCTTGACATAAACTATAAGACTATACCCTATAATATTCTACACCAAAAGAATCGCAAAAGAAAGGAAAACAAGGCCCTTCTATAAACAAAAAACGGTATTTATTTATATGGCCTACACCGTTGGGTGTAGGTTGCCAGTAGTTTAGAAGCTGAAGAAATAAATTAAAAAGTAATAAAATTCGGCTGCCTAAAGTTTTTTACTTGGGGCAGTATATCTTCAAGTGAAGATAGCCTTGCTCAGTGTCTAGACGACAGAAGCAGGAGTGAGTGTCGACGCCTTCGTTTGTGGGTGCCTGGAAGCTCTCTATCTACTCTGCAAATCCCTAAGGGTCCCCGGGTGGTGTCCATAAAAATTCATGTCGAAATTAATATACCCAGAAGTCTGATTGGTCATCGTGTAACCAAACAACCTCGCTAGGGCTGCTCTCCGCAAGATGAAAGAAATGTTAATGTCCATGACGACTACGCCATAATACTCCTTTTACTTTTAAAATTTAATTCAAGCCAGAACTTGCCATCGAATTGGCTGTTTAAATATGCCAAATCACTTTTCAATTTCGAACAGTCACGATGTAATAATTAAGTTTATTATTTTAATGCATAAAAATTGCCATCATCTGTTCAATTCGGCATTAATAAAAATCTGAAATTGTCGCTTAGAAAGTAATTACTGGCTTGAATTAAAAGTTACAGGCAAGTGCCAAGTATTATGGTTCAGTTGTGCTATTAAACCAAAGGAAAACATCAATTATCGGATACGTTCCCGTCCTATCAAAGAACGTTTTGAAATCGTATTAAAACTTCTTTTTATCTGTATTCGTTTTTCTTCTTCTAATATATTATATCCAATATATAAAAGAAAGTCAGCCGGATTATCGACTTTAAATCTAAATAGCTTCCGTCCTAAAAAAACAACATTTCATTCTGAATAGTCATTTGTTTTTCTTTAGCGTTGGTTTAAGTTTGTAAGAAGAGACAATTGTAATTCGATTTAATTTCTTTGCAAATACAATTATTCCTGCTCGGAATATTTTTCGCTCATAATGCTCTATATTAGTAACATTATGTGACCACTTCACGTATTTATGTTTATTGTGTGTTTCTCGCCTATACGTGACTTACAAATTACTATTTTTAGCTTTTCTATTAAGGTAATATTCTTTAAAATAAAAGGAAAACTATACAAACTAACATGTTGTTTCGTTTTGTGTAAAACTTTGAAAATGTGTAAATCCCCCAAATCACATTATTGCATCCTGGGCAACGCCGGGTGGGGACAGCTAGTATGTATAGTTTTAGACGCGCCATACCATCTCTCTAAGAGGCTCTGCCCGCCAATACGTCTACTACGCCTAAGTTTCAAATAGAATTTTCGTTGGCCTTTTTCACTGAAGTAGAAAAATGATTCCCACACTGTCTGCCAAGCTTCGGCCCCTGTCCCATCGCCGCAATGTTGCATCCCTGTGCTTGTTTTACGAGCACTTCAACGTAATATGCGCCGACGAACTTACTGCAATTGCACCCCCTTAACATAAATACCCCCGACGAACCTGACTAGCAGAAAAATCCCACCCCTTCACTGTAGAGGTTCCCAGGTGCCGGAAAACTTTCTACTCTAATAGCTTATTTCCTTGGGCTGCTTGCATTTGGAATTTCCTTCCTGCTCCTTGTTTTCTCGACTGTACGAACATGCAGAAATTTAAATGTAATGTTAAACATCTTGCTGCACAACTCCCCGCTAAAGATTCTCTCTATAAATCTGACCCCTAATTACAGTAACCCCCTTACGTCAAAGTGGAAACGTACCTTAAAATTTGAATAGGTATTCCTGCTTACGAATAAATAATAGCTGCTGTTTTCTTTTAATTCAGAAATGTTTTATTTTGTGATCTATCACATCTATAACATAGTCCCCTTCTGTCCTGGTTCCCCAGACAGAAGATGTTGTAGCAGGAATGAAAAATTCGAGAACAATTTTATATATATAGCTTAAAAATTATTGCATGTAGAATTCAATTCAATGCAAGTAATTTGGAAAAAAAACCCATGCCTGTTTCAGTTGTCATATAGGGAAAGGGTGGAAGAAATTTAGACAGAAGAGGATACAGTAGCCTAGCACGTTTCCAAACTCACCTTGAATTGCTTCGTTGTTGGCGCATTTATTCACTCTATTGGAAGACTATTCCAAGGCCCAGGGATCCTGATTGAAAAGGCGGCCTTCCCCCGATTCAATCGAAATCGGCGGTGAAATAGTTTCTTGTGGTGCCCTCGTAGATCTCTTTCTGATGCAGAAGTGAATAATATGTCCTGAGGTATATCGTAATGACCATTGAAAAGATTGTAGGCCAAAATGAGATCACCGCGTAATCGTCAGCATTCAAGGGAGAAAAGGTTAAGTTTCTTGAGTCGGGTTTCATAGGGCAGATCCCATAGACCCTGCACCATTCGAGTAGTAATTGTAATTGGAACATTTCCTAAATCATCATAGTTCAAAATGAAAACAAAACAAATGTTTAAAATTTGAGTTTTAGCCTCAATATGGCGATAAGCAAAACAATCACACCCGCATTCCAACGCGACGCCCACTCACAACCGGGACCTACACCACATTACCATCTAAACTTTCTATTATTCATAATCATGCTTTTTCCGATCACTCCGGAGTAATCTCGTTACACATAAAGGACAGTTGTGTGTCTGTCTGGTCGGCTAAAACTCATAAACTACCAAAAATACAGCAACAACTTTTATATTTTGATTCAGTGTAACCTCGAGGAGGTTATGGTAAAAAAACTTACTGCTATATCTATTCGCTTGGTATCACCAGCGACCAAATTAATAGATTACACTTCCTCCAAAAGTATTCTCAAATTCGAGAAAATCAAGAAATCAAGTGAACTAATTCTAAAAATTGTTTTAAAGTGTTTTCCTCTGAACAAATTATTTTATTTTTTTATAACTTGAAAATTATGGAAATAAAAAATAATAAGAATAAAATAACAATACTGTTAATCGAAGTATGAAGCAGGAGTACACAAATGTTCTTATTTATTCCCGGGCAACTTCAGAAGTGACTGCTGGTAAACCATAAACTAACCGAAATGACGTAAACAAATGTTACGTTTGTAGCACTTTCCGGTTGTTTTCTAAAATACAATAACATTTAAATTTCCGTTTTTAGCATTCGGTTGTGAATTAATATACAGACATATGCTTTTTAAATAGTACTAGCAGGGCTACTAGGCATTGCCCGCGTCAAAAGTGTAACATATTTCTGTTAAAACTTCTACCTCTCTCTTTCCCTCTTCCCCGCTTCCATCCCTTAACCCCCTCTTTCTTCTCCGCCCAGCCTATTCCTCTCTCTGGACATACACACATACATACAACTTTCCTTTATATAAGTTCCTCGAGGATTAGTCGGCATAAGGGAATTAACTCCTTGAAAAAAAAATCAGAGTTACTTCTCATTATTTAGTGACTGGAAAACAGACTCTGCCTTGACGAAATCTGTGCCACTTCAAGATCGAAGAATGAATATGTTTTTCTAAATTTTAGATATTATTTCCTGGGGCAACGACGATCAAGAAAATACCAACTTTATGGGTCTTGGTTTTGTAGTTTTAGAGTTTTAGCTAGACATACACACATACACAAATGCACAACTTTCCTTCATACACATATACACAGACAACTGCCCTTAATACACATACACACACACAACTGCCCTTGATATAATAGATAGCTTTGTCCGTAAACACAATAAATGTGTAGCAGTAACGAACTATTCCCTGTGTGCGGAGAGTTGTAATGCCGAGCTTAAATTTGTTAAGTGATCCAAAGTAACATGTTCAATGCCAAAAGTCCAAGTTGCAAATCAGTTTAATCTAATATATAAAGTTATCGAGGTTTCAATATTCGACGTAAATAGTAATGAATCGATATTTGATTCTGACTAACATTTTCTTTCTGTTTATCTTTGCACCATGCCCTTTACACAGAAAAGTGTAATTTGTTCCAGTTTCTTTCCGAAACGAAGAAATGCCTTTTTGTCTTGTCTTTCTAATTTATTGACCCAGTTGCCAACGAGAGCGAGAAAGATAGAGAGAGAGAGAGAGAGTAAGCGATATATATATATATACATTAGTATATTGTTTTAATTGATCGAGTATTAGCATTCTGAAAGGAAAAAGCGAAAAAGATTCGATTGTCATATATTTTGAAATTCTAACTACAAGTGAATAGGGTTGAAGTAAGAATTTTCTTTTGCTCCGAGTAAAAAAAAGTAAAAATGGATATATAAATTAAATAAATACGGTTGCATTTTGATTTTTTCGTCGGTCTGATTGTGGCAAATGTACACTGATAAAGCCTTGAGTAAGTGTTTATGATATTTTGTATATTATGAGAATATGTATTTTCGGAATGGACAGGAACAATTGTTTTTGAATATATATATATATATATATATATATATATATATATATATATATATATATATATATATATATATATATATAATATTTGTTTTGTTTATTATCTATGTACGTATACGTTTCGTCCTTTTTAATCGGGACTCGTCAGCATAGATATATAACTATTCACTACAGGTCGCGCGATTCGAAACCCCGGGCTTCGAGTATTTTACAACTCAAATCCCGACATCCAGAACCACACGACCACCGCTGAATAGCCAGATAAACAGTGATAATTTTTGCACTTATTTCGTCTCTCTCTCTCTCTCTCTCTCTCTCTCTCTCTCTATATATATATATATATATATATATACATATATATATATATATATATATATATATATATATATATATATATATATATATATAGAGAGAGAGAGAGAGAGAGAGAGAGAGAGAGAGAGAGAGAGAAAGATAAAAGAAACATGACTGAGAATGTGGGTAGAAAGAAACAAAAAAAAAAAAAAAATAAAGATATCACCCACAGTTTCTTTGAAGTCTTCTATTTTACTTTACGAGCAACCCCTGATAACATAAAACGACACAAGTCTAATAAACAGTTTTACATGTTTATGACTTTGCTCGAAAATTAAAATAGGGAGAAAGTTCATCTTGTAAAATCTAGAATCATAATTAGTCTAAACAGCCGAACACGAAAACGGACGATGACCGACGAAAACCACACCCCTGACTCCGGTTTCGTAGCCCAAATGATCTTCACACAAAACCCGCAAAGAGAACCACCAATTGACGAAACATTCACAATGTTCGCGCACCACGATGCTCGCTCACCCATTGCGCCCAGAAGCTCTAGTTCCCATTGGCCAAAAGATTCTTGATCGTAATTGGGCCTTCCAGATCATCGCTTGATCTCTGGGGATCACAGGAAGAAACGTCGTACTACACGAAGAACAAATCATCAAGGGCGTTGACCATGGTGCTATTATTGAACTTAATCATGTTTATCTAATGGCTAATTGTATATAACTCTGGGGCTACCAGATCAGGTTGTCTGAAGATACCGGTTTCCTGAACAAAAATGCACCAAACATTAAGTTATAGTTTTTTTCTTTTCTTTTTTGAAAAACTCAATCATGTTCTGCAAAGCCAAAAACAAAAACAACATTTTCCTCTACAGAACAACCAAACAAAACACCATGAATAAATACTTGAACATATAATAAACTTGAAGCATAACATCTTTTGCCAAAATGACCGGATTCGGCATTAAATAACCCGAAAAGAGTTGATATGCCGTAAAACAAAACAACCAAACCAAACACCATGAATAAATACTTGAACATATAATAAACTTGAAGCATAACATCTTTTGCCAAAATGACCGGATTCGGCATTAAATAACCTGAAAAGGGTTGATATGCCGTAAAACAAACTAACCAATTGTATATGCAGCTCGCCAAACCTGTAAATACCCCATCGAGCAGTTATACTTTCCTATTGTCAAATATATATGATTGTCTGCGAAGCCATGCTGTCCAGGGAACCAGATCCTCATTTTATCGATGAGTGCAACTGGAACTATTGCTTTTCATGGAATAGCAGGATTTGTGGTCAAGGTGTATTCCTCTAGATCTGCAGTGTTCTGTTCTGTCTATGCCCATACATATTAAAGGGATAACCTCGAAAAACAAATAACTAATTTTACTTCCAAAATGTCATTTAAACATTAATACTGCAATTAACTCAAAAACATACACTGTTTTTCCGTTAGTGTCGGCGACTTTGTGAGCGTGGGTTGAGTCGTACCGGACTGGGACAATTTCGGTAGCTGTAATAAAAAAAAACATTTGACATGCTTCTTATATTAATTATCTAATTAATTAATTCAACAAGATAATCTTAAAAGATGAATGCTTTTTTCACCATGATCGTTCAGTAAGCTGTAAGGTCAAAGGGGTGGGGAGAAGATGGACAGGGAGAGATAGGGAGATAGAGAGAGAGAGAGAAAATGTTATCGATTTTAAGCTGATCGCTTATTTATTTAACGCTGTATTAGACCATCTTAAAACGCCCCCTGTCTCATTCAAGCTTCTACCAAGACTGACAAAAAGATGGCGTCCACCACTGTTTCTGTCGTACGTGTGACGTAAAAGTCAAGTGTTTTAATATTTCCTGTTTACAATATAACGCCAGGTTTACTTGAGAAAATATATTTTATTTAATATTTATAATAGTAACAGTACCCACCATTAATTAACACTCCAATAGTTTAACACAACTTGAAAGCGAGTAATCAATGGTAAGCGGCTGTTTCGATAATGCAAATCATTTGCAATTGTGACTGAAAGAGATGGAGATTACTAGAATTTTGGAGAGACATTTTGTACCTTATACTCTAGGGGACACCACCGGTTATCGTTAGTGAGCAATCACTGATGATGACCTGTATGAGAACTCCTAGTGAGTTGATAATAATAATTATAATAATCTATTAATAATGGAGATTATGTATCTGTCTGTCTGTTTGAAGCCGAAACTATATTATTAGTTTTGATCGCTCTCTTTTTATATCTAATTATCAGCTCCTATATATACATATCCCAAAGCTTCCCCAAACATCACGCGTCTTTCAAATTTATATAATTAATTTGTTTTAAAGCTTCTAATCAATTAATATCCGAAAATATACACTCATGATTGTTTTTTCTCAGATTTCTAGATGTATTTAAAATATTTTCCTCGATTATAATAATCCTCGATAATAATAATAATCTAAATTAAAATTATAAATAGAATTAATTAAAGACATTATTTTTAAAATCTATATAACTGAGTTACGTAATTAAATTAGAGTGTAATGAAATATGATTGAGCAGCTGGCGGCCATTCCAACATTTGGTTACCCGATTATTCGAACGCACAGAAAGAGAGAGAGAAAGAGAGGGAAAGAGAGAGAAAGAGAGATACAGAGAGAGTGAGAAAGATAGAGAGAAAGAGGAGAGAGAGAGATGGATGCACTTTATTTGAATTGCAATGGAATATGATGGAACAGCTGGCGGCCATTCCAGCATTTGGTTACCCGCCCTTTGAGTTGTCAAACGCACAGAAAGTTCTGTTTCAAGAAAGAGAGAAAGAAAGAAAGAGTAAAAAAGAGGAGAGAAAGAGAGAGAGAGAGAAAGAGAGAGAGAGAGGTGGCAGAAGAGAGAGAGAGAGAGAGAGAGAGAGAGAGAGAGAGATGGGCACACGTTATTTGATTAATAATATGTAAACAACACATTCTCTGAGATTTATGGTACGAGTCGCTCAAAAATGATATACTTACCGTGTTTTCTATTAAAACAACATTATTATTTTTTAAAAATCTTATTAGAAATTATGTTTTAAAGCACAAATGTATTGAATCAAGTAGTAGTAGTAGTAGTAGTAGTAGTAGTGGCGATGGTGGTATTAGTAATATCAGTACGAATAGTCAACACGCTACTGGTAGTAGTTGTTGTTGTTGATGTTATTATAGCAGTACGAATAGTCGATTATCCTGGTAGTAGTTATTGTTGATTTAGTAATAATAGTACGAATAGTTGCATTGTTGATAGTTGGTGTAAATGTTACAGTATTAGTACGAACATTTGTGTTACGTGGTCGTAGTCATTGAAAATTGTTTAGTTAAAAAAAATAATTGATTTATGTAAAACACTATGTTTTTATTCTTCGGTGCTTTATTTATTAAAATAAAGGATGGGGTGATTTTCTATTTTTTTTGTGAAAAAAAAACAAACACATGTTAATGAGTAATTAAATAAGTGATTTTAGAATCGTATTTTATTTTTTTAGATTGTTGCTTTTTACTTAACAATAATATAACTTCTAGTTAACAACATTCTTCTATTAAATATTTTGTTTTCTAAACACTTTCCCTGAGGTTACTTTTTACTTAGTCTAGAATGTAATGTATGTAATATGTAACTTAAAACAACGAGCAAAAATATACGATCAGAGGGAGCATATATTTGCTAGTAATAATAATTATAATAATAACAATAATAATAAAAATAATAAAAATAATAATAATAATAATAAAAATAATCTCTCCGCCCCCGCCCCCCCCCCCCAAAAAAATGGTACCAGCCTAGACTGACACCACACAAAATATTTGCATAGGGTCAAGGAGGATGAGAAGACTGAGGAGGGACAGCACAAACCAGACCTCCACTGGAAGTGCAAAGACTGCTGGGACCTTGGGGAGGCTCATTGCCACCCAAATCCCAGAGAAGACCAATGGTCCTTATCAGCGAGAAATCAATGGTAAACGGCTGTTGTGATACTGCAAGTTTATTTGGAGTGGCTATCGAAAAGAGGTGGAGAATACTGGAAATCTGGGGAGACTTGTTATCACTCAGACTCCAGGGAATATCACCGGTTGTCGGTGAGCAATCACTGATGACCTGTGTGAGAACTCCTAGTGGGTACATAATAATAAGAGGAAGCTTAACCGATTTCCTTGATTTGCAAGATGAATTTTAAAGTCAAAGTAATGTCCAAGATTGAGTGGTACCGACCGACATAGCCAGTAATAAAGATGCAGTGTCCACATGTAAAAGTGTTTGATCCATTATGTTTTGTCTGCCGGGAAAGTTCTCGACGATTTCGATATTTGTGCCATTCGATGGTTCATATATAATTGTTGCAAAGTTCGCGCGACTGATATGTTTTCATCATTTGCAGAATGTACCCGCCCCCCTCTTAATTACATCTCCCTTCAAACAAAACATCACCTTATCTTTAACCGGTGAATTTCTAAGGGAAAATATTTCATTTTTAATATGATTTCTGTTTTTAAACAATCGGGAACTGGCAAAAATATATAGGTCATCCTTCGCTACCAGATATATAAAATGAGGTAGCTCATGTGTATGTCAGAATTATGCATTAAGCTATGAAAAGAATATCACGTCATCAATCAACTTTGTAACGTAAGTATTTTTTCGAGATATCTCGTGCCTCTCCTGGAAATAAAAATAATAAAAAGAACATAAGTCAGTCATGAGACTATACCATCGCTTAACAACATAAGAATGGGCCAAAGTCTTACCTGGTGTTTACTTCTCCATATTGTAAAAAACGTACTTCCGAAGTTATGCCATAGAAACGTAGATAACTAAAAATATTCATCTGATCAGGCTGAAATTTTACATCGTGATTACTGTTATAAAAAAGCATAAGATCCATACATGAAATTTTTAGAAAAATCGGAAGTCAAAATTTCAATATGACCGAACTTTTCAACATATAAGATGCTGGATTCCTTAGCTACAATATGGGCCAAGTAGCGAATCTCTACAATTGACACGATCGACGTTATCGCTAAACGCGTGGCTTTCACGTTGACATTCCAAAGGCAAGCGGTCCGAGACAAGAAGCTATAGGAGTGTCTCAATGGTATCATCAAGGTAATTAAACTTCTGAACGTTTTCAATAGCTTTGCTGTCCAAATATACTTTCTCCACATTTGAGCTCTCATCCATCTCCATTGCCTTACACGTCTTGCACACAGACTGGTTATCATCTCTCAAGCTTCTTGTAATTCAAGTGCACTTCTTGCGTACCCTAGGCTCATCATTGTTGCTTTTAATTCCATGAAAAGGCTCAAAACTTGATTAGTTAAAATCATGGGAACATTGTTCTATTTGGGCGAGAAATCGCGATTAATATATTTGTGTAAGTTTCGTGTTTTCATGACTCCCTTGTGTGTTCTTTAATTCTCGCGGACCACAGTGTACCACACGTAAGGCAAGATTACATAGAAAATAGCCTCAGTGGGCGAATTATCCAGACAATAAATAATATAAGCCCAAGAGATGAGTAGTCGTCGTCTTCGTCTTCGTCTTCGTCATCATCATCATCATCATCATCATCATCATCATCATCATCATCATCATCATCATCATCATCATCATCATCATCATCATCATTATTTCAGGGTCAAGGACAATAAGGTGTGTATAGAGCAGATTTTCACACCCAAGGTTGCAAAACACGGGGATAGGGTGATGTTATGGTCTCCGGGTTATGAGAAATAATAAAAGAGAGTGCAAGAATTTCAGAACTATGTGGGTGGGTTGAATTTAGATTTAAAAAGTAAGTGAATATATAGTTAAGTTAAAAAGATTATGGCAACTTACTCTATGGTCTTAAATTGGTCTTATTTGAATTTTCTATATGTGTGTACAAGTAGCCAACATTTCGCTCTTTCTGTTGATAAGGAGGAGTCCCAGATTTCATTATGACAAGGGCTTCGGTGATGTATGAGCCACACACTTTACATCCAGGTTTATAAGTAGAAATGTGCATATCGTATATATATATATATATATATATATATATATATATATATATATATATATATATGCATCCACTTTTCCATTTTGTGAGTGTTGCCCCAGGGAAGAAGAAGGAAAGGAAATAAAGGGAAGAGTAATCCAGAACGAGAAGAGAAGGAAATGCAGTGGCTTAACATAACAGTAATTTATTTTGCTTTCTCTTGTCTAACCGTGACTCCGACAACATCCTCCGATCTATAATGAAGAGCAATGTGCATTTATTTGAATATATTTTCATTGAAGTCGCTCCAGACAAGGCATGAAGCCACTTGATGTAAGCAGCTAAAAAATACTACTACAAGGTCAAAACTAGGCAACGATAAGTGTTAGATGGATAGATTCCGACCCAGAAAACAGCAATTCTTTCCCCTTTGTCAGAAATATCGCCCATGGAATGTGAGGACTAAAGGACAAAATAAGGGGAGCGAGCGTTACGAGGCTGCCGAAAGAAACCCAAGGTCCACTTTTTACTCTCCTATCCGTCCCCTTTTTAGCTCCTTACATCAAGTGGCTTCATGCCTTGTCTGGAGCGATTTCCATTTTTAAAAAGTTAGCGAGTAAAAAACTGTCGGACGAATCTATTTCAAGTATTTAAGAGAATTGAGAAAGAAAATCCATTTCCACTTTTTCTTTGTTTTGTTTTATTTATACCGATTTATACGTTGTTGTTTTTCTTTTTTTCTTTGTTTTAACGTTTCCTGTTTGAGACGTTTACTTTCTTTCTTTCTTCTTCCTCAGATCTTTTTAACTCTACCGACTGTGGCGTTATTTTATATGAATATGAATATTCCTACAAACACAGACGAAGGATCATTTTTTTTTCTTTAAATTTTGACTCGTTATCAGTATTCCATCTGTTGCGTAAATTCAATTTAGAGGATCTGTTAAAAAAAGTTTGTAATTAAAATAAACTAGGTGAAAACTCAAATATAAATAAATGTTTAGATCTCTTTCCTGCAGACTACAGCATGGTCGTCTTCAATTCCAATGTCAACAAATACTTTTGGTTTTAAATAGTAAAATTTCGTCGGTATCATTCATCGTTTTCAATCGTCTCATAGTATTATTCATCATCCAAATTACAATCTCATTAACCCTTATTCTCTAGTGGCATTTGGCCTTAGTTAGTGGTGACTCATTAATATATACAAAACATAACATTAGTTTCGTTTCTATCTTTAATTGAATCTAGACGATCCGTGACCCGTTGGGTCAATGTTGGTACATGGTACAATAATGTATGCATTTAGTGCCCTGGACCGTTTGTAAAGGTACATGGATAGATAATTTTAAAGTACATTTTTTAAAAGATGGTAGCGATTTGTACGGAAAAAATCAACTAAGTATCTACTTAGTATAAGTTTTTCTTGACCCTTCTAGAGAATTTGGAGATACATTCCCCTCCCATACCTTAAAGCAGGAAAAAGGGGAGGGGAGAGATGGACGAGTAAGGAGGACTTTTTTCCTTCCTTTCTCTTACTCCCTTTTTACTTTTAAATTCTGCAAAAGTCTGATATTATATATATATATATATATATTATTCAAATTGTCGATAATAATAAGGTGGTTTTGATTTAAAAATCCTTTCTTTTCTAGAACATACCATCTGTCGAAACAAGATATCACAATTCTGTTTCCTAACTTACTACCGCATGACGATCTTCAAGTCTAATGTAAACAAATATTAGTCGAGCCGTCCTCTTGGAAAATTAAGCCGTCATAAGTAATATTCTGCCTATTCTGTTTCCAATCTTCTCGTGATGGCGATCATCGTCCAACCAACAATCTTTTTAACTCTATGTTCTCAAGTGCCCTCGGGGTCTTCATAAGCGGTGACCAATCAATACAAAAAATATTTATTGGCAGTTTATGGAACATGCATTAGATTTGACGAAATGCTATAACTATTTACTAAGCATTCTTATTTACAATTTTATTTATACTATTTGGATTATTAAGACTACTGTTCTCATATTGGATGTGATTCCCACAATGTTTCGGCCGACGTGACCTCCGACCTTCGTCAGGTGCGTCTTGCCGAACACGGGAATCTGCATGCAATTTTGAACTGAACCCTTTATAATCCAAATAATCCAAATTATCAATCCTCATCTAAAAAAATCTCGAAACATTTTCTCATACGTTTCCCATTGATGGAAAAAATATTCAGAGACGGTACCCAGAAGGGAGTCTGCAGCTTCTGGGGTTGCAAAAAGAGTTCTCTTTAAGCGACCCACGCCAACAGGTCTGGTATCAATCAAAAATAGAACTGTAAAGGTTAACAACAACAGGAGAATTGCACCCGTATTTATAGGTGAAATTACTCCCACAATTCCCCACTCATTCCTGACTATAAAAGTCATTCCTTCTTTGTAACTCATGTTGGCCACATATCCCCCAAACGCTGAGCACACAATCAGTAAGTATCACCCCTTTTTTTTCACACCATTAACAAGAACATAAGTTAGTCGTACGACTGCATACCTCCGACTGACAACGTAAGGGTGGACCAAAGTCATATCTGAGCCTTACTTCTTCATATTGTATGAAGTATTTCCGATGTCATGGATACGTTGATAATTCAAAAAATAGTTACCCAAACAGCCCGAAATTTCGTATGGTGGTTACTGTTATCAAGAGCATACAAATTAGACCGAGTCGAAAGTTGAAATTCCGTCAAAATTTCTACTTTGACTGAATCTGCAAGGTTATGGTCAAGGTTATATAAGATGGAGGACTTCATTGGCTATGATATGGGCCAAGTAGCGAGTCTCTACGATGAATAGAACTGCAGTTATTACCAAAAGTGTGACTTTCACCTTTTCCGTGGCCGTGACCGTTAAACTAGAATTCCTAAAATTAAATAAGTTCTAATTTAGACCATAGCCGATATTTTAATCATTTTTTGTGTGACGATTTGCCAAGCGATGTGGATGCTAGGCTGTGCACAAATAAACAAATTCGACCGAAAACATAACCTCTGCTTTGACGGAGGTAACAAATAAACTTGGATATTTTTCTGCTTCAACGCAATCTATCTAAATGATTAAATTGCGAAAGTTGGGCCCATTTCTTACACTAACGAATTTGATTGATTGATTGATATTCCATAACATCAAAGAGCGTCGTCGGGGAGTCTGGCAGATATTTGTACAATTCCCCTCCACCTCACACGATCATTAGCAATTCGCCCCACTTCTTTTACTGATAACTCTGCCCATTCTAGCATGTTGTCCATCCACTGCTTTCCCGAGCGTCCTCAGTCAAGAAGGACTCCTCAATCACTGACAGAGGACAGAAAAGGCTAAGTGTAGCATCAGAAACGATACTACACTTTGTTCTTAGCCAAGTGGGTATTCTAAGTTATATCCCTTTGTATTGAGATATAAGAGTTCTATCCCTTTGTATTGAGATATAAGAGTTTTATTCCTTTGTGATAAGATTTTGTTGTTGTTGGAAAACAAAGATGGCAGTTGGGACAAACGGACGCGTATCCATGACTGGATTTATTTTGATTGATTGATATCTCCTAACTTCAAAGGGCGTCGTCGGGGAGTCTGGCAGATATTCGTACGATTTCCCTTCATTTCACATGATCAGTAGCAATTCGCCCCACTTATTTTACTGATAACCCTGTCCATTCTAGCACGTTGTCCATCCACTGCTTTCTCGGGCGTCCTGGTCTGCGAGAACCATGTACCCAACCTTGTAGTATGGTGTTCGCTACAGTTTTATGTCGTAATACATGATGGTAATAATTGCTGGCTCGCTGGGTCCCGCTAAATCTTCAGCTAATTTATTAACGTACACATTAGTTTTATAAGCGTGTCACAGTATGTTTAGAATTTTTCTCAATGCATTCATGTCGCATGCCTGAATTTGTAGCGGTCATAAACATATACCTATTTTCTCCCTTCGAAAAATGTCCCCATTGAGTGAGCTAGTCACACACTTACCAATCAGTTTGGAGGACGCATGGATTCCTTCTGTCGGCTGAAGAACTACTTCAGCCTCTTTGGGAATCACGTTCGGTTAGCAGAGAGACTTCTGCAAGCAACGAGGAAACACTCATTTCTCTCTCTCCTGCTCCTGTCCACTGGACGTTCCAGCAACTACTATCTTCGCCTGGAGATAACTGCTCAAACTTTCAGCAACCCTAAGTGTTAGATTATGCTCCCCACCCATGTACGTTGGACTATAACCCCCCCCTTTTCCCTGTTACTCCCGGCATGCATCTGCATCCGTTTCCGGCCTCTCTCTCGGAATAAAGCCTGGCTTCGGCCAGTATGTCTTATCTCTCTCCTACACTTGTGTTCTCTTTACTTATTAAATACATCGTAATGTAACCCTAAGAACATCTTATTTTCCTCTTCCTCGCTCAGACACTAGCCAACTTTCTTCCGCCTATACCAAACGGTATAAGTAACTTTAAAGAATAAACCCCTTTTGTTGTTGTTATAAAAAGGTTTTGTTATTTCATTTCGTGACTTAAATATAAGATAGGGGCAACGCCCCTTACGTCGCTTCTTTACAAATTCGTCTTTCCTGATCTTTCAGGATGGTCCAGCTCTCGCACTAACGGTAAATTCAAAATGGCCGATTTTAAGTTAATTCAACTTCAGGCTATAGACGCACCATCTTCTTTTTATATTCTACTTATGCATATGCGATGGCACTCGTAAGATTAACTAATTTACCTATTAGTATAGAAAAACAGACTATTAATCAATTATTATTTGTTATTGATTTTCTTTTTAATTCAATGATTTTATTAATTGTAATATAAGGAATAGTTATTTTTAAGCATATTGTTTTATTTCGTGGACAAAAGTTTAGTATTAGTGTTCAAATTTTCCTTTTCTTCACTTTTAGTTCAGGGGAACTTACGTGACTTTTAAACAAGCTGCCCCCCCCCCCCCACACACACCATCGTTGAGGTAAATTGATTTTTTTTCGTATCCTTTCTTTACGATCATTTTAAAAGATAAATAAACTTGCATCGAAATTATCAAAATGCTAATATTTATCTATCTATATGAATAGATGCGACACTTCTGTTTCGTGTTTACAACAATGTTATGAATGAAATGCTTATTATTTACATTTTTTGTTTCAAGCATTTTACATAGCGAACATTGCGAATCGGTAGCGAGCAGGCGAATGTTAAAATTTGTTTTCCGGTTGGGTTTGAAAAAAAAAAATGGCAACTGTACATTTTTGAACTCACAGTCTTCGGATTAAGATACTTTAGGGTTTAATATATCCTCTTCCTCTCTTCCCACCTTTCCTCGTCTCAGTCGCTCTGCGCAAATAACTAAACAACCAAACAAAGCAAGCAAGATTTTCAAGTGAATGAATAATTGGTAAAGTAAAGAATAGTTAACACTCGATAACTCGTACCCCCACCGCAAAAAGAACAATATCCCCCCCACCCAAAAAAAGCAAGAGCACATAATTTACATGAAACGCATTAGAATGAAATTCTCTACCGAATCCGCTTAGTTTTAACGTGAGGAAACGATTTGTAAGATATTATACTGTTTAAAAAATCGTTTCCACACGTTAAAACTAGCCGGATTCGGTAGAGAATTTCATGTTAATGCGTTTCATGTAAATTATGTGTTCTTGTTTTTTTTGTTTTTTTTTGGGGGGGGGGCAGGGGGGGGTACGAGTTTTTGCGTGTTAACTATACTGTACTTTTTCCGAATCATTTACTTTTTCATCTAATAAAAATTATCAAATAAAAAGCTCTCTCCCTCCTCCTCTCTCTCTCCCCTCTCTATCTCTCCCTCTCACCCCCTCTCTCTCTCTCTCTCTCTCTCTATCTCTCTATCGATCAATCTATCTATCTCTTAAATAATCCCAAATATCATATGTAGAGACACGTCATAACCTCTTGGTTCCTAGAGAGGTTATATTTATTTACTCCTCTGCAGGAGTTAGGCACAAGGCCAGTTTTATCTTACTCCCACAAGTAAGATGTGACCCAAGATCGGGTCGAGCAAGTGGGGTTAAAAGCCAGCGCTCGAGAGGTGAGCACTCTGGCCATTTAAAAATTGCCTGGGCAGCCCCGTCGGCATTCCCCGGTAGGGGCGCCTCAGACAGTAAGCAATAAACTCACTCCTCCCCAAAGAGGGGAGGCGAAGCCTGGGAGGGTGCACCTCCTAGAACTGCACAGGACAGGCGTGCAGTATCCATCGGAACAGATACTACACTTTGATCTTAGCCAAAAGGCCGAGATGTTTATTTACTCCTCGCGGAGTTAGGCACAAGGCCAGTTTTATCTTACTCCCACAAGTAAGATGTGACCCAAGATCGGGTCGAGCAAGTGGGGTTAAAAGCCAGCGCTCGAGAGGTGAGCACTCTGGCCATTTAAAAATTGCCTGGGCAGCCCCGTCGGCATTCCCCGGTAGGGGCGCCTCAGACAGTAAGCAATAAACTTACTCCTCCCCAAAGAGGGGAGGCAGAGCCTGGGAGGGTGGACCTCCTAGAACTGCACAGGACAGGCGTGCAGTATCCATCGGAACAGAAGGCCGAGATGTCGGGAGCACTATAGCCGTCTAAGCGCTTAGGGCCCCCGCAGGACTTGATCATGACCTAATACACACGTTTCCTATACGATATGCGGGATTCTATACGGTTAGCATAAGGGATTTGTGTGAGCGAACAAACACATTTAATTTTCGTGTTTTTGTTAAAAATAGTAAAATATTCGCGAAGCACGTGACACATAACTCTATATGACAACCGCGGCAGTAGCTGTAGTTGTACTTCATATTAAATCTGAATTTAGTAAAGGGGAAAAGCAGTAGTAATAATAGTAGTCATAGCCGTCTGTATCGACCACCAAACTCGCTGTCCTTACGACCGGGTGGCCCTAAGTCTTTTGCTGGCGTTGTTTTCAGGATTGAGCTCTAGAGATCACCTTAGTTTGGCTAGCTTGAAGACGTTAGCTTCGAAAGACGCGGCCATTTTTGAACGATTAGTTTTGTCTGTTTTTCGTAGCGGTGACAAATCAAATTAGACCACCGTGCAAATTATTGTTGTGCGCTCCTTTGATCTGCTTTCTATCGTGACGCGTACTATTTGATAAATCCCTAAAAACCATAATTTAATATAGAATGGGCCATCTTGAAGACACTAGCTTCCAAAGAGGCGCCTATTTTCTTGTTTATTGAGTGTTCAAGAAGAATTTTTAATTTGTTTTCTGATTTTTGCCGATTTCTTCTTTTTGATTTAATATCTTGAAATATAATTAGAGATTATCGTTTTTCAGCAACTTAAAAAAAACTTAACCGTAACACTAACCTTAAGTGTGGGTGGCAACTATCCTTTATTCTCGATTCGTTCGGCGATTTTTTTTGTAGAGGGACGTTCCCACTCGGACTTAGGGTAAGTGGTAGGGTTAACTATGTTTATACTATCATTTCAGCATGGAGTTAACCGAAGTTAAGCAATCACGCGGTCGCTATTTTGATTTTCACGTATCGATACGAAATGAACAAAAATATGAATAGTTTTCAAACGTTAAAAGTATACTGGTCGGTAGAAAATTTAATTCTACTGCGTTTGCTATGAATTATTTGTTGTTTTTTTATTTAATTTTTTTGTTTACAAGTTCTTGACTGTTAACTATTCTGGACTTTTACCGTGGGGAGCTTCAATCCTCTCATAGTATTCATCGCCATTAAACTATCAATCAATCTATCTCATTATTCATTATCTTCGAGTGTTTTTAGTCTTGATAGGTGGTAACTCATTAGTAAGAAAACTGCTATAGTAGTAGTAGTAGTAACCACTCTCCTAGTAGTAGTAGTAGCAATCGCTCTCCTAGTAGTAGTAGTAGTAGTAACCACTCTCCTAGTAGTAGTAGTAATCGCTCTCCTAGTAGTAGTAGTAGTAACCACTCTCCTAGTAGTAGTAGTAGTAATCGCTCTCCTAGTAGTAGTAGTAGTAGTAGTAACCACTCTCCTAGTAGTAGTAGTAGTAGCAATCGCTCTCCTAGTAGTAGTAGTAACCACTCTCCTAGTAGTAGTAGTAGTAATCGCTATCCTGATAGTAGTAGTAGTGGTAGTAGTAGTAACCACTCTCCTGGTGGTGGTAGTAGTAGTAGTAGTAATAGTAGTAGTAGTAGTGATGGATATGGTCATAGTAGTAGTGATGGTATGGTGGTGATAGTAGTAATAGTAGTAGTAATAGTAGCTGCATTACTAGTGGTGATAGATTTGGTGGTAGTAATAGTAGTAGTGGTGGCGGTGGTGCTAGTAGTTGTAGCAGTATCTGCATACTATTGACGATATATTTGGTGGCAGTAGTAGTAGTAGTAGTAGTAGTAGTTGTAAAACGCAATATGCATTAATTAGCTAGTTCCAATATTTTTATTTCATTCGCTGGATTCTGTTTTTCTCGCATTGGGCTCCCTCGATGAATACGATACTCACGCGAGCGACCACGTGAAGGTTGTCAACATCCGTAACTAATACAAGTTGTGCTATAGTGTCGGAAGTACTCGAACACGGCACGGCGAGTTGTCAGTCTGCGCCAACTCCCGTAGTAGTAGTAGTAATAGTAGTAGTAATAGTAGTAGTAGTATACAAATGGTTGGTGGCGTTGTGAGGCAAACGTGTATAGAGAGAAGGGAGATAAAATGAATATGCTTTAGAATCATAGTTTCAGGTAAGATACTTGAAAAATGTGACAGTGAAAAAAGAAAATAGTTCCCTTTTTTACTTTAAGGTGGCAACGTAAGGGAGATAACTCAGTTAAAAATATTTTTTTCAACAATTGATTTCAACAAAGATCTTTTTCATAAGAAACTCTCGCGTTGCCACCCTAAAGTAAAAAGGGGGCCAACATTTACTGAATGCATTTCTTCCTAATTTTATTTTATGAAACGCAGAGTTAGAGATACGGCTGAAAATAAAAGGTAGAAGCAGTTAACACTCGTAAACAAAACAAATAAAAAACACGTAATTTATATCAAACACATTAGAATGAAATTCTCTATCTTACTCGCATAGTTTTACATTTTATTTCATATTTTTCCTTCTGTAATATCTGTCTTCTCGGGAATCGAAAGTGCACTCAATGACCGCCCGATGCCTACACTTGTTGGCCACCATTAACTGTGGATTGTCTAGAAGACAGATTTTATAGAAGAAAAAATATGAAATAAAAAGTGATATGAACGGTAAAACTATGCGAGTTACATAGAATTTCGGTACTTATCCAGATTAGGACCAAAGCTGAAATCGACTTGGCGTCGGTTAGGGTTAGGATTAGGAAGAGAGAGAGAGAGAGAGAGAGAGAGAGAGAGAGAGAGAGAGAGAGAGAGAGAGAGAGAGAGAGAGAGATGACAAGAGGACATGAGGGATGATATCCGAAAAGAAAGGATGAAAAAGAGAAAGAATAAACGAAAGGAAAAAAAGAATTAAAGAGGCGATGAAAGAAACAAGAAAAAAAAGAAGAAAAGGGCGAATGAAAGAAAACGATTGAAGAAAGAATGACAAGTCATCTCGTATATTCGTCAAAAACAATAGTGAACAAAATAATAGTTTAGTCTGAGTAGGTAAACCCAAATAAATTGATTTAGATTAATTTCCTAACTATATTTCCTTTAAAATATTTTATGTTGCCAATAGTAACGTTTACCCTTTGTTTATTCTCAGCCCCGCGTACTAAATTAATCGTTTCTTTAATATTACTTGCGCAAACATTAGCACCAACAAAAAGCAGCGTAATACATAATATTTGTTTACATAATGCACATGAAATAAACAAATGATGCATATACAATCGGAGCTTCATCTGCTCCACTCATTTAGGAGCTGCTATCGCTCCTTCCTCAAAAATTGAAAGCGGCTTTTTTCTACGCTCCTTCTTTTTCTTCAAAGAACTGTTCCAGCTCCGGCTCTTTAAGAAAACAATTCCCAAGCCAACTCTCGTCTAGGAGGTTGAGAATCAGAGTCAAGAGCCAGCAATTTTTGCATGAGACAGGAGTCGAAGCCATTTTGTTTTCAACGTACTTCCTATCTCTGTTAGAGAGACAGAGTCAGAAGTCTTCAACTTTTACGCGAGACAAGAGTCGGAGTCGGGTTCTTTAAAATTGATTTTAGTGTCGAAAGAAGCCGCTTTCTTTCTTTCTTTCTTTCTCTCTGCTTTTCTTTCTTTTCCTCTTTTTCTCTTCCTTTCTCTCTTTCCTTTTCTCTCTCTTTTCTCTCTTCCTTTCTTTCTTTCTTTTTTTCGTTTTTTCATTTCTTTCCTTCTTTCTTTCTGTTTTTCTTTCTTTTCCTTTTTTTCTCTTCCTTTCTCTCTTTCCTTTTCTCTCTTTTTCTCTCTTCGTTTCTTTCTTTTTTTCGTTTTTTCATTTCTTTCTTTCTTTCTTTCTGTTTTTCTTTCTTTTCCTCTTTTTCTCTTCCTTTCTCTCTTTCCTTTTCTCTCTCTTTTCTCTCTTCCTTTCTTTCTTTCTTTTTTTCGTTTCTTCATTTCTTTCTTTCTTTTTTTCTGTTTTTCTTTCTTTTCCTCTTTTTCTCTTCCTTTCTCTCTTTCCTTTTCTCTCTATTTTTCTCTCTTCCTTTCTTTCTTTCTTTTTTTTGCGTTTTTTCATTTCTTTCTTTCTGTTTTTCTTTCTTTTCCTCTTTTCTCTTCCTTTCTCTCTTTCCTTTTCTCTCTTCGTTTCTTTCTTTCTTTTTTTCGTTTTTTCATTTCTTTCTTTCTTTCTTTCTTTCTTTCTGTTTTTCTTTCTTTTCCTCTTTTTCTCTTCCTTTCTCTCTTTCCTTTTCTCTCTCTTTTTTTCTTTTCCTTTCTTTCTCTCTTTCTTTCTCCCTTTCTCTCCTTTTCTTTCTCTCTTTCTCTTTCCATTTCTCCCTCTTTCTTTCTTTCCCTATTTCTCTCTCTCTTTCTTGCTTTCTATCTTTCTTGCTTTCTATCTTTCTCTATTTCCCTCTTTCTTTATTTTTTCTCTCTTTCTTTCTTTTTCTTTCCCCCTTTCTTCCCTTTTCTTTCTCTTTCCCTTTCTCTCTTTCTCCCTTTTTCTTTCTTTCTTTCTCTATTTCTCCCTTTCTTGCTTCCTCTCTTTCTCTATTTCTTTCTTTCTCTATTTCTCTATTTGTTTCTTTCGTTTCTATCTTATTTTTCCTTTACACCTTTCTTTTTTTTCATCTATTTTGTTAGTCTCTTCCCCCGTCTCTCTCTCTCGTTTAGTCTCTCCCCCTCTCTCTCTCTTTCTTTCTTTCTTTCTTTCTTTCTTCCTTTCTTTCGATCGTCTCTCTCTCGTTTGGTCTCTCCCCTCTCTCTTTCTTTCTTTCTTTCTTTCTTTCTTCCTTTCTTTCGATCGTCCCTTTCTCTCGTTTGGTCTCTCCCCCTCTCTCTTTCTTTCTTTCTTTCTTTCTTTCTTTCTTCCTTTCTTTCGATCGTCCCTCATTTCTTTTTATCTTTCTTTCATTTTTATCTCTCTCCTCCCTTTCTTACTCTAGTTCCTTTCTTTTTAGCTTTCAAAACTTTCTTTCTTATCTGTTTATTTTCCCTTTACACTTTTCTTTCCATGTTCTTTAAATTTTTCTTTTTTTCTTTCTTTTCTTTCTTTTTGACATTCATAGTTTTTTGGGGGGTCTTTCTACTTTCCTTTCTATCTCTCTCTATTTTTTTCATATATATATATATATATATATATATATATATATATATATATATATATATTTATCTATCTGTTTCTATCTTTTTTTCTTCTGATCGTCTCTTATTTCTTATTATCTTTCTTTTTTTAAATTTCTTCCTTCCCTTTCTTACTCAAATTCTTTGTCCCTTTTCCTTCAAAACCAAATCGGAAACCCCCTTTTCAACAAAAAAACGTGCATGATTCCGCGCAATCTCATGCTGAGTAAGGATTTGGTGTCGCTAGAGGGATGTAACTATAGTTTCTCCCGCTCTGTCGACATCTTCCCTCGCCAACCCGCAACGCACACACTCTTCTACCCGACATAAAGTAAAGAAGGCGACTCACTCAGCCAACCAAACGGGTCGTCAGCCAACGAAGGAATGCCTATGAGATTTACAGCTGACTTTACGCTAATAACACCGTGTAAACTTGCCCCTATTGACCTGCCTCCGCACGATGGAAAAGTTTTAATGTCTATAAAATCCAGCTCCCCCATTAAGACAAAAAAATAAAAATTGCCTCCGTTGAGAAAGATTTCTCTTGCTCTAGCGGAGGACAGATCAGATGCGACACATTGATACTAGTCCAGATGCACAATCTTTTTTTTGGGGGGAGGGGGGGGGATTTCGCACGTGAGGAAGTAGGAATAATCCTCGTCAATAAACGCTGAAATTTTAATCCGGAGCGACAGTCTTTGGAGAGAAGGAAAAACATCGATGTATACAATTCAACAATTTTACTTAGGCAAGTTACGAAGAATGATATGCTACAGAAAAATGTGAAGGTGCAGAATGAGTTGGGTTCGTAAACTTGTCTTTGCATATATTTTCTTCTTTAACAGGGGCGGATCCGGGAACAATGGGACACGTATTCGATATTGGGCGAGTATACCCACTAGTATATAAAATGGTTGGTTGAGAAAAACAGGAAATGAAAGTTCAGTCGGGGTTAACTTGCTGAACTAGAGGTTTAGGATTACTAGACTGAAAATTAATATAAACGGATATGACGTCACATCACACAAATAAAGAGAGAGAGAGAGAGAGAGAGAGAGAGAGAGTTACATTATGCTCCTCACCCATGTACGTTGGACTATACCCCCTCTTTTCCCCGCCTACTCCCGGCATGCATCAGCATCCGTTTCCTGTCTCTCTCGGAATAAAGCCTGGCTTCGGCCAGTATGTCTTATCTCACTCTTACACTTGTGTTCTCTTAACTTCTTAAATACATCGTAATGTAACATGGTGTCAGCGGTGGGATGTAAAACACGTCTTACAACCCGAAATACATAGTCATCATCAGAACGAGCAACAGGTGAAGCTTTATCTCCTTCCCAAGCGACGGATAGTGCTACAACTACTACTACAAACTGTCAACAACGTCCCTCGTGCGAAAAAGATGGCGGAAAGTTTTCGAACAAACATAATGCCCCCAAGCAGTTTTGATACTAAAACCAACTCCGCGGAAGTATGGAAATTATGGAAACAGATGCGGAAGAACTACTGTTTTATCGCTAAATTTGCAGACCAGGATAAACAGTACCAAACAGTGTTGTTTCTACACGCAGTCGGACCAGACGCCCTTACTATCCACAATGGGTTTCAATTTGCCCCCACCGAAGACAAAGATGACGTCGATACGATGATAGCCAAATTCAACCAACACTTCATAGGACAGAGAAATGAGACCTATGAGCGACCCCTCTTCAACAAAAGAGACCAAGAACCAGGCGAGACTATCGACTCCGACATTACACTACGCAACCTAGCTAAATCGTGCAATTTTTGTGAATGTTTACATGACTCTCTGCTACGCAACCGTATCGTACTAGGAGTAAGAGATAACCATGCCCGTAAAAGACTACTGCAAAATATGGCACTAACATTTAAACAAAGTGTTGACATATGCCGTAGCTGTGAAGCAACGGAGACACGGCTAAAAATAATTAATCCTGACCAACAAGAACGGATTAACAAGGTCCAAGGCGCAGGTTGTAAAAAAGAGAACCAAAGTTACGGGCAAATATGCCTTCTGCGGCAGAAGGCATGCCAAAAGAAAAGAAGCATGTCCTGCATGGGGACAGAAATGCAACCTTTGCAGTCACAAAAAACACTGAAATGCCCGGAGAAGCGGCGTGGTGAAAGACCAAGACCGTCTAAAACAAGACACGAGGTGAATCAAATAGTGTTCGACTCTGACTCTTCTTGCGATACGGACTACGTACTAAACATCAACTTCGAGAGAGGAAATAAGAAAAACGACAGAACCATTTCTGCTAGAATGACGCTAGACCATAAACAGGTAAAATTCCAAGTCGACTGTGGTGCTACTGTTAATGTAATTCCACTGAAATATGTGCGCGATGTAAGGAATTATAGATCTGGAGTACGACCGAACTCGTACCGCTCGGCAGATGCAGGATTACTTTGCACAACCCCTAAAACAAGAAAAGGTACTCTGTTGAGTTCACGGTGGTTAAAGAAAACCTAACCCCATTGCTGGCGAAACGGGCGAGTGAACAGATGAACTTAACGGTACATTATGATAACATAGTTAATGTTCACTCAGACCCAGTCTGTGAGCAACTGATGACAGAGTACTCGGACGTTTTTAACGGCGAACTGGGGTCACTGCCAGGTCAAGTGCACCTACAAGTGGACCCCACCATAACAACCCATACTGCCCAGCCGAACATTTACCAGTATCTATGATTCCTCGAGTCGACAACGAATTGAAAAGGTTAGAAAACCTCGGAGTTATCACCCCTGTTGACGAACCAACAGACTGGAATAGTCGAATGATTATCGCTATAAAGAAGTCAGGAGATATCCGAATCAACATCGATCCAAGACCGCTAAAAAAAACGCTGAAGCTCAAGCGATACCAACTACCTACCATAGAGGAAGTACTACCTAAGTTAACAAATGCAAAATAATTCACTAAGATAGACGTTGCGTCAGCATACTGGTATGTAGTGCTAGACGACGAATTAAGCCTCCTCACAACTTTCCAAACGTAGTTCGGTCGATACCGGTGGCTGAGGCTCCCCTTTGGAACTTGTGTGAGCTGTGAAATATTCCAAAACCGTCTCCATCAAGTCATAGACGGTCTAAATGGAGTTGCGTGCGTCTCCGACGATATAATTGTATTCGGTTCAGGAGATGACCTAGAACAAGCCTCAATAAACGATGATGCAAACCTGAAGGCACTCCTATGACGATGTCGAGAAAGAGGAATGAAGCTGAACCGAGAAAAGGCAGAAGTAAAAAAGACTGCCATAAGCTTCATGGGTCACCTCATTACCAGTAATGGGCTACTCCCAGATTCTTCTAAAATTGACGCGATCACAAAACTAAAGCGGCCCACATCGATCGAAAAGATACAGAGACTCTGTGAGACGGTCAACTACCTAGCAAGGTTCATACTAAGATTGTCGACCATCATGGAGCTCATACGGCAACTGATGCGCAAGAATGTCCCATGGATATGGTCGCGAGCACGAGATACCGCATTTGCAGAAATGAAGCAAGCAGTCATTGAAGCACCCGTACTCGCTTACTACGATCCGAAAATGGCCCTCACAATACAGTGTGACACCAGCTTAGAAGGACTTGGCGCAGTATTACTACAACAAGGCAAGCCAGTAGCATATGCAAGCAGAGCACTGAATAGTAACGAGCAGAGATACGCCCAAATCGAAAAGGAAATGTTGGCGATTGTGTTTTCACTGGAGAAATTCCACCAATACACTTATGGCAGACGAACAGAGATATACACAGATCATAAACCACTGGAAGCCATAGTGAAACAAACCCTTGCAAAAGCTCCCAAACGATTACAGGGAATGTTATTGCGGACTCAGAAGTATGACATCGACGTCGTGTACCTCAAAGGACAACACGTGTATATCGCTGACATGCTATCGCGGTCATACATGACACCCAAAAAGAACCATCAAGCCGAATTCGAGCTTGTCAACATGGTTAGCTTCCCACCCATCCGGGATGAAAGACTGACCCAGATCCGGAAAGCAACGAATCAAGACGAGGTATGCGACCAACTCAGGAAGACAATAATACAGGGTTGGCCAACCGAGAAAATGGACCTTCCCGCTGTGCTGCACCCATATTTTCACACCCGTGATGAGATGTCAGACTTATCTTCAAGGGCGACCGAGTACTCATTTCACTCAGTCTCCGGAGTGACATCAACCGCTCAATTCACTCCTCACACATTGGCGCGCTAGAGAATGTGTTTTCTGGCCAGGAATGTCATCGGAGATACGTTAATACCTCCACTTGTGAAACCTGGTGCAAGTTCGCCACAGAGCAACCGAAAGAAACCTTAATGCCACATGCTATACCTGATCAGCCATGGCAGAAAGTTGACATTGATTTGTTTGAAGGTAAGACTGTGGAGTACTTCATAATTGTCGATTATTTCTCAAACTTTTGGGAGATAGATTGATTAGAAGACAGAAAAACCTCCACCATCATCCGCAAGTTGACAGCACACTTTGCGAGACATGGGATACCCTGCTAGGGGATCTCCGACGCTGGAACCCAGCTCACCTCATCAGCTTTGAAACACTTCTCGGAGAAATGGAACTTCGAACATCTTATGGCAAGCCCCGGAAATCAGCAAGCTAACAGAAAGGCGGAATCCGCTGTGAAAAGTAAAAACGCCTCATGCGGAAGAACAAAGACACTGGCACCGATCAGTTCCTGGCACTACTCGACTTCAGAAATACCCCTACACAAAACATGGAAGTAGCCCCCTTCAATGCCTGCTGAATCGCCGCACAAGCTCACTTCTGCCCATGACCAACAACCTGCTGAAACCCAGGCCCACAAACCAGGGGGAAAAGGCTAATATGCTCCTCGAGCGAAAGCAATACTTTCAAGCAGAGTACTACAATCGTCGTACAAACAACCTACCGGCACTGACCCAAGACGAGGTCGCCAGGATGCACCCATACAAGAAAGGTGACAAAGTATGGGAAAAGGGTGTTGTGAACCAACGCCTAAATGAACGTTCCTATAGTGTGTAGACACCAGTGGAAGCTACCGACGCAACAGGCGTCACCTGCGAAGATCCCCGGAACAACCACAAATGAAAGTACGCACACCCACTCGTCAGCTAGAACAACCACACACAGCGATGGGGTACACACCAAACATTTATCCTCCCTCTACCCCCACCGACAGGACCCAAGACACTTGCTCACCACACCAAGCAACCGACGCCAAGGAATCTTTTCAAGGTGAATCCTCCTGTCAGGACTCACACACGCACTGGCAGAGGAATACGAAAGCCAGCATACCTCAAAGACAACACAAACTGATAGCAGTTCTGGCTAAACAATGTAACTCCATAGAGTAAGGACACTCCTCATCCATAAAAGGGAAGATGTTACATTATGCTCCCTACCCATGTACGTTGGACTATACACCCCTCTTTTCCCTACCTACTCCCAGCATCCATCAGCATTCGTTTCCTGCCTCTCTCGGAATAAAGCCTGGCTTCGGCCAGTATGTCTTATCTCACTCCTACACGTGTGTTCTCTTAACTTCTTAAATACATCGCAACTTGGTTTTCTGCATATAGGGACCAAGGTTGAAAGACAACACACGTACCACACTCCACCCAACCGCTCCAATTAGTTATCCTATATATTTTTTTTATTTTTTTATTATTATTATTATTATTATTATTATTATTATTATTATTATTATTATTATTATTATTATTATTATTATTATTATTATTATTATAACAACAACAACAACAACAACAACAACAATAATAATAATAATAATAATAATAATAATAATAATAATAATAATAATAATAATAATAATCTATATAATACTACAACTCTATTGTTCTTGTATGTTTGCAATCAGCTTTCAGCTTTCCGGTTTTCAACATCCGGTTGCGCATGCGTAAATAGCATCGTCTTCAATCTGTTATTCCAATTCCGTTATTCTCTATTATGATTAACGAACGCATGAAATTTTTCATTATGGAAATTTTTAAACAATTTCATTTAATTTCATCAAATAGTTTATTTGTTTTCTTCACGGCTAAAAACATTCAACGGGAGGACTTCGTAAAGTCTGTCGCAGTTTCAAAAAAACTCCTCCCTTTTAAAAAACAAAAACAAACAAACAAAAAAACAACACTCATTATTAATATCAGCCATACTAGCGGTCGGTGAACGAAACCACCTCCCACTTTCCCTCTCATAGATTTCACCACTCCTACTCCCTCTGTTTTCGTTACGTACGCGAGAAAGCCTGCTGTTCCCCCTTCCTTTCTGAAATCGCCCTAACCAACCACTTATAATTCAGTAACTGTAATTAAAAAAAAAAACAATTATAATAAACAGAACGACTCATAGAAATCTATCTATATTCTTTTTTCATTTTAATATACTTTCATAGAAATGCTTCTGTTATGTAAAAAAAAACCTATTTTCTTTATGCCACAAGTGTCACGCTCATACATGAATTCCATAGCTAATATAACAAACTGACCCAACGGGTCACGGGTGGTCTAGTAATAATAATAATAATAATAATAATAATAATACTACAAATCTTCATGAGAATGACCAAAACATGGATTTGTCAACCGTAAGAACTCATTGTTATTGATTGACTGTTTATAGCTAGCTCTGAGAAACTCAATGACACGCCGTTTACAACGCGCGGGGATCCTATTTCTCAAGTTTACACCTACATTTAACTAGACACAATTACGACTCATTAGTACAAGCAATAATAATTCTGTAAACCGTCACCTTTCGTCCATCACATACACATCGTCCAATCACCATAATACCACAATAACACATTTACTCCATGGACTAACTTACATTAAATAACTCCATTGTTTAATGATTTTTATGTACAGTTTTAAAAATGACGGCTGACAATAACCCTTCCCCTACTCCAATAAAAAACAAGAAAAATCAATGGTAGGTTAGTAAAAACCTAGTCTACCTTTTTTCCGGTAAGTTTACGACGAGAAACAAGTCGGTTAATTTCTAAATAGGAGTGAGGCTTTACGATTCTGTGGTAAAATAAATAACTCGAACGCCGAACAGTTCACAGGAATCAGTTCCTATTTACTTGCTCCCCCACGAGGGCAAATATAGACACAAAGTCGTTTTTTTAATGTGGGAATATCTAGCGCTCCCCAAAGGGGGCACTCAGCATTTAGAAAAAAACAAAAAACTGCTCCAGTCTAGAAGGATTTCGCTGCACTGATTGATCAGAGAACACAAGTCAGGCACAAGGCCATCAAGTGTGGGTAGTGTATGGGTGTGCGTGTAGAAGGTGATCATCCTTTGTCTATCATACTCTTAAGAAAGCATATTTTGACCCATTCGTCTAAACACTATTCTTTTGATTCTTTCAACATTTGTCCATCACATTCACTTCAGCAGTCACCACAATACCGCATTTACTCTATGGACTACCTTACTTAAAATATCATAATGGTTTAAATTTATTTTATTCGCAAAAGATATTTACCATTTTATGAAAAAATGATTGAAATTGAGAAACCAAATATATCTCAAAAGAATGAAGAAAAATCAGGCACGGTTTAGTAAGATCGTCCAAATTATTTATAAAAAATAGATCGGTCAAAGTTTCCCGGTTTGTTTGAACCTAAAACAAGCATACCGATCTCTAAATGGGAGTGGAACTTAAGTGGGAGGAAATGAAATAGAGCGGAGTTTAGGAGTGGATGGTGTCCTATCAAGATAAGAAAACAATTGCTGAGGGCAATATAAAAATAAAAATGGAGAGTGGGCATCGTAGGGGGGATTTCTATTACCAAAGAATAAAAGAGACAAGACTCACTCACGCAACTAGCTAAAAAGGCTACTTTAACCGTGCGGTTTTCACCGCGTGGGCCATGCCGAGGCAGGGAACACGTATTCATACTTGACTCCCTTGCGTCTTCAGGCTAGGTCGGTCGGAGAGAGAAGGGAGATCTTTCTTTACTGGGGCAATTTTTACTTTTGTCCATCCAGAGTTCCCATTGGGATGAGCTGGATACCTTCAGCCCCTATTAAAAAAAAACAGACCCTGTATCTATCTTTGCCCCCGTATAAAGGATAGTAAATAAAGACTCCCCTTGCGTACACACAAGCTCGCAACTTGTATCTACCTTCTGTTGAATTCTATTAATTATAATCTCTTTCTATTACATCTTATTTTAAGAAAGTGTAGTATCTGTTCCGATAGATACTGCACCCTATAGACCGGTGTCGTCTTGTCCTTCGGGGCTTAATTCCACCGGTCTGTGGGTTTGTCCTGTGCAGTTCTAGGAGGTCCACCCTCTCAGGCTTTGCCTCCCCTCTTTGGGAAGGAGTAAGTTTATTGCTTACTGCCTGAGGCGCCCCTACCGGGGAATGCCGACAGTGCTGCCCAGGCAATTTTTAATGGCCAGAGTGCTCACCTTCTCGGACGTTGGCTTTTCAAGTCCCACTTTCCCGACCCGACCTTGGGTCACATCTTACCTTATGGGAGTAAGATAAAACTGGCCTTGTGCCTAACCTCCCGGAGAGGAGGTAAATAAACATCTTATTTTAACGCTAAGTTGATACACTTTCATCTCGGCCCGAAGAATCAGTCTCTCCACAAAACATGCAGTAATAATCCGTTCGCTAACAGCTCTACTATTTCTGCTTCTGCAGCTATTGTGGTTGGGGCAGAGGCCAATGGTGATAATAAAGCTGCCAATACACACCATTCTGCGCGGGTCGTCAGCCACCAGGCGCGTGTCGACGCCACAGCGACACCAGTTGGTTGAAAGCGTCTGCTGCGTTTGCGTCCGTGCCGAGTCTCTTTTTTTCTGAGCCGGACAGACAGAGCCAGGCCCCGATTTTCAAGATGCGAACAGTGTAAGTTTCGGAGCAACCTAGTTTTGTTTTTTTGTTTTTACGGCATATCAACCCATTTGGTGTTATTTCATAACATATGTCATACGATTAATTATATAGATAGACAGACTTTTACTTTAGCAATAGCTGGATAAAATTGTGAATTCAGATATTTTTTACGGTATTCATACGAAATTTTGATTATAATTAATCTGTTGGGATTTGAACTCGGCATAGCTGCTTCCAGGCCACAGACACCAAGAAAATTTAGCAAAAGAAACGAACTTAAAATAAAATAAAAACGCTTGTTTTTTTCTTCAATTTTTCCCATACAAAAAAAAAAAAAGCGAGTAAACTATTAAAAGGAACGCCCCACTTTATAATAAAGACCAATGCGTATTAAGGGGGTTTAAATGAGTTGAGTATTTAGAGTCACGTGTAAAATGTTTAAAACAATTAAGATTTACCCCCCTTTGGACCAAGGTTAGCAACGGTTATTTCCCTTTAAATCTAACATGGCGGATTTTCGTGTATTCTAAATCTCACTTTTAGATTTTTGATAATATGCCCTTTGATGTGGAATTAATTTTAATAATTCATGTTTTTTTTTACCGAGGTATTTGACAATGGATCTTTTCTTGTGAGATTTGTTTTATTTCTGTTTATATAATTTGTAACTATTTTTGGATATTACTGTTGATTTTATGTTTTAGTAGGCACATACGAAAACGTTGGTCTAACGATTGTCTTGTGCTTAAAAAAATGCTTCCTTGTATGAATTAAAACAAACACTGCCTCGAAACAGCGGTACACAGTTATAATACCTTTGTGTATGCTCTTTATTTGGAATATGATTTGAAAAATGATTTCAATCATGAAAATACATATATATATATATATATATATATATATAATTATTTAATGATGAATATTTTAAATTATTATCTTTATACGTACATGTTTCATACTTACGGACTCATCAGTGTAAAGATAATCATTTAAACTAGTCGCACGATTCGAACCCCGGAACAAGTGTCGCATTCAACGCCAATTTCGAACGCTCTAATCAATGAGACTGCCATGGATGGGTACGGACGAGATGAAAAATAAACCTTATTTATGTGTCGGGGATTTTATTTTTCCTGAAAAATGATGAATTACAGGACCGGCGGGACAGTTATAAAAGTGTGTGTGTGTGTGTGGGGGGGCTCTCCTAAAAAGTGTGTGTGTGTGGGGGGGGGGGCGGTTAAACACATGCATATATAACTTCATTATTGATGACCGTAAAGTGCCGCTGTCCATGTATGTTCACAGGTAAAAACCGTTTTCAATCTAGGCAGGCAATTGTTTCGGCTAAAAACCAAAAATATCGTTTCTAAGAATTTCAACGTATTTCAAATATTTAGTTATACGTCTTGAAGCACGTTTCAAATACGTTTCAAAAGTACGTCTCAAAAGTACGTCTCAAAATACATGTAAAAATACGCTTAAAAATACGTTTAAAAACTCGGCCTTTTGGCTATGATCAAAGTGTAGTATCTGTTCCGATGGATACTGCACGCCTGTCCTGTGCAGTTCTAGGAGGTCCACCCTCCCAGGCTTCGCCTCCCCTCTTTGGGGAGGAGTAAGTTTATTGCTTACTGTCTGAGGCGCCCCTACCGGGGAATGCCGACGGGGCTGCCCAGGCAATTTTTAAATGGCCAGAGTGCTCACCTCTCGAGCGCTGGCTTTTAACCCCACTTGCTCGACCCGATCTTGGGTCACATCTTACTTGTGGGAGTAAGATAAAACTGGCCTTGTGCCTAACTCCGCGAGGAGTAAATAAACATCCTAAGTACCAAGTGCAGAAAAGTACAATCAACAAGAAACAATGACAATACCCATCACACATTTCATATTAATGTATCAATTTTGAAAGCGTATTTTTAGATGTATTTTGAGACGTACTTTTGAAACGTGCTTTAAGACGTATATCTGTAAATATTTGAAACCCGTCGACATTCTTAACAAATAACTGTCACCAGAAGCAAGAAAAGTTACTTTTCTACCTACCTGCCTATTTTTCTTTTCAAATCAGACAATCCCCGCCGTTCTATGAACTTATGAAATATTAGTGCTAACACTGGCGAAGCATATTTTTTCCCGTCATTTTTAGGGAAGGTGTACAGTAGTACAATATATCAATTACAAAAAAAATACATTAGAATCCTTAGGTTTAATTACTTTACTAAGAGGGAGAATAAAGTGTGGAAAGTAAAGGAAATTATGACGTTTTTATATTTGCTTACATGACAGATTAGTTAATCCTTCATGTAAGCAAATTTGAAATGCGATCATTGATTAAAAGAAGAGCGTCAAAATAAATAATAAAAATATGAAAATAAATAATAAAAATATTAAAATAAATAATAAAAATATGAAAATAAATAATCTCCATGAATAAAACGAGAAAAAACGTTGTTTCATTTGTTGGTGCGCGTCTGTTATGTTTCTAAGTTGCGGATACTAAGTTATGTCATAAGTTACTTCGCTTGGAGATTATCTCCCCTGTTTTTAAAAAAAATTGTTGCTAAACAAATGGTGGAATCACTCTGCCGCTTTAGAAAGTACCTGACTCCTGATGCAATCTTCTATCTGTATAAGAGTCAGAGACTTCCTCAGATGCAATACTCTTACCACGTCTGAGGAGATGCCCCACAGAGCAGTTTTTCTAGACTTGGCAGAGTATAAAATCGATATTGTAATGTTGTCGGGTGATCTTTTCTCGTCTCTACACCCCCTTTCTCAAAGAAGAGACGTTGCTAGTCTTTCTCTACTCTATCGTTATTTTCATTGTAGGTGTTCGACTGAGCTCCAATCTCTGATCCCTCCCTGTAAAACATTCACAGCAAGAACTCGTCTTATTACCACAACTGAAAAAATCTTCCCTTTTTTCCTCTATTTATCTCAAACGAAACGGAATTTCTATTAACAGAGTTTATTTTCAAACACTTTTCGTCTGTGAAACACATTATCACAAATCTGCTTCCCTACCGGTTACAACATAGTTGTCTTCGAATCCTGTGTCAAATAAATTATAATTCGTCCCCAAAAGTAACCAGTCTTGTTAATTCCTCTAATACATATATTAATGTATACAAAACACATCATTCAATAAGTCCGGGGCCTGCCATTTAAATGGCGTCACTTAAAAAAATTCGTACGATTCTTATAAAGTACTAACCTTCAAATGACATTTGTCAAAATTTAAGCCCAATTAGATTATTAGTTTACAAATTACAGTTATTTAAGTGAAGCTACTGTTGCAGATTTTTAAAGCAATGAAAAATTTTGAATTTTGAGTGTTGATGACGTATTGCTTTCTGATGGTAAAAAATACCGTTCAAGCAAAGCAATAGCTTGATATGTGTTGTTCGGATTTTGCTCCGTCGGAAATAATTGTTAATACGTGGAATGCTGACTTTAAACGCGGCCGTACAGACACAAATGATGCTGAAAGCTCAAGTTTCTTAAATTTGGCAGCTGTCCCGGAAAACACCGAAAAAGTCCATAAACTCGTTTTGGTCGATCGTAAATTGAAATTTCATGAGATAGCAGAAGAGTTGAAGATATCAAAAAGCAGTGTATTCACACTTTTTCATGAAGGGTTGTACATGGGAAAGCTGTGTAGATAGTGGGTGCCGCGTTTGCTCACAGTCGATCAAAAACAACAACGCGTTGACGATTCAGAGTGTTGTTTGCAACTGTTTCAACGCAGCAAAAAGTAGTTTTCCGTCAATATGTGAGAATGGACGAAACATAGATGAAACATGGATGAAACATGGATGAAACATGGATGAAACATAGATGAAACATGGATGAAACATGGATGAAACATGGATGACACATGGGCGAAATTGACCATCAGCTGAGTATTGATTTACTCCTCTCCAGGAGTTAGGCACAAGGCCAGTTTTTATCTTACTTCCACAAGTAAGATGTGACCCAAGGTCGGGTCGGGAAAGTGGGGTTTAAAATTGTCTGGGCAGCCCCATTCCCCGGTAGGGGCGCCTCAGACAGTAAGAAATAAACTTACTCCTCCCCAAAGAGGGGAGGCGAAGCCTGGGAGGGTGGACCTCCTAAAACTGCACAGGACAGACCCATAGACCGGCGTAAATCAAGCCTCGAAGGCCAAGACAATACCAGTCTATAGGGTGCAGTATCTATCGGAACAGATACTACACTTTGATCTTAGCCAGCTGAGTAAACAGCAACAGGTAAATGCCGTCAAACGTAACAAAATGCACATCAGTAGGAAATAGGAAGGTGTCGGCCTCCGTATTTTGGGATGAGCAGTGTTCATTTATTAGCGTGAGAAAGAAAAGAACACCAATAGAAAATATTATATAGCATTATTATGTAGCATTATATGTGCTTTTGTAAATAACAACCCTCCCCAAAAGGCCCCAAATGAAGAAGAAAAAGGTTCTTTTTCACCAAGACAATGCACCATGTCACAAGTCGATCGAAACAATAGCAGAAATACTTAAGCTGCACCTCGAATTGCATCCGCACCCACCATATTCTCCGGATCTGGCTCTAGAGACAACCGGATGTTTGCAAACCCCCAAAGAATGGGAACCGCACCAGAGTCATGTACACCATACCAATATGGAGAGCACGTCCGAGGCCGAAAGAAAAAAAAATGCTGTCCTAAATTTGCACGCGGGTGAATTTTGATATCATTTTGGTTTCGGAATTAGAGAGTGCATTCTTTCGTTGGCAAGTTTCATTGAGGGGTAGATAGAATATTCTAAGTCAACAAAGCTTACGCGAGTTTACCATTTTGTGGTTATTCGCGCTTGCGTTTGAGGTTGAACTGCAGTTTGCAGACCCCCAAAAGCATTCTCCAGGTAAAGAGATTTTGCCACAATAAAGAAGTGATATCGAAAATTATGGCGTATTTTGAGACCAAAGAAAATCGTTTTAAAAAGAATATCGAAGCGTAGAGAAACGTTGGAATCCATGTATCACCCTTAAAAGAGTCTATGTTGATGAATAAAAGTTGAATTTTACCTAAAAGTTGTTTTATTAGTTAGTCCTGGGACTTATTGAATGATTACGAGAAATGGAAGATAGTTTGAATATTATTGTATGCTCCCTTCCCCAATTTGGATGGGGTTGGCGACAAGACAACCGCATCCCTCTGCATGTTACTGATCATCAGCACATAACCGGAACAGATACTACACTTTCATCTTAGCCAAAAGGCCAGGATCAAATAATAAGGTACCTCTATTTATCTTCCTCCCACAAGGTAAGATGTGACACAAGGTCGGGAAAGTGGGATTTGAAAAACCAGCGCTCGAGAATTTGAGCGCTCTGCTCCTGATTTACAGGAGCGTCCAGGTTTGACTTGGACTTATAAGAAGGCAATTTGACAGTTTAAGAGTGGCTGTTTGGCATTTTCCATGTTACTTGAATGGCGTCTCCAGTACGGCTCTATTACTGTTACTATTACAATGAAATAACTACTACTACTACTACTACTACTACTACTGGTAAGCCAGGGCGAAACGTGTTACAACATTAGTATAAACTTCATTATTCTAGTTTGGATATTAGTGAGGCTGCTTAAAGCAGGCAAGTGTTGTCTAAGTCATCGTCCATTCTCCCCACCCAAACTCGACAGTTGACCCCTCCCTCCCTCGAATTATTATAAACTAGCAGGACTACACGGCGTTGCCCGGGTCCATAAGCAACAAAATAAAACAGTTAAAAAGTGGGGTTTTGTTAACAATTTTCAACAGAAAAAAAAACGAGGTGAAATAAAAAATTAAAAAAAACAAATAGTCAACATATAACTGTTACCACAAGCAAGCAAAGTTACTTTTTTTACCTACCTGCCTAATTTGTTGTGCTTTAAAGTATTTTAAAGCGCCTTTATTTACATGTTTTATTGCTGCCTTCTAAGTCTTGTAAACCCGCCGGATTAAACAAATAGCACCGGAGGTTAATCGAAGTGAAAACTCGAGGCGGAAGAACAACTAAAAAAATCGAAAATTAAACAAAAATACAGCTAATAATTGTCACCAATCGGTCAACAAATTTTATTTATAACAAATCTGTATATTTTTATTAGCTATATTTTTGTTTAATTTTCGTTTTTTGAGTTGTTCTTCGACCTCGAGGTTTTACTTCGAGTAATCTCCGGCGCCATTTAAAAAAAACCCGGCGGGTTTACAAGACTGAGTAGGCAGCGATAAAACATGTAAATAAAAGCGCTTTAAAATATTTTAAAACACAAAGAAAAATAGACACGTAGGTAGAAAAGTAACTTTTCTTGCTTCTGGTGACAGTTATTTGTTGACTATTTGTTGGGTTTTTTTCATCCCATTTTTGTTATGTTGGAAATTGTTAACAAAACCCAAAAGTGTAACATCTCTTTTAAAAGTTCTCTCTCTCTCTCTCTACCTCTCTTCATCCCTCTCGCTACATTTCCATCTACCCTATCCCGTTTTAATGTATTTAAACTAATAAGTGAAAGTAATTCTCTTTCTTTTTTATTATTATCATCAGTTATTATTAAGATTAAGCCTCACCTTATTTGCCCATAAAATTAAATTTGCACACGTGATTATTATTTCCTTTCTTTATTAATATCATCAGTTATTTTTAAGATTAAGCCTCACCGTTTTTCCTCATAAAAATTAAATTTGCACACGTGATTATTCTTTCCTTTCTTTATTATTTTCATCAGTTATTATTAAGATTAAGCCTCACCTTATTTGCTCATAAAAATTAAATTTGCACACGTGATTATTATTTCCTTTCTTTATTATCATCATCAGTTATTATTAAGATTAAGCCCAACCTTATTTGCTAATAAAAATTAAATTTGCACACGTGATTATTATTTCCTTTCTTTATTATCATCATCAGTTATTATTAAGATTAAGCCCAACCTTATTTGCTAATAAAAATTAAATTTGCACACGTGATTATTCTTTCCTTTCTTTCTTATTATCATCAGCTATTATTAAGATTGAGCCTCACTATACTTGCCATACAAATAAATTTGCATACGTGATTATTATTTTCTTTATTATTATAATCAGTTATTATTAAGATTAAGCCCCACCTTATTTGCTAATAAAAATTAAATTTTCACACGTGATTATTCTTTCCTTTCTTTCTTATTATCATCAGCTATTATTAAGATTGAGCCTCACTATACTTGCCATACAAATAAATTTGCATACGTGATTATTATTTTCTTTCTTTATTATTATAAACAGTTATTATTAAGATTAAGCCTCACTTATTTGCTCATAAAAATAAATTTACACACGTTATTATTATTTCCTTTCTTTATTAGAATCATCAGCTATTATTAAGATTAAGCCTCACCTTATTTGCTCATAAAAATAAATTTGCATACGTGATTATTCTTTCCTTTCTTTATTATTATCATCAGTTATTATTAAGATTAAGCCACCCCCTATTAACTCATAAACTTTAAATTTACATACGTGATTATTTTTCCTTTATTTTATTATTATAATAAGTTATTATTTAGATTAAGCCTCACCTTATTTGCTCATAAAAATATATTTGCATACGTTATTATTCTTTCCTCTCTTTTTAATTATCATCAGTTATTATTAAGATTGAGCTTCCACTTTTTTGCTCATAAAACTAAATTTGCATTCGGGATTATTCTTTCCTTTTTTTGTTATTATCAGTTCTTATTGGGGTGGCCAAAAAGTTCGTTCGTTTCTGAATTCGATCTTTCCAAAAGATCGTTTTATATTACTATTCTTCAAATCCTGTATTTTTTGTAGCGACTATGTTAACGCCAGTGTGTAATTAGACTCCGATCAGAATAATTCTTACATTTTTGCTCGTATTTCAGGCGATGAAATGGAAAGCTAAGCAAAGCAGTACCAACATCTAATCATGGAAAAGAAAAAAAAACACAGAAACCTGCATAAAGATATGTCATGTGTATGGGCAGAATGCTATGACAGAACGAGTGTGCCAGAAACTGCATAAGCTACGTCGTGTTTTTGTTTAGTTTGTAAGTAGGTTAATATGTTTTACTTGTCCTTCTGTCGTTTTTTCCTGAATCGTTTAATCGCCAGGGGGTTGGGGATGAAGCAGCGGTTGCAGTGAGAATTAACTTGAGAAAAATAAAGGAGCGCAGACGCTATAAAAGCAAACTTTTTTTTTCTTTTCTCTCCATCACATAAATCATGATGAATAATGATGTATGCAACATGGTGCAATATTCTCGCAAAATGTTGCAACATTTTCGACGAGAACATGTTGACGTTATTGAAGCTTGAATTGGACATTGTTTTGAAACCACTTCGGTACCAAATCGTTGGCGGGACATTCAGTAGAACACCACAAACACGAGACATTCAGTAGAACACCACAAACACGGGACATTCAGTAGAACACTACAAACACGGGACATTCAGTAGAACACCACAAACACGGGACATTCAGTAGAACACCACAAACACGGGACATTCAGTAGAACACCAGAAACACGATACATTCAGTAGAACACCACAAACACGGGACATTCAGTAGAACACCACAAACACGGGACATTCAGTAGAACATCACAAACACGGGACATTCAGTAGAACACCACAAACACGGGACATTCAGTAGAACACCACAAACACGGGACATTCAGTAGAACACCACAAACACGGGACATTCAGTAGAACACCACTAACACGGAACATTCAGTAGAACACCACAAACACGGGACATTCAGTAGAACATCACAAACACGGGACATTCAGTAGAACACCACAAACACAGGACATTCAGTAGAACACTACAAACACGGGACATTCAGTAGAACACCACAAACACGGGACATTCAGTAGAACACCACAAACACGGGACATTCAGTAGAACACCACAAACACGATACATTCAGTAGAACACCACAAACACGGGACATTCAGTAGAACACCACACACACGGGACATTCAGTAGAACACCACAAACACGGGACATTCAGTAGAACATCACAAACACGGGACATTCAGTAGAACACCACAAACACGGGACATTCAGTAGAACATCACAAACACGGGACATTCAGTAGAACATCACAAACACGGGACATTCAGTAGAACACCACAAACACGGGACATTCAGTAGAACACCACAAATACGGGACATTCAGTAGAACACCACAAACACGGGACATTCAGTAGAACACCACTAACACGGAACATTCAGTAGAACACCACAAACACGGGACATTCAGTAGAACATCACAAACACGGGGCATTCAGTAGACCACCACAAACACGGGACATTCAGTAGAACACCACAAACACGGGACATTCAGTAGAACACCACTAACACGGAACATTCAGTAGAACACCACAAACACGGGACATTCAGTAGAACATCACAAACACGGGACATTCAGTAGAACATCACAAACACGGGGCATTCAGTAGAACACCACAAACACGGGACATTCAGTAGAACACCACAAACACGGGACATTCAGTAGAACACAACAAACACGGGACATTCAGTAGAACACCACAAACACGGGGCATTCAGTAGAACACCACAAACACGGGGCATTCAGTAGAACACCACTAACACGGGACATTCAGTAGAACATCACAAACACGGGACATTCAGTAGAACATCACAAACACGGGACATTCAGTAGAACACCACAAACACGGGACATTCAGTAGAACACCACAAACACGAGACATTCAGTAGAACACCACAAACACGGGACATTCAGTAGAACACAACAAACACGGGACATTCAGTAGAACATCACAAACACGGGACATTCAGTAGAACACCACAAACACGGGACATTCAGTAGAACATCACAAACACGGGACATTCAGTAGAACACCACAAACACGGGACATTCAGTAGAACACCACTAACACGGAACATTCAGTAGAACACCACAAACACGGGACATTCAGTAGAACATCACAAACACGGGACATTCAGTAGAACACCACAAACACGGGACATTCAGTAGAACACCACAAACACGGGACATTCAGTAGAACACCACAAACACGGGACATTCAGTAGAACATCACAAACACGGGACATTCAGTAGAACACCACAAACACGGGACATTCAGTAGAACACCACAAACACGGGACATTCAGTAGAACACCACAAACACGGGACATTCAGTAGAACACCACAAACACGGGACATTCAGTAGAACACCACAAACACGATACATTCAGTAGAACACCACAAACACGGGACATTCAGTAGAACACCACACACACGGGACATTCAGTAGAACACCACAAACACGGGACATTCAGTAGAACATCACAAACACGGGACATTCAGTAGAACACCACAAACACGGGACATTCAGTAGAACATCACAAACACGGGACATTCAGTAGAACATCACAAACACGCGACATTCAGTAGAACACCACAAACACGGGACATTCAGTAGAACACTACAAACACGGGACATTCAGTAGAACACCACAAACACGGGACATTCAGTAGAACACCACAAACACGGGACATTCAGTAGAACACAACAAACACGGGACATTCAGTAGAACATCACAAACACGGGACATTCAGTAGAACACCACAAACACGGGACATTCAGTAGAACACCACAAACACGGGACATTCAGTAGAACACCACAAACACGAGACATTCAGTAGAACATCACAAACACGGGACATTCAGTAGAACACCACAATAACGGGACATTCAGTAGAACACCACAAACACGGGACATTCAGTAGAACACCACAAACACGGGACATTCAGTAGAACACCACACACACGGGACATTCAGTAGAACACAACAAACACGGGACATTCAGTAGAACACCACAAACACGGGACATTCAGTAGAACATCACAAACACGGGACATTCAGTAGAACACCAAAAACACGGGACATTCAGTAGAACATCACAAACACGGGACATTCAGTAGAACACCACAAACACGGGACATTCAGTAGAACACAACAAACACGGGACATACAGTAGAACACCACAAACACGGGACATTCAGTAGAACACCACAAACACGGGACATCCAGTAGAACACCACACACACGGGACATTCAGTAGAACACAACAAACACGGGACATTCAGTAGAACACAACAAACACGGGACATTCAGTAGAACATCACAAACACGGGACATTCAGTAGAACACCACACACACGGGACATTTAGTAGAACACCACAAACACGGGACATTCAGTAGAACACAACAAACACGGGACATTCAGTAGAACATCACAAACACGGGACATTCAGTAGAACACCACAAACACGGGACATTCAGTAGAACACCACAAACCCGGGACATTCAGTAGAACATCACAAACACGGGACATTCAGTAGAACACCACAAACACGAGACATTCAGTAGAACACCACAAACACGGGACATTCAGTAGAACACCACAATCACTGGACATTCAGTAGAACACCACAAACACGGGACATTCAGTAGAACACCACAAACACGGGACATTCAGTAGAACATCACAAACACGGGACATTCAGTAGAACACCACAAACACGGGACATTCAGTAGAACACAACAAACACGGGACATTCAGTAAAACACAACAAACACGGGACATTCAGTAGAACACCACAAACACGGGACATTCAGTAGAACATCACAAACACGGGACATTCAGTAGAACACCACAAACACGGCACATTCAGTAGAACACCACAAACACGACACATTCAGTAGAACATCACAAACACGGGACATTCAGTAGAACACCACAAACACGGGACATTCAGTAGAACACCACAAACACGGGACATTCAGTAAAACACAACAAACACGGGACATTCAGTAGAACACCACAAACACGGGACATTCAGTAGAACATCACAAACACGGGACATTCAGTAGAACACCACAAACACGGGACATTCAGTAGAACACAACAAACACGGGACATTCAGTAGAACACCACAAACACGGGACATTCAGTAGAACACCACAAACACGGGACATTCAGTAGAACACCACAAACACGGGACATTCAGTAGAACACCACTAACACGGAACATTCAGTAGAACACCACAAACACGGGACATTCAGTAGAACATCACAAACACGGGACATTCAGTAGAACATCACAAACACGGGGCATTCAGTAGAACACCACAAACACGGGACATTCAGTAGAACACCACAAACACGGGACATTCAGTAGAACACCACAAACACGGGACATTCAGTAGAACACCACAAACACGAGACATTCAGTAGAACACCACAAACACGGGACATTCAGTAGAACACAACAAACACGGGACATTCAGTAGAACATCACAAACACGGGACATTCAGTAGAACACCACAAACACGGGACATTAAGTAGAACATCACAAACACGGGACATTCAGTAGAACACCACAAACACGGGACATTCAGTAGAACACCACTAACACGGAACATTCAGTAGAACACCACAAACACGGGACATTCAGTAGAACATCACAAACACGGGGCATTCAGTAGAACACCACAAACACGGGACATTCAGTAGAACACCACAAACACGGGACATTCAGTAGAACACCACAAACACGGGACATTCAGTAGAACATCACAAACACGGGACATTCAGTAGAACACCACAAACACGGGACATTCAGTAGAACACCACAAACACGGGACATTCAGTAGAACACCACAAACACGGGACATTCAGTAGAACACCACAAACACGAGACATTCAATAGAACACCACAAACACGGGACATTCAGTAGAACATCACAAACACGGGACATTTAGTAGAACACCACAAACACGAGACATTCAGTAGAACACCACAAACACGGGACATTCAGTAGAACACCACAAACACGGGACATTCAGTAGAACACCACAAACACGAGACATTCAGTAGAACACCACAAACACGGGACATTCAGTAGAACACCAGAAACACGAGACATTCAGTAGAACACCACAAACACGGGACATTCAGTAGAACACCACAAACACGGGACATTCAGTAGAACATCACAAACACGGGACATTCAGTAGAACACCACAAACACGGGACATTCAGTAGAACACAACAAACACGGGACATTCAGTAGAACACCACAAATACGGGACATTCAGTAGAAAATCTCAAACACGGGATATTCAGTAGAACACCACAAACACGGCACATTCAGTAGAACACCACAAACACGGCACATTCAGTAGAACACCACAAACACCGGCATGCAAGCTCAAGTTCCACTGAACTAGCTGAAAAATAAGAATATTTTATATCGTTTTTTTTTTTAATTTTTCTAACGACGACGTGTTAGGGTTATTTCAAAGACACGCACGTGCCATGTTGAGTGCGCATTGCATTTCATGTCGCAATTAATGCGGATCCAGGTGGGTCATCTTTCGGCCAGCGCAGTGAACGCACACATACATACATACATACATACATACATACATACATACTTACATGTTCACATCATAATCACTGTTGTTATTCATATTAAATTCTATATGTATGATCGAATACAATTACAAGTGGGTCATCTTTCGGCCAGCACAGTGAACGCACACATACATACATACATACATACTTACATGTTCACATCATAATCACTGTTGTTATTCATATACAATTACAATCGAACGTCCACTCTCCGGTCAGAGGCTAACAGACCTAACTCCACACGTCTACAGTTTCCCGCCGATAGTAACCACCTCAATGGTGTGCTTTCGCATCGTCCGGCATATTTTCTTGCCCACTATGGCACAGGAGCACCCAGAATAAACTAGTGCAATGCTCTCTTTTACCGCTATTTTTACATTTGGCAGCGCCGAGTTCACATCTTGTCTAAGGAAGAAGCCAGCGAATAGCTGTCGCCTCCTAAACCTTTTCCCGGACAATCCAGAGAAGTGTGGCTTAGTCCTTTACATTGGTAACAACGTGCAACCCGTCTCCGCAGTTGGGGGTCTCGAGTTCTCCGTCCGTCGCGCCGAGCGAGACTATCCCTAGCAAAGTTGTTAATTGCATTGCATTCGAAACACCTTATCCTGGCGTTCTTCGTCTAGCTTTACTTTGTTTGCAATGGCCCCACGACTGCCGCAATTAATGCGGATCCAGGTGGGTCATCTTTCGGTCAGCGCAGTGAACGCACACATACATACATACATACATACATACATACATACATACATACATACATACATACATACATACATACATGTTCACATCATAATCACTGTTGCTATTCATATACACTCATGCATAATTTCGAATGGGTTTCTCACAATTTTAATGCTAAGAAGCGTAATTGCGAATAAACGAGCTATATATCTGACAGGGCATTCTTTTTTCATTGTTGAAGACAAACAGTTATTTGGTCACTCAAAACTAACTGATTAATTTGTTTACGGAAAAGAGGCAACTAAACTCTCTGGTTAGATATATAGTATTGTCATACATTGCTCACCTCACATCCAAAGTGTGAAGAAACGCCAAGCTGATGGTGAAGACTAAGATAGCAGTGTACAGTGCTTGCGTCATCAGCACACTGCTGTACAACAGAGAGATATGGACCACCTACGCCAAACAGGAGCGGCGACTATACACCTTCCACCTACGGACCCCCCGCCGTAGCCTTGGCATATCTTGGCAGAATAGGATGTCTAACACAGAGGTCCTGTTCCGCGCGAGCCTTCCCAGCATGTTCACCCTCCTCAGGCAATGCATACTGGTCGGGCCATGTCCACTTCATCGAGGATGGGCCACATTCCAAAGGATATCTTGTATAGGGAGCTGGCATATAGGAAGAGGTTCACCGGTGGCCCCTAACTTCGATACAAGAATGTGAGATGCGACCTGAAGGCAATCCACAACAATATTGAATCTTGGGAGTGCGTTGCAGATAACCGCTTAAGATGGAGAGGAACCCTGAACCAACATCTGAAAGCAGGGGAGGAGAAGCGTATGACGCTGCTGCGAGGAAGCGTGCACGCAGAAAGGAGAGCACCACTGCCAACAGTCCAGGGACCACACATGTTTGTGACATTTACGACAGAAACTGCCGCTCCCGTATTGGTCTCTTTAGCCACCAGCGACGCTGCTACAGCCGAGCAGACAGCCGGGACAACTAGGCTAAGGATGCATTACCCATGGTCAACCCTGACCGACGAAAGCCCGCTGTATTAACATATATTTGGATCCTATATTTATGATCGAATAGTGTGAACACAAACAAATAAGACACGCCTCAAAATGACATATAAAATGCTATCACACTTTTCTACAAACAGACTCCAAACGGAAAGGTTAAATCATGAAAATGAGAATTAATCTGACTTGTCTACAATTACGTCCGCAATCTAAAAATGTTCGCATTAAAAATGAATAAACTCCTATGAGCCGGTTGTCTCTGATAAAAATAATCAACAGGCACGAGCAGCAGCAATTTTAAAAGTTGATCCTTATGAATGTAATGTTGATCTTTTTTAATTTGAGATTGATATTTTTTTAATTTGATGTTGATCTTTTTAAACATGAAGTTGATCCTTATTAATTTGATGAAGATCTTCTTTAATTTGAGATTGATATTTTTTAATTTGATGTATATATATATATTAATTTGAAATTGATCTATATTAATTTGATGCTGATCTTTTTTAATTTGAGATTGATATTTTGAAAGTTGATGTTGATTTTTTTAAAATTTGGAGTTGATCTTTATTACTTTGATGTTGATCTTTAATTTCAGATGGCTACTTTTAATTTGATGTTGATCTTTTTTTAACTTGAAGTAAACTTTTATTAATTTGATGCTGATATTTTAATTTAAGATTGGGATTTTTTAAAATTTGAGATTGGGATTTTTAAAATTTGAGATTGGGGTTTTTAAAATTTGAGATTGGGGTTTTTAAAATTTGAGATTGGGATTTTTAAAATTTGAGATTGGGGTTTTTAAAATTTGATGTTGATCTTTATTTTTTTTAATTTGAGGTTGATCTTTTAAAAATTCATTGTTTTCTAGGTTATTTAGAATCGAAAACAATCAGGTCGATCTCTAAATCGGAGTGGGACTTATGTGGAAGTAAATTAAATCGAGGCAGATACTACACTTTGATCCTAGCCTGAACGCCGAACAGATCCGAATGTCTAAAACATTTTAATACAACATATAAAGTTATATTGTTGTATTTTGAAAGTCAGACCTAAATAGCCTATAAATTAAACTTTGCTTCTGAAAAGCGAATTTCTATTTGTTATTGTTGTACCATGTTATTGGCAATATAATAACGGTTTTCGCTATAATTTGTTTTTAAAATTATTCAGCCCGGCTCAAACAATCTGATAATATGAAACATTTTTAACTAATAACCAAAAAATGAAATTCAGCAAGAGGAATAACTCATATTTTTTATTAAAGAACCTAACAAAATGTGTCTCGCTAACGACTCAAAATGTATACACAGATAAAAAATGACTTCACTGTGTTCCAGGCAATGCCGGGTATGAACAGCTAGTATAGTTATTGAAGACAGGTGTATTCAAGAAAACATTGTCTCCCCAGATGTTCTTTCAAGTAATATTTACTAGAGTAGTCTCGTTAGAAAATGAACATTGTACATTTGTATTGTCATGTTTAAGTCTTATCCACTTTTAACGGTACTTCTTTTCATGAATCTTCAATGGAATTTGTTCTATTTCACAGCAAATCAGACACGTGTCGGCGCCACAGCGACACCAGTTGGTTGAAAACGTCTGCGGCGTCTGTGTCGAGTTTCTCTTTTTTCTGAGACAAACAAGCAGACAGAGCCAGTCGCCGATCTTCAAGACACGAATAGCGAAAGTTTCGTAGCGACCTCTTTTGTGTTTTTGCGTATCTGTTTTACGGCAAATCACCCCTATTTTTCTAAGACAGATAGGTAGAACCATGTCCCTGTCTTCAAGAAACGAATAGCGAAAGTTTCGCAGCGACCACGTTTTTGATTTTGTGTGTCGCTTTTACGGCAAATCACCCCTTCCTTCCGAAACAGACACACAGAGCTAGCTGCTGATCTTTTAACAGCGAAAGTTTCGTAGCGACCACGTTTTGGTTTTCGTGTTGTTATTTTACGGCAAATCATTATGAGACAGACAGACAGACAGACAGACAGACAGACAGACAGACAAAGGCAAGTCCCTATCTTCAAGACAGGAACAGTAAAATTTCACAGCGATCAAGTTTTTTGTTTTCGTGTCTATCCTTTACGGCAAATCACTCCTTTTGTCGTAATGTAATACTGAAACACAATATACATTGTAATAGTGCGTGCATAACCATATTAGATCCCGTGGGCTTTGAGCTTGACATAGCCAATTCCATATTCCCACAAAGATATCCATTGTGCTAACAACGCACTCGCTTCTTAGGAGACACATGTATTAAAGGCAAACATGTTCTCTAATAGATATTTAAAAATGTTGTTCCCGTCGACATTTATTCAACAAAAGTTCAGTTATTTTTGTGGCGAGGAAAAAATGCGATGCAAACAAACGTAAAAAGTTACTAGTTTGTATAAGCTGCTCTCTTTCTTTCTCCGTTCGCTTAGTTTAGTATTTCCTTTTCATTTCTTCTTTTATGTATAAAAGAAAATAGGATGCAGTCAAGTAAATAGGTTCGTGATATGCCTGCCCCCGAAATAAAGAAAAATAAAGAGTTCCCATAAATGTGCATATTCTACATTTTCAAAAAATGAAGATGATTCCCGCTCGTTCGAGACTATTCTTTTAACGAGCCGGTGTGAAATACCAATTTCTAATTAAAACAGCAAACTTGACAATCAAAAATCAAGAGAGAGAGAGAGAGAGAGAGAGAGGGAGGGAGAGAGAGAGAGAGAGAGAGAGAGAGAGGGGGAGTTCTGCTCGCCAACATACTTACACGCCTCGACTCCATGAAGATAACAATAACAACAACATCAACTACGAGGGGCGTTCAATAAGTAATGCCCCTGACCCATTCCCCATAGCAGTAGATTAATGAAACTTGACACAGTTATTAGACTTTCTCTACATAGGAACCACCTAGAGTTATGCATGTCTCCCATCGTTTGATGCAGCTCTGGACACCGTTTTTGTAGAACACCCCAAGTTGGTCCTCCAATCACGTCGTAACTTCAGAAATCAAGGCTGCATCATCTGGGAAACGTTTTCCTTTCAAAAACAACTTCATGGCTGGGAAGAGATGAAAGTCAGAGGGTGCAAGTTCAGGAGAGTAAGGGTGATGGGGGAGGATTTCATAGCCACACGCCCGTGCTTCTGATCTGGCGACATGCGAGTTGTGGACCGGAGCGTTGTCCTGCAGGAAGAGGGTACCTTTGCTGATCTTGCCCTGCCTCTTGATTTTGATAGCTTCTCTTAATTTCATCAAAAGTGAAGCGTAATACGCTCCTGGCATTGTGGTACCCTTTGCCAGGAAATCTGTCATCACTACTTCGTCTTACACATGCAACATTTCATCTAGATCAAACAACTGGAAGTGGGTTCGAGACATTACTTATTGAACGCCCCTCGTAGAACCCGACAAATGCCATGGGTGCTCTCCAAGAAACACTTGTGCCAAGCAAAAAATCCCTGAAAAATAAATGTTTTCTCTACAATTACAGCTTAATATTATTCAGAAAATTAACATCTATGCTGATGATACCACTCTCTATATTGTAGCGTTGCTTCTCGCCCATCTCTCTTGGATCAGTCGAAATGTACAGCTGATCTAGAAGTTGACCTATGTGCAGTTGTGGATTGACTCGTTTCGTTTAATCCTATTAAGAATCAGCTCGTGTCTTTCAATCGTAGGCGTGCCCCTTTTCTTCCTTAGATTCTCATAGATAGCTATGTTCTTGGTCTTTCTCTCTCATCAGATCTTTCTTGTAGTTCATACATTATATCCATTGCTCTTTCTGCTTCTCGTAAAGTCATTTCTCTCTATCGCTATAAACACTTTCTTAAACTGGAGGCTATTCTCTATCTCTACAAATCTAGTATCAGACTATGTATAGAGCATTGTTTTCATATCTAGGCTAATGAATCTCTCCCCCATTTGAGGGTGCTTGATAAGGTGCAGAAACGTATCTGTAATTTGATTGGCCCTACCATTTCTTCTTCTCTGCACCCTCTCTCTCACAGACGTGATGTTGCTTGTCCCAGTCTTTTCTATAAATACTATTATGGCATGTGTTCTTCAGAGTTATGTGATCTATCCCCTGCTTTCTTTGTTCCAGCTCGTTTGACTCGTTGGTCATCAATTCGCTGTTTTGATACCTCATTGTAATACAGCTTCCTATTCCAGTAGATTATTTCCAAGAACCGTAGGCTTTCGGAACTCTCTTCCTGCTGACCATTTTCTTCCTACGTACAGCCTTGGTCTTTTCAAGACTAAGGCCGATAAGCATCTCATGTTTTTGCGATAATCATATTCGTTTTTGTTAGCTCCTTACATCAAGTGGGTTTATACCTTGTCTGGATCGATTTCTATGAATAAAATAAATAAAAACCTAAAATGTAAACACTCATTCACCTACACTAAATGGATTTTTGAACAAAGGCCAATATTTCAAAGGCTTTCGTCTTTTCCTCACTGCGACTATTCTGCAATAGAAGAACTTTCAAGATTCATACGAACTATTTAGTCACTCAAAATATCTTTCACATCACTGTAAATTGATATAAATATGTTATAAGTATAAATATGTATATACAGTGTGTTGCAACAAAATCCAACACTTGACAAAAAGTAAACGAAATAGCAGGAGGTGCTAAGGATCGTGGTGATGCCCTGGATGGACGAGATCGCCGCCGCCCGTCCCTACATCTTCCAGCAGGACTCTGCTCCTGCACACAAGGCCTAAACAACCTTGGCGTGGCTGATCAACAATGTTCCTCACCACTGGTCTCCGAACTTGTAAAGGCCTTCATCACCCGATTGCAACCCCCTTGATTGTTATTATTTCTTGTTCAATGCCCATTTGTGTTTGTTAGTTCAGATAGTTAAATTGTTTTACTCTGTGTGTAGAATTGAAAAGAGGATTTAGTCTGCGTAAGTAGTGTGTGTATATATGTTTACCTTCCTTTGAGAGTGTGTGAGCATGTGTATGAAATTGTGTGTAATTATGTTCAGTAGTCACTGTAAGCAGTGTATGTATATACTTAATATTTGTCAATCTGTGGATATGTGTGTTACATTATGTGTAAGAATGTTCATAGTAGTTCTTTTCTCTTCATTCTCTCCTTTTAGTGAGACAGAGAGAGAGAGAGAGAGAGAGAGAGAGAGAGAGAGAGAGAGAGAGAGAAGAGAGAGAGAGAGAAAGAGAGAGAGAGTATTAATGGATCCGTGTGAATGCTTCTGGCTGACCCTATTTAATAGCTTCCCACTGCAGCAAAGTACAGTACAGGGCCAGAATGGGGTGCAAATTAGCTCCCCGCGAGGGGACTCTGGTCGGTACAAAATATATTAGAACAGACCCGTCGGTATTCCTCTGTAGTGACGCCTCGGGAGATTGGCAATGAAACATCACCTTTCCCGATGGACCATTCCTAATCACAAAAGACAAAGAGTCAAATCGATTAAACGAGACTCTAGGTGCCAAAATTATGCGATAGCGAACTTCAATTTGTCTGAACACTTGGGCCGAAGCCCCAAAACGACTGGGTGACTAATTTTAGTCGTAGTTTGAATTTTTTATAAGCTAGAACTGTCTGGCAGAACGAATTCGTCCTTGATGTGTAAATGTTCTTTGACATGCGGACGTAATTGTAAACATGTCACAGAGCTGCTATTTAAAAAAAATACATTAATTTTGTATTTTTCTGTTTGGAGTGGATCTTTTTTGAAAATGAATTTCGAAAGAACAAATATGAACATAAACGGATTTCTTTTTATTGCTCCTTTCGGTCGATCGTCTTTGCTCTGAAGTAGTAATGCACAGTTAGATGGTTGATCTGCCCATGTACAGAAGAAAAGAGCGATCTATTTTTTTTTACTTCTCTTGTTGGTCTTACGATACGCTTATTAAATGTTACGCGCGCACACAATGACTGTCAAAAAATTAATCACACTTTGTTGTTTTTTTTTTGTTTGCACCTGACCTCCTGTCCGGTAAAAGGCTGCTGGCTATGAGCGCGTTCCTTTATGTATTCATCATATAACAGATACTGTAAAATATCGTATAAATTTGACAAAAAATGAAACAAGCATGCATAAGTTGTGATGTAGAGAAAGGGGGGGGGGGTACACGTTTACACAGCAGAGGATACAGTGGCTCAGCACATGTCTAATTTCACCTTGAATTGCTGCCTTGTTTACGCATTTTCTATATTTCCTGTAAGTTCATTGCAAGGTCCAATAATTCTAATTGAGAAAGTGGACATCCTTCAGTTTTATCGAAATCGGTAGTGAAACACTTTGTGGTAATGTCCTCGTAGACCTCTTTCTGGTGCAGAAGTGAATTATAAGTCCCGAGGGAGATCATAATCGCCATTGAGGAGATTGTAGGCCAAAATGAGATCACCGAGTAAACGTCAGCGCGCAAAGGAAAAAAAGGTTAAGTTTCTCGAGTCGGCTTTCGAATGACAGATCCTGTAGCCTCTGCACCATTCGTGTAGCCTGTCGTTGAACTCGTTCCAGATGTCGAATATCACGTATTAGATATAGGATAGAGGGCTGGAAATCATCCCTAAACAGTGGTCTGACGAGGAAAACAAATGCTTTGTTTGTGGCCCCTTTTGTAAAAACTAATAAATATGATCTCCTAGCAACAATCTGTATCAGAAGCGTACCGAATTTCTAGTTCACATTCTTTTTCTTAAGTCACGTGTCTTTCAACCGTTCAAGGACAACCGTAGCAGGTGGTTGTTAGAAAACTATAATTATTTGTTGTTAGTGTTTCACGTGGATGTGCCGGTGTTTAAATGGTTAACGACATGAACTGGTGGCCTTGGTGTGCCAAGTTCGAATCCAGTTCGTTCCACAGAAGCACTTTCATTTTAGGATGTTGGCAACGTCGAAGTTTAGCGACGTCAAGAACGGCCAGTACTAGATAGCTTGCCATTTGAAAATACTAGGCCCCGCATGTCATCTCCCCTAACCTGGGTATACATGCGAATGGAGACCGCATATGAATCTGGTATTCCATAGAAACTTCCTCTAGGTATTACTGAATGTATTTTATTATTATTATATGTTTATCTGCCCCCCTTCTACGGTTGTCATAGCCATGGCCGCTTTCCAATTATGCAGCAATAAACAATATTACGAGAAAAGGTATGGATACAAATGCTTCACATTCCCAAGCAAAGACTCGTAGATTTCGGCCGTGGGGATAATAAGCAAATGGATGGAATAAGGATTTTCCGTTTTGAAGGCGGAAACTCATGATGGTCGCAAGGTTCGAACCCCTGCTACGCAATCAACCTAGACTCCGCAAGCTAGCATATGTAAAGAGAGGCACATATAGAAAGACTGACTAGAGTATTCAACGAACGTTGTCGGAATATGCCTTATAGCTACGTGTCAGTCTATTTTTAACTTCCCCGAACAGGGCTCAACTTCGATCTTATTAAAGGGGCTTATAATAATATTAATTTTCAGTAAACAATATTAAATTATTTTTACCTACATACGCCAGCGTTTACAGCTTTCGCTCTCATCAGTATAAGGAATGATAATCTTAGATGGTCGCAAGGTTCGAACCTTGCTATATATATATATATATATATATATATATATATATATATATATATATATATATATATGATAATGTGTTATTGAAAAAGGATATCAAGATGAACTTGACTTACTTTAATGACAATTTTCAATTTGCATTGATAATTAATTACGAAATCCAAGACGCATTAATATATATATATATATATATATATATATATATATATATATATATATATATATATATATATATATATATATATATATATATAGGGTGACCTAAAAAAAACGGGCCCCAACTCTAATTAAGCCCCGTTTCTTAGTGTTTCGTCCGAATGAAATGAATCTTTGGTCATAACTAGTTTATTATATTCAAAACATCACATCAAAACACTAGAGTCTTTGGCCTTTTTTCTCCGTTCTACAGCATGTGTTCTAGCTCCGTGCATTTCTTGAGGCGCAGAACGAAGTTGTCCATGACATTCTTACAGACTGGATTAGGAATGGCTCTCATCTCCTTCCTGATGGTTTCCTTGAGTTCCGTGATGGTTCTGGGTTTCCTTGCATACACTCTGTCCTTAAAATAGCTCCAAAGGAAAAAAATCTGGGGGGGGGGGGAGCTTAGGTCCGAGCTATGGGGTGGCCACTCAAAATTAGTCTTGAGACTGATCACTCGGCCTCCGAAGTTCTCTTTCAGCCAATCTCGGGACATGTTTGAGGTGTGAGAACTTGCTCCGTCTTGCTGGAACCAGAACTTGCTCATGAGCGACGGGTAGAGGGTCTGGAGCTCACTCTTGAAGGTTTTGAGGACCTTCACATACCGCTCCTTGGTGACTGTCACTGCTGCGCCAGATTCTTCGATGAAGATTGGTCCGATGATGCCTCTGACCGAGATTGCAGCCCACACCGTGCACTTAGGAGAGTGCAGGGGCTTGATGGCTACTTCATTGGGTCTAGAGGACCCTCAGAAGACATTTGTCTTGGAGTTCGCCTTTCCGTCAAGATGGAAGTGGGCTTTATTTGAGGTCCAAAGGAAGTTAAGGAAACCTGCTGTCTCCTCGATTTTATCGAGCATCTTGATTGCCATAGCGCTCCTCTGCTTCTTGTCTGAGGTTGTAAGGGTCTGCAGCGTCTGTATTCTGTATGGGTAAGCCCTGATATCGTTCACCAGCACTCTCCTGCAAGTCTCACGGAAGATACCAAGGGACTGACTTCGCTTACGCACAGAGCGTTTCGGACTCTCCCGGAGAGACTCTCTCACACTTTCGACCAGCTCGGCTGTCCGCTTCTTGGGACGTCCCGAGTAGCTTGGACGGTTCTCACTGGCAGCGTTTGGGTTCTCCACGGTCCCATACTTCTGAAAGTGGTCCACCCAGTTCTGAATTCTGTTTTTGAATAGAGCATTTTCACATTCGAACTGATGCATGAAACTGTCCAGGGTTTTCTTAAACGAGCCTGTCTTGTAGTAAACTTTAACACAGTGTATTCTTTGTCCCAGCTACCACTGAGGTCTTGGTGTACTCACGGTCGTTGATTCTGCCATGTCCTGTAAAATAAGGGCAATCGGTTAATAAAGAAAGGAGATATCACATAAAGTGTACACGGGGCCCGTTTTTTTTGGTCACCCTGTATATATATCTAGGTAGCATCTTCTCTTGCAGGCAAGTATTGTTGAATATAATAGACAACTCATGTCTAGATATCGGACGTCCAAAAGTACTTGGGAAACAAATCCAAACTATGGCAAATTCATCAGCCACTTCTCCTCCGAAACTAAGATCCTAATTCGGACTATTGAAAGGATCTATCAAAGGATATCTAGACATGAGTTGTCTCTTATATTCAACCAATATATATATATATATGTGTGTGTGTGTGTGTGTGTGTGTGTGTATTAATTACCTACTGGGGAGTTTGAATTACCTACTGGGGAGTTAGAATCACCATCCTCAAGTGTGTTTGGTCTCTCCATACTAGGGTTTGTGAGGACAACTTGACATGAGGATACTTACCCCTACAAGTAAAACATGAAACGTAGTATTTGAAGCCTAAATAAGATTCCCTCGACATGGCTATACATTAACTCATACAAAAAATGGTCCACCTTCTCCTAGTGATGTTACCTCAGGTAACAGCACTAAGACGGATACACCACCAGACTAGATGAATTCTTTCCTGGAATCTGGTAAGACCAAGAGACTACAAAAAATAAACTATAACAACATTTACTGGTCAACTGGGGAGAGGAAAATTAATATCCTTAACCTCTTTACTAATTCAACGTTTGGTAGGTAAAGGAGAACTTTAATATAATATTTGAATATCTATGCATCTCATATAGAGATCAAGTGTTTGCCCCAGGAAGGGGTACCTTGATTTCCGAGAACTTCGACTGAAGTAAAATGAACCAAAAAAAGAATATATATATGTTATTGTTTATTATCTATGAACGTATACGTTTCGTCCTTTTTAATCTGGACACTTCAGCATAGAGATATGACTATTCACTACCGGTCATGCGATTCGAAACCTCGGACTACAAGTATTTTTCAACTCAAATCCGACGTCTTAACCGCTCGACCAATTTTAAATAACTGATAAACAATGATAATTTTAACACTTTTATCGGCTTATATATATATATATATATATATATATATATATATATATATATATATATATATATATATATATATATATATATATATATATACATATATATATATATATATATATACATATATATATATATATACATATATATATATATATATATACATATATATATATATATACATACATATATATATATATATATATATATATATATATATATACATATATATATATATATATATATATATATACATATATATATATATATATATATATATATATATACATATATATATATACATATATATATATATACATATATATATATATATACATATATATATATATATATATACATATATATATATATATACA